>NW_022045872.1:419067-473907 GCF_001654015.2 Drosophila navojoa | reverse complement strand
TGATGAAAGTCAAAGTTGTGAAACATTCACTCATTTTTGCTCGGTACTGTATACTGAATGTCATGGGCACTGTTGTATGGACAACAAGGATATTCCCGCCTATCGATAAACAGCAAATAATTTAATGTTTTTGTGTAGCAATAAAAACTCAGATTACAAAAATACTGCTAATATGGGGTTTCTTTGATGTTTTTCATTTAAAATTTATAAGGAATTTTTTGATCGATTTTTCGCACATTTAAATTAAGATTAATCGAAAAATTGGCAGTGTTAAAAATTCTTAATCTTGGCTTTAAATAAACTTTAGTAGAAACAAAGCAAATTATTGTATATTTATTAACGATATATTTTATATATATGCATATATCTATATATAAATACCGATAACAATAACAGCATTTTGCATTTATCTAATGTCTTCTTAAATCAAAAGTAAACATTAGGGCTACTCCGCTGAAAATTGAACTAGCTGCTGGTTTTGCATTCGGGATATTCTTGTATGAGTTAGATGCCATAGATGTATATTTGAACTAATTTAAAATATATATAGAGCTCCGATTTATCGAAATTTTTGTTGTATTAATTTTTCGTATGTTTTATTGAGTTTGAATTTGTTTTTTTTCTAGGCATATATGTTTCTTTTGGTATATTTCTTTGGTACACGGCTAAAGGCTACGCATATATACGATATTCGATATATATAATATATATATATATATATAGGGATTATATAAATTTATTGCTCTACTCTTTAGTTTTGTATGCTTTGTCATATCGATAGATGCTGTATATACAGTGTCTGATATATATGTATATTTATATATATCTAAATATTTTTATATATTTTATTCCGATACGTCGCCTAACAATTTATACGTAGTATATATATATGTATATTAATTTGTATATTTAATAATTATTATTTGTTAATTTGTTTTGCTTTTAGTATTTTTTCTCATATTTTTGTTGTGAATCACATTCGCGCCGTATGCAATAGAAAAATAACGAATAGTGCGTAGTTAAAGGGGAAGAGATAAATGAACTCAATTTTGAGTTGACGCAGAAATCTAATAAAAACATTTTCTTCCATTTACAGGGTATCTCAGGCGTCGTGTAAGCTCAGTTCGAGTACAATTTCGGGTAAGTATTGCCTACTTTACAGCGTATAAGACGAAAGATTCAAACTTCAACAGTTAACTAGGTAGCGAGAGAACGTGTGTGTGTGTGAGAGAGAGAGAGAGAGGGAGAGGGCGAAGTGAAGTGAGTTTTAAGTTTAAGTTGAAAGTTTTGAGTTCAAGTTTCAAGATAGATACAGAGAGAGAGATAGAGAGAGAGACATTTACATAAATGCATTCATAATTTGAGTATAGCGGCAACCTAATTACAATATAATAAAATATCAAATAATTTTCTTGCATTTACATATGTCATTTACAAATGTGTGTGTGTGTGTGTATTAGTAGAAGAAATACTGCATAGTCGGTAACGGTAATCGGTAGTATACAAAATAGTAGACAGTGCTGTTATTTGTTATGTTAGGCTTGTACTTATACAAGTACTTATACGCATATACTGTGGCTTAGAAAAAGCTCTTCAAAAAGCCAGCGGGCCCAGCCTGCAAGACAGAGAGCGAGAGAGGGGGGAGAAGTAAATGTTAATAGTGTTGGGCGATGTTTGTTAACATGTTTTACTTACATCCTGCTGCTGCTGTTGTTGTGTTTGTGCTTGTTTGACTTTGGCTTGAGCGATCTTTAAGGCTCTACGTATGTAAAAAAGTGTGATTAGACGAGTTTTTCTTTTATTATGCTCTTTTCAATTTATACTTACTGTTGCAAATCCATAATTGTCTTCTCTTTGGCGTTTTGCTCCTCCTGTGACATTTGTACCAATTGCAGCAGTCGCTCCGTTTCGGTTGCCGCCTTCTTGTGCTCCTCTTTTGTGTTTTGCAGTTCCTTGACGCAGCTGTAATGAGAAATATAGGATGATTATGACAAGAATTGTAGTATATTGATAATACATTAAGACATTAATAACAATATGAAGTATACGACTGGAGAGTAAATTAAATGCTAAACTAATTTTGTTATGTTAAGCAAATGAAACGTATTCAGTGCTGTTAAGTCTAGACAAGGAATGCTGAAGCAATGGACATGAATAAGCTGCTGTTATGGTCAGCTCATTGTGAGCTGTTAATCCTGGCTTAGCAATGTTAAGCCTCTAGCTGCTGTTATGTTAAGCTCATTGTATGCTGTTAGGCTTAGCGAGTCACTGCTGTTTTTTAACACTAGTATAACTTGGTCACACTGTCAAAAAGATGGCGCCGTATGCGCCATATTTGTGAAAAAGTTGAAAATGAATTGCTTGTACTCGTTTTTGTGTCGAAATAAACTGTAAACCATTCAAGGTAAGTCCTAAGAATACTTTTACTTACGCTTCGAGCTGTCGCTGCGTATCCATAAGCTTTTTGTTGAGCTCGCCGGCTGCTGCGGCGCCGCCGCCTTGCGTTTGCAGTGATTTTTCCAGCTGATCCATTTGCTCCTTGCGCTTGCGTAGCTGCACATCGAATTCGGCCATTTTCTTCTCCTTCTCCTCGATATCCTTGCGCTTCGCATCGATCTGTTTGCGCTGCTCGTCGATGATTTTTCGCTCGCTTTCGGTCGCCTTGGCTTGGTTGTCGATCTGCTTGCGCACCTCCTCCAGCTGCAATCGCTGCTGCTCTAGCTGCTGGCGCTGCACATCGGTGGCAGCGGCGCCGGCAGTGCCCGCTTGTTGCAGCTGTTGCATTTGTTGTTGCAGCGTTTGTATTTGCTGTTGCAGTTGTTGCACTTGCTGCTGCGCCGCTTGCAGCTGCTTTGCCTGTTCCTGATTGGACATCTGTGTGGCAGAGAGAATGAGAGAGATAGAGGGCGGGCAAGTTAATACATATAAAGACAGATTTATAGATCTTTACTCACTTGACTCTTCTCCAGCTCTTGCACCAGCAGCTCCAGCTGTTGCTGGAATCGATCTCGTTCTGTGCAGGCCGCCTGCAGCTCGCTCTTGACCTTTTCCAGCTCCTTCGCATCGACGCCGCCGCCCGCAGCTGCAGCTGTTTGCTGCGCTGCCGCTTGCGCCGCCGCCGCCGCTTGCTGCTGCTGCTGCGCCATCTGCTGCTGCATCTTTTGCATCTGTGCATGCTGATCTTTGATGTGTTGGTCCATTAACTGAGCGTAAGGCGAGAGACAGAAAGAGAGAGACATAGAGGAATATGATTAGCTAGCTGTGTTAGATGATTCGATTACAATAGCATCAATTCGATTAGATAGACTAATTGGGGGAAAGAGAGGGATTCGAATTGGAGTTTCATTGCTCTCCGCTCCACTCACCTGTATGCGCTTGTGCATCTCCTGGGCAGCCTTGTCAGCCATGTCGGCGCGATTCTTCTCCTGCTCGATAACCTTGCGCCATTGCTCGATCTCTTCGCGACTCGCACCGCCAGCCGCCGCCGCTGCCTGCTGTTGTGGTCCTGCAGCGGCCAGCGCTCGTTCCGACTCTTGGAGCTTCTGTTGCAGCGTTTGGATCTCCTTCTGCATGGCCTGGATTTCGGCGGGTGCGGCCGGAGCCACGGGATGGCCGTTGCGCAGCTTGCGATTCTCTTCGCGTGTCTTTTGCAATTCCTGTTCGGCGTTCTGCAGCTCCTTCTGGAAGTTCATCAAAATCTCCTGACTCTTCTCCAGCTGCAGCACCAGTTGCTCTCGCTCCATGGCCAGCTGCTTGACATCGCTCTCCAGCTTCTGCACATGCTTCTCGAGCTGCGGATTGGCGGCTGCCCCAGCCTGGGCGCCTCGACTGCTCTGCCTTAAGGCTTCCTTTTCGGCCTCCGCTTTCTCGAGACGGTCGTGCAGGCGAGCCAGCTCAGCGCCCATGCGTTCGAATTCGATGCGCGTCGATTCGGTGTTCTCCTGCTGTTTGGCCAAATGCATTTGTGCCTTCTCCAGTTCCTTGGCCAAGCGACCGGCCTCCAGTTCAGTGGCATCACGCGACTGCAGCGCCTTTTCGAGGCGATCACGCAGCCGATCGATCTCCTGTCGCTCGCCCGCCGTCATGGACAGCGACGAGGCGGATGCACGAACCGGGTCGCCGGGGCTCACCGAGGACTGTTGCAGGCGCAAACGATCGACCTCCTTCAGCAGTTTCTCGTGCTTATCGCGCGCCTTCTCACGCTCAATGTGCGCACGCTCTAGTTCGCTGCGCTGTTTCTCCTGATTGGCCAACAGTTTGGCCACCTCTCCCTTCGATAGCTCCAGTTGCAGACTCGTCTCGTGCAGCTTCGACTCCATGTTCTGTATCTCGTTCTCGATCTTTTCGTATTTGTCCTTGTACTTTTCAAAGGACTCGGATTCGTACTGCGACTTGCCGCGTATCGTCTCCAATTCCATCAGCGTCTTGTCCAACTTCTCGCGCAGCCGCTCGTTCTCCTCCTTCAAGCGACGCGTCTCCCGGCCAAAGGTGTCCGTATCCTGCAGTTTCCTGAGCTCCACTTGATTCTTCTCGTAGCGTTCACGCAGCTTCTCCAGCTCGACGGCATAGTGGGCGGCCTCCTCCTTGGCCGCCTCCACGCTGGCGGCCGCCTTGGTCTGTGCCGCGTGGGCGCGCTCCAGCTCGTAGGTGACGCGCTCCAGCTCTGACTGGAGGTGCTCCTTCTCGCCCTGAGCTCGTCGGATGTCCGTTTGCATCTTGTCGAAGCGATCTCGATGGTGCTCCAGTTCGCTGCGTGCATTATCCTCGCTCTCCTTGGCGCGGCTGAGCTGCAGGGCGGCGCGATCGCATGCCTCCTGCAGGCGTGTGCTCTCGTCCTGTAGCTTACGCAGATCCTCGCGTGCTTTCGAAGCGGCCAGACCCGAGCGTTCCGCCTCCACTTCGAGCCTAGCGCGATCCGCCTCAGCCGTGTCGCATCGCGATTGCAATCGATAAATTTCATTTTGAGCTCGATCATATTTCTCCAACATCTTCTCGAACTCCTTGTTCGACGTGTCCTTCTCATCGATGAGCTTCTGACTGGCGTAGAGGGCCTTGTCCAGCTTCTCCTTAAGTATTTCCACCTCAGTGACGGCATCATCGCGCTCCATCTGCAAGAGGAGAGGTATTTATGTTAGGCATTATTATTCAGATTGCATTAAAGGATCTCGTTTGGTTTGGTTTGATTTTTTAGTTTTTTTTTTCAGCTGGGCCAAGCAGTGTTTTTAGGAAGCTACAAATTTACAAACAGCCAATTCACTCGTACTTCTCAGTTCTCATGCGTTTTTGGATTAGTTACGATTAGTGTATGTATATCTATATATATATATATATGGTAGTATATATATTTTTATAGAGCCAATTTGTCTGAATTTTTGATACTTCTCTGTCATTCTCACAGTTTTCTTTTTGTGTGAAAAATTACCTGCAATTTCTGTTGTATAGCATGCGATTTCTCATAGCGTTCTTTAAGCACTTCAAGATCTGTTTGCATCGCCTCACGATCCCTGGCGGCCTTCATCAGCAGCGTCTGTGAGGACTCCGAGCGCTCCTTGAGCGTTTCCAGTTCATCCGAGAACTGATCCCTCTCCTTTTGTATGCGCGCTAGTTGTTGCTGTTGTTTGTTTGTTTTTTTTTCAGTGTATTTAAGGTGTTTGTGTGTTTGTTACATACACATAGCATATAGATAGTTGAAAGATAGATATATACGTATATATGCGTAGGCAGTACATATAGGGATATTTATATATATTTATTTTTATGATACAGGACATGAAAGATGGCTGATGAGATGTCTTTGATGGTATGTGTATATGGGCATTAGCAGGCAGGAAAAACAAACATTTGGCAAGAGCTCTAATCTTTTCTTTGTAAAAGAAGCTTGCTTATTATTGAAAAAAAAAGTTAAAATGAGGAACATGTTTCAAAATATCAAATATTGTATATTGAATTTCATTTAATAATTTTAAAGTTTCTACGGATCTTCTTCAGTTCAGTTCATTAAAATGTAATAATAGACCTATTCTGTATTTATTTATTAATCAACGATCGATCACGTTTGGTTAGAAGTTCCAACATTTGGTTTCAGAAGGACATTCTATACATTTCTCAACTCTAAGTCAAATATGTCTTAAAGATATTTTGAAAGTTCCAATGCCCATATAACTTACATATTTAGGGATATCAAGTGTTAATTATGTACAATTAGTTGATGAGGAAGGGGGGTAAGGGATTATGTTTAGTATGTTAAGAGATTCGATTTCGAGTTTCAAGTATCTCACACAACACATTTACAGTTACAACGTTTAGGCACAGCTTAAACAATTTCTACGTTTCTTGCATGACTTTTGGCTGTCGTATGTGTGTTCTGTCTGTGTGTGTGAGTGCGTGTGTGTGTGTGTTTGCGTATGTATGGTGGCACCCTTGATAGTGTCGATCGCATACCTGCGTCTTCTCCAACTTTTCGCGTATGCGATCCGTATCCAGCGTTAGAGTCTCTCGCTCCTTTTGCATGCGCGCCGCCTGTCCGAGCGCCTTGTCCAGCTGGGATTGGAGATTATCATAGTCGTAGGTCAGCTTCTCCTTCTCGAGGACCAAACGACGGTTCTCGGCGCCAGCCTTGTCCAGTTTATCCTGCAGGTGATCGACCTCATTCTGTGCCTTGTCCAGCGCATTTTGCAGCTTCTCGTGCTGCAGCTGCGCCTTGCCTAACGTTGCCTGAGTGCGTTCCATTTCCTCCTTGATCTTCTCCACCTCAGCGAATGCCTAAGGAGGAGGGGGGGAGGAGCGTTTCATGTGTGTGGGTGTGAGTGTGTGATTGTTGTACAGGGTATTTAGCTAGCTAAAACTTTGGTATTGGTTTTGTTTTTCTTTTGCCTACCCTATCGCGATCTGCGTGTATGCGGGAGACACCGCTCTGCGCCTTCTCCAGTTCCTGGCGCAGACTTTCCTGTTCGCCCTGGGCGTTCTCCAGCTTCGCTTTCAGTCGATAAACTTCACCTTGGCTCTTTTCCAGTTTCTCTTGCAGGGCGGCGGCTTCTTCGCGTGCACGTTCCGCATCCGACTGCACGTTGTCGTTGGCATTGTTGTTATCGGTTATCGGTGGTTAATTGTAAACGGTGGGCAAAGGCGGGGGGGTAAATTGGATGTGGATACGGATATTATTTACAGGCACCATGTGAAAGGATGGTTCTTAAATGAATGACTGTCTGACTGACTGACTGTCTGACTGACTGACTGACTGATTGACTGTCTGACTGTATTGATTGACTGGTTGATTGATTGGTTGTCTGGTTTTGTCAGACACGAAACATAGGTTAAACAACAAGTAGTACTTAACATTACGATAACGAATACGAATACGATTACGAATACGATTACGAATACGATTACGAATACGATAACAAAGTCTAGAGCGAGCGATTTTGATGCTGCGAGGCTGAGCACACAAGCGAATTTCGACAACAGTGAATGACAAATGGCAAAGAGAGAGAGAAAGAGAGCGAAGGAGAGATAGAGCAGGCAATGAGGCTGCAAAGGAACAGCAATAGATGGCGCTCGAGTGCAAAACAGATGTGAGAACGTGTGTGCTTGAAGAGTTTAAAGCTATGAGCATTAAGGCAAAAGTAAGTTTAAGACTTTTAAGTGTACAGCCAAGTGTGTGCGAGTGTGTGCGCGAGTGTGTGTGTGTGTCTGTGTGAGTGAATGTGTGTGCGTAATTAACAGCTTAGCTAAATCAAGCGCAACTTTTTACAACTTTCCCAGCAGCTCTTCACTTCAGAAAACAACTGCCAAAGTCACGTTGCAAAATGTCTTCACTCACATCTTGCTTGAGCTTTTGTTAACGTGGGCGAGTGAGTGAGTGTGTGTGTTTTTATTGTGTATGTGGCTTTGTTTATGTAATAGCTACCTAGCTTAATACTCTTGGGTTATGCGTGATGTACTTGCTGCTACTTTTGTACTTGAGATTGTCTTTTGTGCACGAGAGATTTGAGTGAAAAGTGCTAGGAAAAAGGTCTGCCACTGCAGCTAAATCCTTTTAATGTTACATATGTGTATGGGGTGCAATTATATTAGTTGAATTAACTAATGGCTAGGCTGTAAAAGGGTAGCTTACAAACACTTTAATCTGCTTTAAACTTGTGGTCGAGAATGTCTAAAAATTTTACGATATTCAGCAATGATATAGTATATATATATATATACGATAGGCTTTTCTCAAAAATATGCTAGGCTTTTATATAAAATATGTGTTTGTAGATGTGTAAGCTAGTTTAAGACGAGGGGAAACTTCGTTTACGATATTCAGTTCCCTAACTAGAAACAAGTTTCTTAATGTTTCTTATATAAATAATATATTCGATGTAGGCTTTTTCATATAAATCTTGAACGATGCCAGCTTCTTTAGAAAGAAGTCTCCTTAACGATTTTCGGTTGTCCAATAAGAAGAGAGTATAAACTATATTTACAACTTGCTTACGATATACACTTATATACTAATCAAAAATGGGCTGTCAGCGTATATATTGCTTCTTTTCCACTAAGAATTAATCTGTTCTCGTTACGTCAATATGCAAAGTCTTCAATCAATATGCATTTATATATACCATAACCTAGATCTATTTAGCCTCTGCTCTACTAGGCTGATGCTCACTATAAATTGATTGGGTTATGCATGGTAGACGAATGATCACATATGATGTTCAGTTGGAGTCTAGACAACAATTATGCACAACTCATGCAGGAGACGCACTCAAGGCACACAAAAATCCAATTGATGAGAGATGGATTGATCAAGGCGAATATACATGGGTCGAAGTTTGAACGAATGTCTTTCATATAGTATATATATGTACATAGATAAATGTGTTAAGCATGTAGTATTTAATAGTATGTAGGCTGGTTAGTTAGTTAGTATGTGAGGCAATGCAAGTTATGTTTAGTATTTGTTTAGTATTTTTTAAAGTAGTAATACTAAGTAAAACATTTGATATACATATGCAATGTTGTTGGACTACTTTGTTTTCATATTTTTCACATATTTCTTGCACATCAAATGCTTTAGTTACTATTACTACATAAAACTTGTACGACTATCTTTTGGTGGTATTTTTTGTTTGTTGGTTTATAAGCATTTTACTCACAAAACGTTTTTCAGTTTCGCCCTATATAGAAAATGAATGTAAGCACAACGGTTTAGATAGAGTTTGGGTTTTAGTATTACATTAAACAATAGCATTTAGATTAACTCAAAAAACAAATATTTATAGATATTATGCTAAATTCATCTATTATTGGTTTTCGTTACTTTTACGTTAAAGCTAGGTTTTTTTTGGGGATTTGTTAAGACTTTTAAGCAATATTCAACAGTTCAAAAATGTAGCAAACTTTTTTATGAATTTTCGTATATACAGAACTGGAAACAAATCTTTTTATTAATTTTTATATTTAGATTTTCAATATATTTATGAGTTTTAAATATTATTCAATTCAAAAATTTGTTATATTAATTTTCAATATTTTTTGATTCAAGAAAATGAAATTTCTGTCCTGTCAAGATTTTTTAAAAAATATATCCGCTGAATTTTGTAGACACACGATCCAATCTTTCTTGACTTTTAGGTGCAAAGTTTATGTTCGTCTGTGTTTATATATGTGTGTGGTTGTGCGTGTGTGTACATATGTATGTGTGTGTGTGTATTTATATAGTATAATTGTTGCTCTTGCAGTTGAATGACAGCTGAATGTGTGAATAGTTCAGCATGTGTTGGAAGTATATAGAGAGTGTGTACGATAATATAGCAGAAAGTATTCATTCATGAATCATAGAGTTAACACGAATTGTAATTGTTGTTGTTGTTGTTGTAGCACACGCACACATAGACATGAAATATAGTATTTTAGCTTAGAGTTTTGTTGCGAGAAAATTCATGACGCACAGACAACTAGCTAACAGAGCTCGTATGCATAGTTATAGATACGAATATGTTTATACATACATATATAGTAGTATATAGTAGTAGTAGTAGTAGTAGTATGTATGCAGCGCTTGTGAATTATATGAACATTGAACTTTACCTGTGTCACACGCAGCTCCGCCTGCGTGCGTCGCAGTTCGGCGGCTGCTTTGTCAGCACGCTCCTGCGCCCGGTCCAGCTCCTGAGATGTGGTCATTGTGGTGCGGCCAAATGTGGTCTTCAGTGGCGAGAAGCGAAACAAGATAATTAGTATATAGTTATGAGAGAGCTATCTATATATGTGTTAATACATGAATACATTTACTGAGAACAAAAAATAAAAAACGGTGCAACCAACTACAGTAAAAGTTAGCATAAACAAAAAACTTAAGGCATTCGCAAAACATTGTCCAGCAGCAAAGCAATTTATAAGGCATACGATGCGTATACTTAATGTGTGTAAAGTTAGTTTATATTGAAGTTGTACGGGTATATCATAGATAATAGATAATAATATATACAATATATAAATTATTGTATATAATATATACATCAATACATCCCAACAACTTCAATATAAGTGTGCTGAAATGAGCATGAGTTTTGATTTTGGGGATTTTGCATCAAGCTTGGTTGGGTAATATTTTGTATGGGTGCATTTAACGCTTTCAACACTTGTTTTTTGTGAACACCAGAGTATTTGCTTTATAATTCATATATATACATAACGTGTGTATAGATCAGGGCTGCAAGCTCCTAAAGTCTCCGAATACTAATCCACTCTATAAGAAAGTATGTATATTGAAATTTTGATAAAAAATTCCGTTTTGCAGCCTTGCTCTAAGCTCCCACAAATTGAGTTCTTATAATTCAAGGACTTGGCTACATTTTCTAATTACTAAAATCTATGTTTATAATTACATTTCACTACGCAACACTGCACTTCAAAGTTGTGCATATTTCAGTGTTGGAAAGTAACATAAATGAGCCTGCATTGTCTTGCCTAACGAAGCGCTTTAAGAGGTTAAGACGTGACTACGTTGCGTATAATTCATATCGAGCAATTAGCTTTGATAACACCGTGAGCTATCTCTATTTAGTGGCTGGCTCTGTTGCCAACTTACCGATATTTTGCCCGATTCGAACATTAACTTTTGTACATTCTGTAAAGTACAATATACGATATATATATATATATATATATGCATGTTCAGCGACAATTATTAGACATTGCATGAGGCATACTTAATTGAAAGGCGATGATAATTGTAATTGTAGCCGCTTGAATTATGTACATACAATTTGTAATCCTTGTAACTAACTAAGGCGTGTGTGTGTGTGAGAAGTTATTTGTGCTTCGTGCTATGACCAGACTAAAGAGAGGTGCGGCTTTCTAGCTGTGAGTGCGCGTGCTTTGAATAGTAACGTGGCAGCTCGACTCATTTCATATGCAAATAGGCATCGCTTGAATAAGTTTTCAGTTAGCCAAAGTTAACGTAAACAATAAACAAACTATTATTAAATTTTCAATATTAATGAATGGCTCGACAATTTCGCAGCTGCGTAGCTCAATGAGCTGCATACATATTTTAATGGCTAATGAGCCTAATGAGTTGAATAGAAACTTGAAGTTGTATTTTAGATTGCTATTATAATATTAACATGAAATATTTTGAGGACGACTATGAAGGTTGACTAGCTGAACATATACATATATAGTTCACATGAATCTAAGATATTTCTAGAGCAAAAGTATGTTTCATAGAAGTAATTTCTCAGCTCTTCAGTTTTATAAATAGAGATATTTTTCCGCTTCCAGCTCAAGAAAAGTTGTGTCCTAATGATATTATTTCTTAAAACTCTTCTCTATAAAGTATATTTTCTATATGCTATATTGGCTTACTATATCAGATGTACGGATGTATTAATGGCTCATCAGTTGGTAATGATCTTATAAACTCAACATATGTGGCTATAAATAATACTATATCCATATAACTCTACTGGAACAATAGCTAGTGGCTCCAAATATAACTTTTGATATAAATTTCATAATATAAAATATATATTTCATATATTGACTTTCTGTGGGTATTACGATTTGATTGTCTTTAATCTTAAAGCTAAGATTTTAGGTAAAAAACGAAAATCACAAACTGCTGGATCTAGATGCAAAATAAAAATACCGCGCATACAGGGTGTACAGGTGTTTACTACAGGGCATTTATGCTTAGTAACATGTGAGGGCACTACGAAACTTAAAATATAACTAGTAGAACTACATAGTTTTCGATGGGTTGGTATAGGTAGGTTTTAGCATTGGGCTTACTTTGTGTAGTGTGGTCTGTTCTTCTAGCTGCAGCTATTTGTTGGTTAATGTATTATCGATTAACGATTTATAGATATATATATTATAAGTTGTTGTTGTAGGGATGCGAGATGTTGTTGTTGTTGTAGTACATAGTTGTTGTTGTTGTTGTTAAGTGTACATGTAAATATATAGGCACACATAGAGGCATATTTTTATAGTAATATGTAATAATATTAAGAATATTGAGTAAGTTATCGTTATTGTAATCGATAGTTAAATATTTGAATAACGGTTAACGGTTGTCTCTTTTGGTTTTTTTCAAATTATATATGTACACTGCACACAGAGGAACATAATGGGCACATAGGTATATGATATATATGTATCTCTATTTTTATGTATATATATTTTGTGATAAATGATAGAATGCAAGTTCGATAACTTTCCGATAAACTGGTGATAATGCACGAGTACCTGCGAACGTTCCAGATCGTGTTTGAGTCGCTCATTCTCCAGCTCGAGGCGGGCTATGCGCTGCTTCGTCGACTCCCAATCGGCACTGCTGCGACCCATCTCACACGTGGCCTTCTCCAGCTCCGCTTTCGATTTGCCCAGCTCACTCTGTGACGCTTCCAGCTTGATCTCCAGACGCTCTCGCTCATTGACGGCCCGTTCGAGCCGTGTCTGCAACTTCTCCAGATCGCTTTCGGCCGCGCGCAGCTTCATTTTGTATTCGGCGACTTCGCGTTCGTGCAGATCTCGTTCCTCTTGCTTTTCGTGCTCGGCCCGATCGCGTTGCTCGCGCAGCTGCGCCATTTGCTTCTCCTTGTCGCCGATGGCCTCCTCCAGGCTGGTCAAGGCGCCCTCCGAGCTGCTGTGGTGCGCTTGCATGGCCGAGAGACGTGCTCGCGCCATATCCACCTGGTTGTCCTTCTCCTTCAGCAGGTCCTCCAGGTTCTCGATCTGTGTGGAAGTGTTTGTGTTAGCTAATGTTATTGATTGCTGCTGCTCTATCTTCTCTGACCTTGCGCTGCAGCACACTGATCTTGCGATCCTTGATGTCCATGTGATCCTTGAGCTCGGTGAGTTCGCTGGTTAGACGATTTCGCTCCTGAACCGTTTGCAATGTACCCTGGGTCTTCTTCTCGATCAAACGATTCTTCTCCTCCAGTCGGGCCCGCAACTCCTCCACGTCCGTCTGCAGCATGTTGTAGTGCTCCTCTTTGGCACATAGCGATTCCTTAAGTACCGCTATGTGCCGCTGATAGTCCTAATTTCAGGTTTGTTCATTGTGAATTTAGATATTGCGTAAAGTTGTGATCTAATCAAATTACCTGATGCTGCTCCTCGAGCGTTTTCATTTTGGCCGCCATCGCCAGTATCTCTTGATCCCTTCTTTGTATTTCAAGACGGAATTCGTCCAACTGTTAGTCGGTGTGGATTCGTGAATGGAATATGGGTGGAAGGAGGATAAGATACAAGACATAGCAGATTTTTAAAAAACAAATGCATTAAACACAACTGCAAAGCAAATGCAGCTGCCTTGACTACAAATTGGAGGGATTTTTTCTGTGTTTTTACTTTATTTTTATTTTTTTTTTAAGTATTTTAGAGTATTTTCTTTTTAGTATTACTTTTTTGTGTCAAAATGTTTACGTTGAGTGCAAATTGCGGCGCAATGTGTGAATTGTAGTTTATATATAGAGAGATATGAGCGATAGAGGTGGACGGATTGTAGGTGTAGAGGAGGGCGTGGTACAAATGTGAGAGGATGAATAGAATGATGAAGGCTGCAAAAGTCGTTGACCCACTGTAAAGCTGAGGGTCAAAACTGTGTAAGAGTGTTTCAGTGTGTGTGTGTGTGTAGCTTGTTATAAAAGTGGGTAGAGAGAGAGAGAGACGGATTGGGGGCGTGGCTTGTTGGGTGTTGGATTTGAATACTGTTAACCTGTGCTATAGCTATAGACGATAGGCATAGCTTATCCATTTTGGTTTTTGTCGCATGTTAAATTTTTATTGTTTGCTTTCGAAAATGTTTCATTTATAATGCTTAAGAGTTAGTTTTATTTTGGTTTTGTTTTTGTTTTCTTGTTTTTTAAGTTTAACATAAATCGAGTTTCAGAGTTCGGGCTCAAGAATTAGTTTTTCATCTGAAGTAATCTTAATTAAGTTACAAATCAGTGTATAAATATATATATATATATGTATAATATATAGTATATCGGAGTAGTAATTTAATTAATAATAAGTATATTTCTTGTTGTTATTGTATATATATAAGTATAAATATTTCAAGAACTATGAATATAATATAATATAAGAATTATATTATAAGTAAATGCCTGCTTATTGATGTACTCACAAAAGAATCTGACCAAAAATCAAGGAGTATTCCAAAACGAATAAAGAGATAACAGAAAAATAGGAAAGACTATCTATTGTTAGTTATATAGTTTATTATCTGTAGCATAGTTAACTACGTATGTATATTAATGTTTGTCTTATGTTATTTATGTCCATTACATAGAGACAGCAACTGCTGTCATAAATGCTTTCAATTGGCTAGTGTTAAGCTTATTATACTTAATATATACTTATTATCGTTTCTTATATCTAGAGTTAGAGAGATTGAGAGAGATAGAGATAGCGCGATTACACACTTTTCGTAGGGCAAGGACTAAAGGTAAAAATCAAAGAATTTCAGAGTTTTATACGTTGTAAATGAAATTTAGTTTTCGATTTTGAATTTGATTAATTTTGAAAGTTTATCTACTGAACACAACGCAAGTTTTTATTGCTCATAACGTATTTCATACGCAAATACACATACACGCTCACCAATGAACTAGTTCCGATTTTGGGATGAGCGTGCACAACTACTAGATGTATATATATACCATATATAAGACAAAAATTAGAGTAACTCCAGTTAATTTTAGTTTTGATTAGACTACTATATAGGCTGTAACAAACATTTTGGGTTTTACTTTCTTTAAGAAAAAATTCTATTCGAAAAAAGTCGAAAAAGTTTCAATTTTGCAAGCCGAACCATTTTTTGGTATTTTTCCATTTTCCATTTTAGATTTTCCATATTTGTTTTTCGCGAACTACCATAATACGATTTTTGAAGACGAATCAATTTGTTTTTATATAATAAAAAAGCACCTAGATACATGTATATATATATAGTATATAGATGTATATAAGAAGGTTTTTAGTTCAAGTGTAGTTTATAGATGTATATAAGAATTTCTTTTGTTTTTTTGTTTTTCATTTTTTGTTTGTATATAATATTTGCATAGACACATTTTGAATGCTTCTTCGTTTCGTTTCATTTCGATTCAAATCGTTTTTTGTTTTAAATTGCAACCAAATGCTGTGTTAAACACATTGCCAGATGTTAATAATATATACCCAGTTTACCAAGACATTTCCATTTGTTCTATATATATATATGCTATATACACATATATCATAATTCATTCAACATTCGATTCATGTACAATCCATTTCGCTTGGATTTGCATATAAATTTCATCTTTACATATAATTGACCTTCATTTCTAATCACACACGCTAGTACCTTAATGGGTAATACGAGTACTGGTATATATATTGGAGTATAGGTATATAGGTATATGTATATAGGTATATAGTTCATGAACTAAATCGTAACCAAAACAAGATTGGGCTTTTAAAGTAATTGAGAGACACAATCTATTATGCAAATCGGTTGATTTAGTTTAGGTAATTTGCTAGTTGTTAGGTAGTTAGTAGGTTGATTATAGAGGTCCTTGCATACAGGGCTTGCTTGGGTTGGCTAAAACTGGAAGGGGTCTGGGCTGGAAGAGAAGTTGCTCTTACTCTGTTTACTATGCAAAGTTCACTCATACATGTACACGTACAAACTTCAGTTATACATGTATTTAGGTAATTTTCTTTTTTATGCTATGCCCCAAAGAGCGAGAGCGTTTTTTTTTTCTAAGACTAGGTTTGAGTACTATATAGGTATTTTTCTTTCATTACTTTTCATGATTACTTTTTAAGCTTCATTATTTCTAGGCTTTATTTTTCTTATCAGGGAGTATACCAAATAAAGTAAAGTAAATCTTCTCTTTTAATATTCATTTATATCTATATATATTTTCTTTATATCTCATATATATATATTGTATAAATGGTTTTACAATTGTGTTTTTATCTGCTTTTTTTCATGAGTAAATATCATTAGTTTCACTTTCTTTTTGTTGTTCTTGTTTATTTACAGTCTTTTACTTTTGAGAGTCAAGAGCAAAGTGGTTCAAATTTCAAACAAATTGTTTTTTATTTATTTTTTATTTATAAATATAAACTTCGCTTGCTTTTTTTTTGTTTTCTTTAACAATTTTCTTTACTGAAAACTTGCCCTGAGTGCTCTATGCATAACTTAATAAAAGTCTAACTAAAATATATACCAAGAAGCTAAATTGAAAAGGGTTTACAGTTTTTACAATATAAACATTTATTTTTTTTTTTAATTACAAGTTTTTTATGTAAATAATAATAATGAAAGTTTATGGCTTCAAACATAATTGAAAATAAAATACTGATTAAGCTTCAAAAATATAAAAAATATAAATAATAAAAAATTATTTAAATTTTAATTTTATAGCTGTATAAATTTGCATGTAATTTTTTTTTTATTTAACGAAAATATAATTAAATAAATATATATATATTTTTGTAGCTTTTTCAACTTTAAGTTCATTTGCTAAAAAAAAAAAAAAATAATCGAATAGAGTTAAGCTAATTTCAAAAATGTTTAATTAAAAATTTTACAGCTCTTCATTTTTTGTTTAGGTATTTTTTTTTTTGTATTATTCTAAATCTTTTATTCGCTACTTTAAAATGGCACATGAAACAAAAGTTCTGCTGCTGTCGCTGCTTCTTCTTGCTCTGATGAACTTTTGTTTAGGCTATAACTAATACTTAGGTCATATATATATTTATATATATATCTATGTGGTATATATATTATATATATGTATATTGTATGTGTAATACTTGGTGTTTTTAATTTTTGGTATTTTTGGTTTTAGTTCTAAACGCTTCGAGAACCGTAGACTGCAAATGTCGGGGGCTTTTTTTTTGTTAATAGGGGGGAGCGTTGGGGGAAAAGCGTAAAATGCATCATTTAGTATATAAATTTGATTTGTATATATACACATGTATGTATATATATACATATACATGTATATGTATATAGAGTTCAGATCAATTTTTTCTTCAGATTACGTTTTTTCTTGAATTCATTTTTTGATGGGCATGTATACGATAGTTTTTTGAATGTGGCTGTTGTAACGAGTATTAACGAGTTGATAGTATCAATTAGTATCGATAGTTATCGTTAAGTATCTAGGAATCTAGGGATAGCGTGTCTACGTCAAATTTAAAACTTACTTGTCGCTTATGCTCTTGCGGCAGTTTCGGATAATCTAAGTCTAGTTTCGAGTATGGCAAATGATGTAGATGATGATGATGTTGTTGCTGTTGTTGCTGATGCAGCTGCTGTTGATGGCTTTGGTGGTGATGGTGGTTATGATGGTTGTGGTTGTGGTGGTGGTGCGTGTGCGGATATGACGATGCATGCAGTCCGATCGGTACATGATGCTGTTGTTGTTGTTGTTGTAGTGAATGTAGATGCGAATGCGAATGCGGATGCTGCAGCGTATCGTAGCCAGCGCCAAGGACATCTCGAGCACTGCTCGCTAGCGTACCGCCAAATGGGCCGCTCGTATTTGCCAACGCTGCCAGCGGATGGGTTTGCAGATGATTTTGGTGCGAATGCACATGATATTGATACTGCGGATTCATCTGCTGTTGCACCGAGGCCTGTATGTGTGATTGTGGTTGTTGCGATTGTTGTTGTGCTTGTTGTTGTTGCTGCGTGCCCGCGAATTGCTGTTGCAAATTGTAAGATAGCGACGAGCTGACCGGCGGTGGCATCGAATGCTGCTGTTGCTGATAATACTGCGATATGGCGGGATTTGAGGCATGCAGTGAGTGTGACATGAGACGCTGCTGCGCAAGTGCCGCCGACGATGACGACGATGGCTGCAGGCCCAGGCCCATGCCTAGGCCCAAATTGGAGCCCAGGCCCAGGCCCAAGCCCATGCCATAGCCGCCCAAATCACTCTGATAGGGATTCGCATAGCCTGTTGTGCCGTACTTGCAGCTGGCTGCTGTTGGGTAGCCAGCCATAAGATTCGATACGGAATAGGCCGGACGTAAGCGCGCAGCTGCCGCAGCGGCGCTTTGCGCTGCCGTCAGCTGCGTCGGCTGCGTTTGCGGCTGGAAGTACATGTTCGGTTGGGATGAGAAGCTCGTCGACATTTGCAGCAGGTTATCGTTTAAATATGATGTCGGCGACGTTGTGTCGCCCGGATGCAGCGTTGGATAGCTAGAGACCACACGACCGGACAGCGGTGTGGTCACCAACGTCAATTGGCCCAGCTGCCTGGCCTGATGGCTCAGATTTAAGATTTGTGATGAGCGCGATATCGATTTATGTGCCTCGTTCAGCAAATTGACAATGTTCGATGAGCTGGTCTGTTGCAACGGCGGCGCCGGATACCCGTAAATATCGTTATACATTGTCGCCGATGGCAGACCGGCAATGCTGTAGCGGCGTCGACGTATTGGCGACGTTTGTTGTCCATAGAACTGGGCTGCTGCGGCGGCAGCGGCTGCAGCGGCTGCTGCTCCAGCTGGATCATATAGGTAGCCGGTTGAGCTCGATGGACCATACAGATCATAGCCAGCATTGCTGTAGCCCAGGTGACCGTTCAATGTCGATGCTGTCGGTAAATAACCAGAGCCGGGACCTAAATTTCCGTAATATTGTCCAATGATATCTGGTAATGGGGGGCTGCTTCCGCTGATGCCCGAGTAGTTATTGTACATCTGAAATGGGCGATTGCGAGATTTTTTGTTGTTGTTGTTGATGTTTTTGGTTTGTTGTTTAGAGTTGTTGGTTATTTGTTTGTTTGTTGTTGTTTGTTGTGCTTGGTTTTATATTCTAACTGTAACTGTAACGTTTTGTGTTTGTTTTTGGTTGTTGATCGTTGTTTTATTTTAGTGTTAATAGTTTGGTATATTTTTATATTATTATTTTTTAATATTATGATTTTAATTTATTTGTTATTTGTTATTTATCTTAAAATATATTTGTTTTATATTATCATTATAATTTTATATTGTTTATAGTATAATTATTTTATAAAAATCTGTTTAGTATTTTTTATATTATTATGTATTAATTATTTAGTTAAATTTAGTTTTTTATTTATTTTAGTTAAATTTTTTTGGTATTTTATCAAAAGTATTTTTATTATTGTATGTATTACTTTATGTATTTTTTTTTTTTTTTTTTACTATTATTTAAATATGAGTATAGTATTTGTGATGTATTTCGCTGTAGGTATTTTTTATCAAATACTTCGCAGTAATATTTATAGTTAAGTTATAGTATTCGTGTAGTATATAAATGCTTGGTATTTTTGTTTTTTTTTGTATTTGTTTACTCGATTATTATATGTTATAGTTTTGAAAATTTGTTGGTATATTTATTATAGTTAAGGCGTGTTTTTCTCATAAGTTCTCTACAAATTAGGCACTTGTTTTATTCTGTTTATATAGTCATATATATCTAGAATAATATTTAAAATATGTATTATAAATAGATAGTAACAATTCATTTTGTACATTTTTGTTGTCAAACATCTTTGCAACCAAAGCGATTTTTGCCCGAACACTTACGGACTATTTTGGCCCCATGTATATATAGATATTGATACTCATATATGTATGTATATATATATTGAAAGTGATATATACATATATATATGTATAATTTGTATTTTGCTCTGAATTTTTGTTGTTTTTCTACAAGTTTACTTAATTCAACACTTTTTGCGCTTAATTTACAATAAGGTTTTGTAATAGCATTAATTTGGTTTCAGTATTTAAAAAAGTATATTTTCAGTATATTTTCTAAATGAACTCTCTTGAAGCTTAATTGAGCTTGACTTATGTTTTTAAAAGATTTCTGTTGGTATTTGCAAATAGTTAATTTTGGTATTTTTTTTTGGCGAACTGCACCTAAAAGTTCAACAAGGTTTTTTTTTTTGGTTGTATAAATAGAGTGTGTGTATGTGTATGTTTAAGGGGGGCGTATTGAAAGGGGGGCGTGGCGGGGCAATATGAAATGTGTGTCATATTTTGTGTGTGTGAGAGATGGAGAGAGAGAGAGAGAGAGCAGGGTATAGAAAGAGAGAGAGAGAGATAGAGAGCGAGACAGCCTGGCAGCTGGTATTGCTGTAGGTGTATGTGTGTGTATAGTATTTGTATGTGTGTGTCACACGCTTGCCACGTGCATTACGTCCCTTTTGGTGGGCGTGTGCGAGTGTCTCTGTGTGTGGCTGCTGTTGATTCAATTTGTTGTTGGGGTTTAGTTTTGTATGAATATTGCGTATACGACATGTTTGACGTGGCAGACAAATGCGCTTGGATTCTGATTTCGTTTTTCGTTTTTTTTTTTTTGGTATTCATTTTTATTTGTTGTTGTATATATATATACACAGATATTTATATATATATATATATATATATATATATATATATATATATATATATATATATATGCTTTTTTATGTTGGTTTATTCTTGTACGTAGGAAAGAAACATAAATTACTTATAACAATATATAGTTCAGATGCATTATAGAAATAACGTGCAAAAGTATATTGTAAACAATTGTTTCTGTATGTATGTAGTATATATATATTTAGATAAATATATATATGTATATGTATGTTTATATGTATATTGTTGTGTGAAGAAAACAAGATATATATGTATATTTATATAGATATATATATAGAGGTATATATATCGTATATATTTGAGTAAGTTGAGTTGTTTGTTTGACAGACAGAGTGAGTGTGACAAAGACAGAGAGAGAGAGAGAGAGAGAGAGAGAGACAGAGAAATATTTAGAGAGAGAGAGAGACAGAAAGAGTGTGAGAGAGTAAGAGAATTATTTGTTGTTTTAAGAGACTTTGCGACTGAGTTTCAAAATGAAATGCAGAAACTTCTGTAGCTTGTGTGAGTGTGCGAGAACCCAACGAGTGTGTGTAAGTGTTTCTCTGTGTGTGTGTGTTTTGTGGTCTGTTTAAAATAACAATTTGTTGTACAATTTGTATTGCATATTTACACAAAAATCAAAATAAAAACAAAATAGAATAAAATATATATTATTTCTTAGGGGTATTTTGAGGGGGGGTTAGAAGTGTTGTTTTGACAGCGGTTAGACGTCTTTGTTGTTCTTGTTGTTTGATAAGCAAAGTAACGCAATAAAAACAACAAACTTGAGTAAATGTTATATATAATTAATCATATATATTTATATATATATAACATATATATATAGAGAGAGAGCGAGACAAAGAGAGATAGAGAGATAGACAGAGAAAGTGTTTATATAATCATATATATATATATATGTATATATAAATATTTATATATATGTATATATATATAAAGATAAAGTTAGAATAGGTACCTATTTGGAGTATAGTATATATACACGTCATAATTGTTTTATCATTTTATCGTCAAAGAGATTTGTCAGTGAATATCTTGCCTACATAAATTGATATAATTCGTTTACTTCCTTTCGTCTAGCTTTTGACTTTTTTCTTACTTTTGTTTTTATTTTTTTTAGGTGCGAAAATTATTACAAAAGCATATTGTAAATAGTTGCATACGGTTTTGTTTTTTAATTAGTTTTCAAATTTTTGTTTCATTTTTTTTTTTGGTTTTTGCTTCGTTTTGTGTTTGCCTTTAGAACAACAACAAAATATGTGTGTTTTCTTTTTTTTCATTTTCGGTTTTTATAGTTGATATTTAAAATTGAAAATTTGTTCAATTCTGGAAACAAATGCGTTCAATAATTATTATTTTCTTGATTTTTTGTTCATTTCTTTGTTTTAGTATTTTTTTTTTGGTATATATAAAAAAGCCAATTATTGGAGCCATTACAATCGATAAGTTTCGTGGAAAAATCTGTATCTTTTGGCAATAAAATGACAAAAGAATTATACTTGTATGCTATATAAATAAAATACAGTTCACTAATTTGTTTCTTCTTTTGTTTTTCATTTAAATAATTTTAAAAAATTTTGATATTAATTTTTATATATATATATATTTTTTATATATTTTTTTGTTTGTAGGTTTGGTTTTGTTTGGTTTTTTGTTTGGTTATTGTTTAGATTGCTTTTTATGTGTATTTGTGTAAGTTAAGTTAAGATATATATATGTATATATATTATATATGATTTGTATATTAATATATATAAATATGTATATATATGTTACTTTTGGTTAAGGATTAAACAGCAAGAAAAGAAATTCAAAAAACGTTCCATAAAATGCTACTTACAAATTGAAAAAAGGTTGCAAACTGTATTGAAATTTGTTTTTATTTATAGCTCTACAATTAGTTAAAGAAACTGAAGAAAAGTTTGAAGTAAATAAAAAGAAAGCGTGATGCAATTAGGTGTTTTCCGAAAAGCATTTTTAAGGCAATAGACTTGTCAAATTGTATAACCAAATTTGTATGTGCAGATTTTTTTTAGTAATGTATTAAAATTACAGATTCGTTAATTTTAAAGTCCAGTCAACTCTGAATTTCTTTGCTCTGGTTTGTTTTCTTTTTACGTTAAAAGTGTTAGCACCTTTTCCCTAACTAGAGAGCTTCTTCATTGGATGGATAGAAAACTTAAATTGAAACTTTAGACAAATATAGTGTCTTCTTCTTCTAAGTATTCGAATAACATACTCTCATAATATATACACGATTTATGTGATATAAGAGTAAACCGCTAGAATATAGCTACAGTACGATATTATGATGTTTGACATTATATACTTTATCTCAATCATATGTAACTATATAAAAATACACTTTAATAGATAAAATGTTATATGAAATACTTGAAAGCAATTTCGTATTTACTCAGATCTAGTAATTCAATAAAAACTACACATAAAATTTGTATACAAATGGAAGAGTCTCACTTTAAACTGAACTTGAAATATGAAATTAAATGAATTTTGCATGGGAGATCATAAAACTTGTGAATTATCTTGTATATATGCAATATAAAATGAACGAATAACATATACATATACATAGGTATATATATATATGTATGTATATATATGTATAACATTTAATTTGAAACACACGACAATAAACACCAACACTTAGAAAATAATTTGTTGTAAGAATATATATATATAGTTGTGTGTAGGTGTCTGTGTGGGTATTTTAGGTATTACTAAAGGCACGTTTTGGAATTGCGAGTTTAAAGTATAAATTTAGAAATTATGCCAGCCCACACATACAGCATAAGTGGGAGAGAGATAGAGAGAGAGTGAGAGAGAGAGAGTGGTAGGCAGGTGGGCAGATAGAACAGGTGAGCAAGTAAAGTGACTTGCACACTTCAAATAATCCCAAGAACCCACACATATACACAGAGGAAAATAAAAAGCCGTCGCACACACACACACACACTTATACACATGCAGCCCGAAATAACAACATTTTTGGTTACAAGGTTATTATGTATACGTCATGTGTGTCGCTATGTGTGTATGTGTGCTTAACAGTAAGTGTTGTTTGTGGGCGTCTCTCTCGCTATGTGTGTGTGTGTATACAGAGAACACAATAACGAAGTCTCACTGTTAAGGCTCAAGGGGGATGTTGGCTAAAGCGCGAGAGGGACAAAGAGAGAGAGAGAGAGAGTGAGAGAGAGACTGAGAGAGAGAGAGAATTGGCATACCCTCTGCGGCCAGACAAGGGGGCGCAGCTTGAATACAAATGAAATGAAACACAAAGACAAAGCAGAAAAAAATGGCAAAGCAAATGAAAAAGAAGAAGAAAACAAAACGAAAATAAGCGAAGTAGCTAAAGGCAAGAAAGAGAGAAATGCCAAACAATAAGTGTGTTAAGTGCAAAAGTACACATGTAGTAGTGTATATATATGTGTGCGTTAGTGTTGGTGCTGGTGTGTGTGTGTGTGTCCCTCCGAGTTTTGCTATTTTCATTTGCTGCGTGTTTGGCTCAAATCATGAAAATTAAAAATAAACACATAAAATGAGATTGTAAAACATGGCTCAACCAGACGCTTTTTATGACTGCCGCCCTATTGGCCACGCCCATGTCATTTGGCAAGCACCAAATGTATATACTCGAGCTCCCTTTATTTTATTTTATTTTTTTTTGCAATTAACACAAAATAATCACGTTTCGAGCGCGTTGACAAGGCCAGACGAAATCTCATTTGAGCTTTGGTATCCCCACTCTCTACTTTTCACTCTCCACTCTCACTCTCTCTTGACAAATGCCATATACTGTATACCCTATACCCTAATGTCAGATTCTCTCAATTGTCGCATCTCACGCACGTGCGATTGCAGTTGGCTTTGTCTGTGTGTGTGTGTGTGTGAGTGTGAGTGTTCTGGCCCGACATGAAAGTATTTCAAGTGTTGTTTATGAAGTGCAGAGCACATTTGGTGTGCTGGCATGCAAAAGCCGCAGCACCTTGATGCTACTGCAAATATACCCTGTGAAAAATCAAGTTTGCTTCATCTTGTACAAAATTTCTTATTTGACTATTGTAAAATTTGAGATGACGAATTTCAAGAGTTGCTTTGTTCTATAGATCTTTAATCTGCTATTCAGCGAAGAACTACAAAATTGCTCAGATTAAGAATTGATTTAATCAGAAGAAGAAAGAAGTATATATCCTGTTGAGTGAATTTAAGTTTGAACTTAGATTTATCATTTTTAACCAGCCTCAGAAGTCTTCAAAATCAACTGTTCCTCTTTAGCTTATACAAACTATAAATTTGCATTGCCTACTTATTTGGGCTGCCGTTGAAAGCTGAGAGCTAAAGCTCAAGACTGAAGAGAGAGATAATCAGATTTAATAGATTTGGTAACCTTTTTTTTTTACCAGGAGGTAATTTTTAAATTTATGCAGAGATAATTAGGCTTGAAGGTTGGATTGGCTTGAGAAATTGATCTCTATTCATCAACTCAAAAGCTTATTTAACTAGAGATCTGCCTCTATCTCTGTCTTTCTTTCTCTCTCTCTTTCTTTCTATAGCCAGCTCAAGCTCCTCGTAAAAAAGCAAGTTTACTTTGATTTTAAACACTTTATCTCTGAATTGCAGTTAACTAGTTATACTGGGTATCAAGGTGTCATCTTGCACTGCAAGCTTATTTTCAGAAACACACCAAGGCATACACACACCCCTGCACACCCACACACCCCAACAGACACACACACATACTTTCATCCATTCAGTTGTGTCTGTCGCATTTAGAACAATTGAGGAGGGGTTTTGGCTTTTTGCTAATGAGCGGATGGTCGTACGTCACGGACGACTTGCATTGTGCTGAGCGTTGTGCATGTCTGCACGTTCCTCATTTTGAATAGACACAAAAACACACACAGACACACATATACGCTCCCTATTGGTGTGTGTGTGTGTGTGTGTGCCTGGTGAGCATGCACTTGAGCTCATTCGTTTATATGTTCTTTCCTTCATTTGTTAAGCCTCGATGCCAAATTTCACTAATTACGCATGCTGACCTTTAAAAGGCAAAACCCACACACAGCTAACAGTTAGTATGTGAGTGGGCTGCATACGCTCGCCCACACACACACACACTCACACACTGGCAGGCAGGCGCTTGGCTGCTTTATCGTTTTACGACTCGATTAGCATAAAAGTATGCTATGGTTTCTAAAGGTTTTTTCCACTGGCCACAAATTGAAACACAATTTATGGCCAACAAGCAAAAACTAACTTTAATGCTTGCACTTCTTACAGCCCTCACTAAAGACCCCCTCTATGTCTTCTTTTGCTGTGGCGTAATTGCGTGCATTGCATAAAAAAAATAAAAAATACTATGCTCATAAATAAGAGCCTTTAAGGCAAGTCCAAAGCAATCCGCTGCTGTTGATACCCTATAGTAATAGTTTACTTAAAGGGGTATATTTAAAAGATTAAATGCAAGTTCTTAAGCATCTATAGTGTATATAGAACATGTAAATACATATGTATGTGTTTGATAGGAAGCCGTATATCCTCAAAATTCCGATTCAGCTTTTGCTCTGCACTAAAAGTGCTATTGAAGGTGTCTATTGGGCAGTTGAAAGGTCAAAGTTGAAAACGTATAAATATATCAATATATACCATATATACTCAATAGGAAAATGCATACCCTACACTTGAAGTGCTATTGAAGGGGTAGGCTAGGCTAAGGAATGCAGCCTCTTAAGAGGCAAAGAAACTGAAATATATGTAAATGTGTCTGATAAGCTGCTGTCGTCTCAAAGAAGGCTAAAAAGGTGTATAAAATATATATATAATATATATAAATAATATATATATGTATAGATAAACTGATAAGATTTAAAAATAAAAAAATATATATATATATATAATAGAGTTTTGTTGTTAAAGAGGGCATCTTTTAGTCTATCAAGGCCGCTGTGCTTCCCAAAGGGTTGCAGTTGCCTGCCCAACCGTTACGCGCATCGTCCTCTCTCTCTCTCTCTCTACCACTCTAGCATTCTTCCGCTCTCTTTTCACGTGTCGCATATATTATGCAGGCGTCGCTGCGCTTGCTTTTTTTTTTGTTATTTGATTGAAGGGCAATTAATAGATAGGGCAGGGCAGGGCAGGGGCAACTATGCGTAGTTTAGAGAGTATTATGTTTAGTGGGGGACAGTGATAGAGCTAGAGTTGGTGAGTGTATTTGTGTATTGGTTGTTGGGGTACATTTTGCAGTTGCCAGTTGTTGATGGACTTTGATAAGAAGTTCACTTTGCTTGATTTGATTTGTAATGATGTAATGAGAAAACCGGTTTGATGAACTGAATGAACTGTAGTAGTTGTAGGTATAGGTGTGTGTGTGTGTGTGTGTGTGTGCCATGTGTATTTGCATGTATGTATGCGTGCTTGATTGTTGGATTGATGTGGCTGACATTTAGTTTTGTTTTGATTTGTTGTCGCTTTGATTTGATGTCGATTGATGGATTGATGAATTGATTGATTGATTGACTGACTGAGCGCATTTTGATTGTTGTTGGTATTGTTGTTGCTGTTGCGATTATTGCTGTTACGATTGTTGCTGTTGTTGCAGCCAACTACAATACCTTATAGTAGACATAGGCATTGTCCATAGGTTTGTGGCTTTGCGCTGTGTTGCTGTTGCTAAATGCCTGAACTTTAAAATGTTGCAATTGTTGTTGCTATGAGTTTCGTTGTTGTTGCTGCTGCTGCTGCTGCTGCTGTTGTGGCTGTTGCTGCTGCTGCTGCTGCTGCTGCTATGCAAAACTGTGCTGCAGCTGCAGTTCGTTGTACTGAGTCGGCCGCGGCTTGAGGCCTTATTGCTATTTATGTAATTTGAGTTGGCTTCCAAGTTATATATATGTGTGTGTGAGTGTGCGCGTGTGTGTGTATGTTTTAGTAATACAATAATAAACCGCTAGCTGTGACTTCCTAGTTACTGCTGTCGGTTGTCTTTGCCCCTCTTGCTGCCGCTGTTGTTGTTGTTCTTGTTATTGTTGTTGTCTGCCAGACGCTGTTTCCTGCTTCTTAGCTGTCTGCTTAATGTAAATTTGCTGCTCACACACACACACACAGGCACACACGCATAAACAGGCACTTTCGCATGTGTGTGTGTATATATTATAAAAATACAGTACAAGACGTTGGGCGACGACGACGTTGACGCTGACGTTGACGTTGACGTTGACTGCGATGTCAGCGTAGGCTATAAGAAAAAAAGTTGGTACTGCTGCTGCTGCTTGGTTTGTTTTTCGTTGTTGTTGTTGTTGTTGCTAGTTAATGTTGCTGCTGCTGCTGTCGCAGATTTCCTTCTTTTTTTTTTTTGGCAAAATTTTATTGATTTTTTGCAGAGGCTGGCTTTGCTTTGGCAAATGCACTTTTGCTCTGCTATTTATTATTATTTATATTTATTTAAATATATATTTTTATTTACTTGTTATTTATTTTTTATTTATTTCTTACACGCACAGTTTTAGTTTTAATATATACAGGCTAAAGGCACAATTTGAAATGCTTTACATCCTTTTGAAGGATTTTTCTTGCTGCTGCTCTTGCTTTCTCTTTCTTTCTTTTTATTTTTTATTTTTTGCTCAATGATTCGCGCTCTTTAAGCGTTTGCACTTTTCATTTATAATAATATATATATGTGTGTATATATATATTTTGTAGATATATATAGATTAATTTCTTTTTAATTCTCAATTATTATTTTTTTTTGTCACAATTTCCGTACGCGTCGCGCTTTTTGTATTCTTTTCTATTTGCTTTTCTTTTGCTTTTCTTTCTACACTTCGTTCCGTGTCTCGTGTTTTGTTAGCTGAAACGTTGCGTATACAACTAAAGGCGCTTGCAAAGCTTTCGCGACCACGAGGCCAGCGACCATTGAGACAATTTGGCAGCAGCAGCCGCAGTCGCAGCAGCAGCAGTAGCAGTGGCAAAGCTTCGTTTGAGCTATCAAATTCGGCTCAGCTTCGGTTTAGCTCAAACGCAGTGAAAAAAGAACAACAATACAGTTGAGGCGTCATGTGGTTGGCTGCATTCGTGTGCTTTCACTGTGTGTGACGTCGCGCGCACTCTCGGCACTCGGGTCAGTCGGCATTCGGTATTCGGTACTCGGCTTTCGGCATTTTGTCACTCGGCTGAAGCTTTACAACTTTTGGCTCCGTTGCCAGCGCACAGGCGAAAAGCTTTTACGTTTTACGCTCAAAAGCTGTGGGACACGCGTTGGCGCTGCTTTAGCATTTTATTGATTGGCGTCGGCGTCGTGAGCTGATGTCGTGCTTAGCATTTCACTAAACAGTCAAATAAAAGTTTTCGTGATTTACCGTTAGGTCTGCAGTGGCAGCTGCAGCTGGTGCTATCGTTGCTGCTGCAGCTGCATTTGATGAACGCAGCAGCGCCTGCGTCTGACATGAATGCAGGTTTGCAGTCGACGTCGCTGTCGCCGTCGCCATCGCCGCTCAGCAGCTGTTTTTGTGCCGTTGCAAATGAAAGCGCAAGTGAGACGTCCTTTCGATTAGTCCTTGCAACACGTACCGAATATTCTATGTCGATTTCTTTTTTAGGTTTATTATCTCCCAAAGCATCAATGCGCTCTAAAGTAGGCAACTCTACTTACAGGCATTTGATGTGTGCCCGACTCATAGATATCCTTTTACATTTAAGGGCCGCCACTTTGGCTATATGTCTATTTATATGATAGATTACCAAACTGTTGAGGCTTTATGTGTGCTCGACTATAAGTTATTCCCTAATGATGCGAAATGTAAAATTGTTCCGATATCTTTTAGTTCTTCTTTCCTTTTCTATAGAACTATGCGCTCTACCTCTAAGCATACTTGAAGCATCTGTAGTTCAATATTTTAAAAGCTTATGAAATATATTATGGTTTATTTAGTTTAATTTTAAATATTTCTAAGACCAAATTGATCTTTTCCCTGTCTTATATTAAATGTTGTCAAAATCCATTATAATTCAATTTTATATTTGATTATACAAATCAGTTAATATTATATATTAATAATATAAGTATTAAATCTATAGCAATGCCTCATCAGATTTCAGCCTTTAGTTAACTTAAAGTCCGTTATTCTAACTTGCTCTCATATTAAAGTTTAAATTTAATTTCAACTGACTCTATTCTTAGCGTCCTAGTTTAGCTTATTAGTTTAGTGTGCACATGTGTCTGTATATATCAATATTGATATGCATGTGTCTAGGTGTGTGTGTGTGTGTGTGTGTGTGTGTGTGTATATATGTGTATTAGGTTATGCACTGACACACAAAGCACAGACCACAATCACTAGGACAACATCCGAACAACTGCAGCAAACGCAATGCACTCCATTAGCAAGGGAGACGGAGACGGCGTGATAGAGAGAAAGAGAGACAGAGAGAGATGGGTGGTGTGAGTGGGCGAGCAGAGGTCTGCTGCTGCCTGTGTGTTTGTTCATATAAAATTGAAATGCAATTGCATGTAAATCGATAAATCAATTTAGAGTCTGACATTTCGAGTGGCGAGTCGAGAGTGGAGAGTGGCCTGACCAATGATGAGGCTGTGCATAAAAGGATGCCCGTCTGTCTCTCTGTATGTCTCTGTGTGTGTGTATATGCGTTTACTTTTGTTTGTCACTGTGCCAGTTAGTGTGCTACCGCTGCTGCTGCTGGCTGGTGGGTGGTGGGTGCTGCTGCTGCTGCTGGCGCCGTTGTTTACTGCGCATTTCCGTTTCCGGCTTTATTCATTTCATTTGCAAGCAGCAGCTCGAAGTAAATGTATTTCGCAGCTAGTAATTGCGGCACAACGACAAGGACCTCTCTGTCTCTCTCTCTCTCTCTCCCTCTCGCTCTCTCGTTTGCAGTTTTTGACAGCAAAATGAATTTCAATTTTTTTTTGTTGCGTCAAGCCGCGTAATTATTTTATGCCCTGTGGCCGAACAAAGCGCACAGGCTATGCCAGAGGAATGGCCATAGGAGCTGCCACAGCGCGGGCGCCTTGTCCTGCCACAATGCACAGAGAGTTGAGGCAAAACGTTTCATGTTTATAAACGAGCTACGCCCACGCACACACTCATATGGGCCCACCCACCCCCATTATTATTTATGCGTATGTATGGACTTATGCCCACAGCCACTTCTCCAACTTCCGCCCCCTCTTGTGCTTGCTAATTAAAATTCAGGCATTGGCATCGCTTTGCATAGCTACGTAATTTGCTTTGGCCAGGGCCAAACAGCATGAATATTTGAATGTGACTGCCATTCATCGACAGTTTAGGCCAACTAAGTGCAACTATGCCAGGTGGCTGGGTGTTGCTGGGTCGATGGGTTGCTGGGTTGCTGAGGGGTTTCAGGTTGGTGCAGTGGTTGGCTTGGTTTTTGCTTCGTGGACTAATGTCTTTTGAGCTATGTTTGGATAATGTTGGCTAAGGCGCTAGTAACAGAGAGAGGGCGAGAGAGAAAGAGAGAGAGAGAGGGAAAGAGAGAAGGGAACAAAGCAAATAGGTGTGTTTACAATCGGGTATAGCCGACTGCGGAAATACTCGTTCACAATTTAAGATAATATATACATATATAATTTCTCCAAATTACGAAGTTGTGAAATTTCATATATAGTCTTCTGTTAGGATTATATTTTATATAAACTCTCTACTATAAATTCCATATAAAACCAATGTACCAATGTATCCTAAAGCAGTAGCACTATCATGAACGAGCATTGTCTAAAACAGGGTATTAAAACAACAACAACTCACCCTCACCCCCTGCTCCTCCTGAGCGTATTTCTTGATTTCACGCTCCAAATCAAGCTGTTGTTGTTGTTGTGGGCCCAGAGAAAATTGAGAAATTGAGAAATATTTGTGTTTTGTAGTTCAGATGTCGGTTCGCTCCAGAGGGCGAATGTATGCCAGAGACAAAGTGGCGCCAGTTGAATGTCCATAAATGTTGTTAATATCAAATTCACACACACGCACACGCACACAGACAGAGAGAGAGAGGGGAATAGCTAAAATATGCGTGCGCTTAAGTTATGTAAGGTTCCTGGCAAATGGAATAACTTGAGCGCAAGGCTTGGAACTAGCTGTGCAAATGCTCGTAACTATGTATGAGCTGATTTTACAGCTGAGTTGAGCATGGGTTTAAGGGCTTTAGATAATACTTTAAGGTATTGCGCAGATCAGGAATGTTTTGGCCATAAGGGATGTAAGAGCTTTAGTTATAATATGAAGGGAGAGTTGTAAATGTTATTCGATTTAGCAATTGCTAGAAATAGTTTTACGGCATAGTAAAGCGGCTTATATACAATGGCATGAATAATTGTCTTGACGGGGAAATAAAATCTGGATATATTTGAAGACATAGACTTCTTGTTCATATAGCTATTTCAATTTATTGAAAAGAGTTTAGCGAATACTGCTTTTAGAATAACCGAAGATTGTATATAGTAATATAAGAGAGATGTATGAAACATATTTAGATGAAATACAGTTATCTATGAAATGTATAATCCATGCGAGAGATTTTTATATTCCAATTTTATACTTCTGGAAGGACTCTTTTAGATCTCCAAAATCTTTTGACAAATATAGTATTCAGTTTTACAATTTAACATCAAATTAAGGGAAAAACTGCATTGAGAATAGAAACGTTTTCCCTGTATGTGAACATATAGATATTTTTATATATAGAAAATCTTTGTCCAATACTTTTTACCTAGCCTTCTTTAAGCCACCTCCTTAAAATCAATTTGCTTATTCTTTGGATATGCAATGCAAAGTTTGTCGTTTGCTTATCCCCCTTTACTTGGCTCACTTTTTGTTTACCAAGTATTCGCAACACTTGATGCATATTCAAACAGCGTATTAAAGTTGTGACAGCCTTGGCTAAGAGTTGGGCATCAAAGTTTCTGTACTAGATAAGAACTATTAATTAAAGTTGACATAGGCCTCACGTTTTTTGTGCTAGGCTGAAAAGACTGAACATGTGCGTATAGCAAATGCAATCGGAATCGAAACAACAGCAACAGCAACAGCAACACGAGCAACATCAAAAGCAAAAACTGACCTCGACCCAGCTAACGGCGCTGATTGCTCGCTTTTGCCGCTGTTGCACGCGTCGTATACGCAACGTCAACTTTTTTAATTGCTCGCCCACTCGTTCGACATCAAAATATAAAAAAAAATGGAGGAAATTCCCACAAACCTAGTACTTTTTTTCCTAGTTTTTTGTTGTTGTTTGACTGTTGGCCATGTGCAATCGAAATAATCTGTTTATCTTTAACACCGTTTTTAGCTAGATTCAACAAATCGTATAGAATCGTGAGAGAGTATAGGGTATATAGATGGATATGAAATAAGTAATTCTATATTATATCAAATGTCTATAACTAATGTTTACCAATAATAATTATATATCATAGATTTCCATTCAATATCGATAACTAAATATTGTCTAAAAGAGAGCTTAAAAATGATTAATGCTTCTTAAGAACTTTATCATCCCCTAATTCGAAGTATTCAAATATATATTGTTGAAGACCCATTTCGAGTACCTTCTTTCGTCGATACATTCTCCGATAAATATCGGTATCATCAAAATGCAGTTTTTGCTATATATGCCAGTAGTAGTAGGATAACTTCTAGTCAAGCACTCTCAACTAGTGCATCCAGTATTTTTCCTGCTGTCCGCTATTTGTTGTCATTGTTGTACTGAACTGAAGGATTTTTAATTACAACTGTCTCTGCCTATTTCGCTCGCTTTTGGTGTTATGGAAAAAAAGGGAAAATACCAAAACCGGAGACAAATTCATTTCTAGCAACGTCAAATGGCGCCCCAAGGCGTGGCGGACTTTCAATAGCTGTTCGTTATTGTATTTTATTTTCGCAAAAAGAAAATATATGTATATAGAGATGGATAGATAGATGTATATATAGAGTATATATACAATTCAAACAGTTTGAATGCGAGCATTGAAGCTTCCAGTTGATGCGTGAATAAAATGCGAATAAATTGCCAAGTGGGCAGCTAGCCAAGAGCGATGGAAATGGTTCGAATGTGGAGCTGACTTAAATAAGTAGCATATCATATAGCATCAAGGTTATATATGTATATATATATATATATGTGTATATATACTTGTATATGTGCGCGCGCTGGGCAGGCTTTTTATACGGTCCGACGCTTTTGTTGACATGCCCTGGACTACGGCTAGCCTTTATATATGAACTAGGACGAGCAGTCCGAAGTGAGGGGAGAGAGGCGGTGAGAGAGTGTCTGTCTTTTAATACATGGCATTATGTATACGCATGTTATCTGTGGCCTGGCATGCGAGTAATTATAGAGTGTGTGTGCATCTGTGTGTGTGTGTGTGTGTGCGTGTATAATAAGCAGCTGGCCCGTTTGGTACGGCCTTGGGGACAGATGAGTCAGAAATTGTTGTCAAACTGGTTAGGGCAAATTTTCAGTTAGATTTCCCATGAGAGGCACGACACATCTATCCCACAGTGGGGGCCAGACAACTAGCTCCCCCAGCTTGCACAGTTTGAGCTCCTTTTTTTTTTATGCATACCCTATGTATCGCATTTTATGGAGTGTATATAAATCACGCGGTATGGACTCTTGCATGGCTTGCGTGCAGTAAAACGATGCACTTAAATGATTTAGAGGCGTATTCCAACAGTTTGAGTTATTTTAATGTTCTCTACTTTAAATAGAATGTGAGTATATGTGTATAAAGTCATCAGTAGATATACCCTACTTCTATACCCTGTATAGGATAGAAATTTTACTAAATGACTAATTATACAAATGTGTGGGTAATAAAGGGTAGAGTTAATTAAATTGAAGAAAAATATATATTATTACTATCCCGTAGAGGTTAGTGAGAGAGGTCTTATGGTTTTATCATTATAAACTTTACTGAATTAATATAATAGAAGACTTATCATTGCGTATAAGCAAGATATTTACGATTTTCACAAATATACAGAGCATCAAAAAGTCGAGCACTTTTTGTCAGCTTGCTTTTAGGGTGTCAATAAGTATGAAATATGATGCAAATCGAATGCACTTTGCTTGTTGCATAACTGTGCTAGCAATAAAGTGCCATAAAAACAGGGTCAATACGGGTGGGGGGTAAATGGCAGAAATAGAGAAACTTATGGGCGACATAATACCGGGGGTATTGTCAAAAACAATGGCAACTGTCTGTGAGATGTACGAAAATTGTATGCAACAAATTGAATTTTATTGCTTGCCCCACATTAAGTTGGGAAAGATACAGAGAGTGTGTGAGAGAGAGAGAGAGACAGGGAATGGGAAAGGAAGAAAAGGAAAGGGCATAATCAGATACAAAAGACATTGCAACTGATGAAATGACTAACAATAAGTGAGTGTAAATGTGTGTGTGTGTGTGTGTTTGTGAGTGTATTAAAGAACATTTATAGCTGACTCATTTGCAATACGAAGAGTGTTTTATCTCTTTGGCATGGGAACAAAATGAAAAACGTTTCAAATTAATTAAACAACAACAAGAAACTAGCTAGCAAAAAACATGTCAAAACGTTAGAGGGAGACAGAGAGTAGAGATAGAGCGAATATATGTATGTGTGTGTATGTATTGGTGTGTGTGTGTGTGTGTGTTCATAAAAAACTCGTAAACAAAACACTACAAACAAACTGCAATGCTAAGAGTTTTAATATTTAAGATTTAAGTTCATGTTAAACTTGTTTTAACTGGCAGTTAAGTTCAAAAGCAAAAAAAACGAAGCAAAAATTTGTTTTTTCTTTTGTTTTTTTTTTTTTTTTAGATCAATGCTAGGCACTACATTATATATGCGTGTGTATTTGTGTGTGGGTGTGTTTAGTATTATTTTGGTATTTTTTGTATTTAGTATATGTAACAGTTAAACGAAAGTAAAAGCAATTGCAGTCGCAAAAGTTAGGAAAAAATTAAAAATAAAGGAAAAGTTCTATAAAGAAATAGGTATTTTTTGTATATTCTTTTGTTGTTGTGGTATTTAACGTTGGTATATTTCTTTGTTTTTTTTTTCGAAATCATTGTCACTAGAGCATTTTGTTTGCCGCAAAACGAAAGTTAGAGTTGTTTCTTTTTCCTTCTTTTCTTTTTTGTGTTTTTGAGTTAGGCCTGGTATGTTTTTTTTTTCTTTTAGGCTGACTCAAGATAAGTGTGTGTGGGGTTTTTGTGGTTGGGGAATAGAGAGGGGTCTTGTCAGAGGACTTACCTGTTTTTGTGCCATCGCCTGCATTTGCTGAAACATTTGTCGTTCCTCCTCTTTGCCTGCATACGAATGCATATACCCTCAATTAGAGAGAGAGAGAGCGTGGGTGAGAGGCTTAGACTTACCCATGCCTTTGGCTTGCAGCATTTCCAATAACTTTTTGATACTCTCATCGCGTGCGATCAGCGTCTGCTTCTGTGTCTCCACTCGGCACTCAAGATCCTTGATGGTCTCCCTCAAGATGCTAATCTCACGCTGCAGATGATCATTCTCAGCATAGATAGCCTCCATTTGCTGCTGCATCTCCAGATTGGGCTGACGCATGCGCAGGCGCAACTCCTCCTCCAGCTGGCGCACGAGCATCGCTTGTTTCTACATGTAAGGGGAGTTCGTTATAGTTGGTGTTTACTGATTGGCTGCCTGTTGTGCGGTTTGTCTCACCTGATTCTCTGTGCTAAGCAGCTTTAGCTGATCATTGATCATACTGTACTTGGCGCTCTCCTCTTTGCGCAACGCTCGCTCTTTCTTCAACTCTGGCGACCAAAATGTTTTGATGCTGTGCATCGAGCTGCCCAACTTTTGATTCGTCAACTCCAGCTCTCGTTTCAAATTCCCCAGCTCACGCTGCAAGTCCGTGTTCTGATGCTGCAAATCACCTAAATAGGCGCGATCCGATGTTGGCATGCCCGTATTATAGCCTAATTGATGATTCAGGGAAGAGGGGCGTTGATTAGTTGAGAGAATATTTTACAATTAAAGGCAATGTTTTGATTAATATATTTATTATTATGTCTTTTCCATTAAAATATTTATTATTCATTAGTATATCTTTTAGTATTTTTGTTAAATTGGACTTGTAAATTAATTTTTTATTTTTATATTTTACAGATTTTCATAGGACTATAACTGGTAAGCTCTTTTTCGATTTCTATTTAATTTTAGTATTTTTTCCATTTACAATTAACTTTAGATAAGCATTCTTTCATCTCCCAATTTTGCTCATCTCTCAAACTTAAAATATATAACTCATAAGTTTAGATTTACTTACCTCCTAGCGCACTGGGACTTTGTCGCGCCGAACGGCCATAGAGTTCATCCTCCAGGTACAGGCCCCTTTCCAGGGATCTGTCCCTGGAGCGATCACGTGGCTCTCGTATGGGTATGAATTCACGATCATGCGGATCCACAAGTCCGCCACGATCGAGCGACTGATAGCGGGTTCCTAAGGTTAATGATAGATACAGAATTAATAGAGGCGATAGTTAGAGAGCATTTGATGATGGTTTGCTGCACGGCTTTGGGTTATTACTTGGATAGTCCATGGCATGTGACATCGGTGGTCTGCTGGCGCTACGGCTGCGATGATGTCCCGCTCCGGCGGGACTTGTTGGCTCATCCATGTCGCGGTAGTATGGACTGCCCATTGCTGAAATTCACATAGAATTCATGACGATGATCAAATGAGGATGAGGTTTTGGGTACGTTTTCGTTTTGTTTCTCTTTTCATTGGTTGTTTGAATGTGAGTAGAAACGATAATCGAAATCATAAATGAACTGGTTCACATGTTCAACCAAAGAGCTTGGACTAGTTTTTGGTTTATTCATTTTGGGTGAAATCTAGTGCAGTGGAAAATTTCTGTTGTTGATTTTTTTTGTTTTTTTTTTGCACTAAATCTAACATTTGTGTCGCTCATACTGAATTAAGCAGTTACTAAAGATGTAGAAAAATTACGGGTTAGTAGTAATGGAACGCAAGAAATATGAAATGGACAAAACTGCAACCAAAAATTTGTTTTTGTCGTGTTGCGCACGGCGCGTGGCTAAGCTCCTCCCCCACTTGCCATATAAAATGGCTCATAAAGCAGCTACTTTGTGGACTATTCTCCTGCGTTTCTCTTGCCAAGTTTTACCCCACCTTCGCTAGCCTTAGCCATGCTGTGTGATTTGTGCAGCGCATAAACTAAACTTTTTCGCCAACCACACGAGCTGCACAGTCTGCACGTAAGCAAGCCAGGCTAAGCCACACGAAAACTTAATTTGTGGCTCTTTTGTTGCTGCTGTGATGTGTCCTTGCGCTTGAGTGTTGGCGTTTATGCTTTTTAGCTATTTAACAGCTAACTATTTAGCAAATATTCATATAGACGGAAGCTTTAACTGACATAGTTTTAAGCTGAAACTAAACACTCACTGTTGGATTTTTTAGCATGGATGCTTTGAAGATTTCTTTGACTTTCGAACTATTAGCCGTTTTATAGCCAGTCCGTAAAATTCTTTAGCCTAGCTCAAGTCAAGTTTGGTTTGGTTTCGGTTATATAATTTTAGCTATTTTCCAAATATTAAAGCTCATCAATTCCTTATCAAATACTAGTATAAATATGAATTATTGACCCTAACTAATGAAGAATTATTTTTGAGCGCAACCTTATGCCTGGCTAAAAATTGTCTTTTCCATATTCGCACATATATTTCTCTAATTTATTGAAGTAATTCCCCTATTCTCTATAGCTATAATTCAGAGCTGTAAAATATTTGCCAGCTCTATAGTTTGACATTATTAGGTCATAAATTCTAAAAAAAAAATGAAAACTATTTGTAGTGAGTTGCTCACAGCTCGAGTTGCAAAGGGCAATAATGGCCATCAGTTTAAGCCAAGTTAAAGCGCTAATTAGCAACTTTTATATTATTATTTAAGCATGTGTGAAAAATGATGGTCAATTAAGCACTTTTCTATTAAATAAAGTGTCTAAAAACTATAGAAAAAAACTTTGCTTGTTGAAAAGTTCGAGAGCGATGGGGCGGATGTTTACAAAGTGATTGTTGAGCTGACCATAAATTGCAGCTAGTTGGATAACTTTTACTATGTTGCCAACAATTTTTCTTATGCTCGCTCAACGAGAGCGAGAGGAGAGTCTGCCTGAAGCTGGGCACCTGTAATATGTTATATGTACATATATAGCTATGCAAAGACTTTACGTGGTAGATGGATTTATGCTATATCCTTTATAGTATACGCTGTATAAGCTGTAGAGTTCTTGAGCAGCAGAGATTTAGAAATATGATATATATATATATATATGATATGATATATACATATAGTCGTCTTTATCTTTTACTATCTGGAACTAAGTTCTGTTGTTGTGCCTTAGATTTGCTTGCCTAACTGTTCTTTGTTCTATATCTTTCAGTAAGACTGCTGTTTAGACAGGGATATATATAACATGGAGCTCTCGATATTTGTATAAATATTGATCTTCCTTGGATCATGAACGAGTATTATACAGTCGGTTCCTAACCCAACCTCCTAGCCTTTCCTTTTTATTACATTTATGTAAATTCGGATGACGAGAGCAAGCAAATGCTATAAACTGTTTGCTAGCTAAACATAACTCCAACTTAGTTTGTGAGACTTTATGAGTTTTCATGTTGGAAATGTGAGCATGTGGTGGCACATAAAGTGAATTTGCTTGCTAACCATAATTGTAATCCAGTTTGAGGCTTTGATTTAGTGTAACACTTCAGCAGGAATTAAAAATTTGATTTGTGGCTGATGCTGATGCTGATGCGGGCAACTCGGTGCTCGGTGCGAGGCAGAAGAGTGTTGGGGCAGTTAATGCCAACTGTTGGCCATGTTGTTGTTTTTTGTTTCTCTCTAGAGTTGCCAGGTCAATGTAATTTACAAGACGACTGAAGCAGCTGCTCGAGATTATTTAATTTAAATGAAAAACAATTGAGTTTTTGCAAAGTTCAGTATGCAAATGCGTTTACATTTAATGCAATTCCATTTCAATTCATCGAGTGTGCGTGTTTGTGTGTGTGTGTGTGTGTATCAGACGTGTGTTTATGTATTTGTTGGTTGTTAAGGTTAAAGAAATAAGTAAAAATGTTTTACAGAATTTCAATTTGTTGTTTTGCAGATGCGTTAAGCGAAAACGTAAAATCAAAATGTAACATGCGCATGCGTGTGATGTTAACGACAGAAATTATAGATTTTAGTATACAATTTTCTTTCTTTTCTTTTTTTTTGTTATTAGTATTTTTTTTGTAATTAAGAACTACAAGAAGAAGAAGAAGAAGAAGAAGAAGAGCACAAACTAAAAAGCATTTCATGAGATTCTTTACAAATGACAATTTTGACAAAAAAGTTTGATATTCGAGTAAATATGCTTAAGCCAATAAATATTTGCTCTTGAGCTGCATAAAAACGAAATTTTTTTTTATAAATGTAAAATATTAAATTTATAGCTATTGATATATTATTTTAATTAAATTATTATTTTTTATTTTCTTAAAATTTGATTTTTATTAATAAATTAATTATTTTATTGCATTTTTTGTTTATTTTTACTTTTAGTATAATATTTACTTGGTTTTATTTTTAATTTTTTTTGTATTAATTTTTTCATTTCGTTTTTATGCAGTCAAGAAATTTGTTTTTCAAGTTTGAAAGCCAATGGAAATTATATGAAAATATATAAAACAAATTTGCGAGTTTCGCTAGCTCTCTCTCTTTCTCTTTTCTTTGTGGCACAAACGTGAGCAGCTACATATGTTTTGGTATTGTTGTTGCACTTTGTTTCTTTTTGCATCTTTCAGATAGACAAATTGATTTTTAGCTTTGGGGTGCTTCGCTACGTTTGTGCTTAGTCGTTGCCACTAATTTTAAGCATAACTATAATAGATAGTTTTTTTGTTTTTGTTTTTGGTTTGTTCACCTAGTGGACTTCCGCGTGCGCCGTAATCCCTTGATGGTGATCGATCGACCGTTGGCAATTCCTGCAGTCGACGCACGCGACCCGGACTGCGAACACCAGAGCTATTCACTGGATTATAATCGTCGCGTGACATAATCCGCGGCTGATCCGCGGCATGCACCCACGCAGTTGTTGTTGTGGTTGTTGCTATTGTTGTTGTTGTTGTTGTTGTTGTGGTTGTAGTAGTTGTTGTTGTTGTTGTCCTGTTGTCCTGTTAAATGCTTCGTTTGATTGGTTTTATTTGGTTTTTGTCGTTTGATATGCACGTTTTGATTGGCTTTTTGTTTGTTTTATATTAATTTGTTTTCTTTTTTTTTTGGTTTCTATGTTAAATTCTTTCAATTGGCTGCATCTGCAAGTGTAAAAAGTGAAAGAGAACAAATATGGTACAAAATAAAGATAGGAACAGAGAGAGAACATACACACACACACACACACTTACACAGCTCATACATATCATACACATATTAAGCATACGCCTCCTCTGGCCATACATTTATTACGCATACGCCCCGGGCTGCGCCTTGACTCAACTTTAAGCTTTTAGCATTAAGCGTGTTTCTTTTTGCATTTAAATTAGACTACATCAACTAGCATATCCTTAACCTTTTTACCTAAATCTCAGCCTCTCTAAGCGAGAGAGCGAGAGAGACAGAAAGGAGGAGAGAAATGTCGAGTGGCTTTTGCATTATGGCAGCTCCTGTTTGCTTTCTATGCAATTTTTTTTTTCTTGTGTTTTCTATTTAGACAAAAACAAATTGCATGCAAATTGCCACTCGACCAAGTCGCTGCCAAGAGGAGTCGCACTCAGCTGTATGTGCACACACCCACATATACACGTGCACACTCACCTGCACAGGGATAGAGCTACATATGAATGACAACGAGGGTGGCTTAAGTAAATCATTTTTTGTTCTTCTCCAAGGATATAAAGCTCACTTGTCAAAGGTTGAGTGGTATCTGAACTATATGGAAACATATTGTGTATATTTAGGTTCCTATAATTCCCATATTAATTGCCTATAAGAAGCAGGCTTGACTAAGGCAGGGTTCTATTGAAAGTAGAGTAAAAATCAAGGAAATAGAATATTTCATGTTTATAAAATACAAGAAGTTGGGTTGAAGTAGTTCAATACAAGCATATTGGATTCATTTGGATAAGGGAACTCAATCAATCGCGTAGGCACATATTTTATATCTTTAGGTATAGAGCGGTCTAATTGGATTACATAGCCTTTTATATATTTTTAAATATTATAGATCTTTATAAAACTTGGCTATGTATATAGATTTAATATAGATTGAATTTCTAATCGATTCCATTTTCAGATCTAGTTAGGGTAGAAAATATAAATAGTTAAATATGGTTCTAGATATATCATTGATATAGCTCTTATTATTTAGTCTACATTACAGTAGATCAGTACAGTAGCTAAGCTGTGCTAGTAAGGATGAACTAATTTTAATTACTTTTACATCTCAATTATTTACAATAAGTTCTTAAAGAGCCCTCGCTAGCCACAAGATAGTCTACATTGCATTGAAGGCAGAAGACGAGTTGCACGTTTCTGCCAGGCTCAAATACGGAAGGGCTCAAAAATGAAGTGCAGACGCGCACAGGCAGCGTCGCTTTATGAATGGGCTAAGGCAATGGCTCAAAAAGAAACCAGTGGAAATAGACCGAAGGGGGTGCTGAGGGGTTTGGTTCGGTTGTAATGGCGACAGCGGCTAAATAAAAGCTAAACGAATCAGCAGACCGGAAGACCATTCAAATGTTTACTTGCATGCCTGAGCAAATGCAGCAAAAGTGTGAGTGTGTGTGTGTGTGTGAGTGAGTGTGTGTATGTGTGTCGCCTGAGTGCCCATTTACGTGACAGCAGCAATAGCAACAACAGCGTGCCGCATGCCCCACAGCAGCTATCAAGATGAGGTCATAGCTATAGCTGGACCTCGTCTTCGATTACACATCTGCTCAGCATGGCTCAGCACTTTGCTAGGCAAACAAGGCGCACAGCTACGGCTATCGATATCTATATCTGTTTACCTATATACGTATCTATATCAATATCTATCTGCAGTTGCATTTGCATCTGTTTAGCTATGCAGCTCTTGGGCTCTACATTTTTGCTGTTGCCTACTTTCAGGCGCTCGATGCTCTTCCTTCTCATTCACTTCCGGCTGGCATTTGCTGCAATTGCAATTGTTGGTGTCTCGGCTCGCGGCTATTACGGTCGACACCAGCTAGGTGTTATCAGCACTCTGAGCTTGTGAGTTATCGCTGCGTGGGGCATGCAGCCCCACAGCACCTCACGCCCCTTTGCCTAAACATGCTGAAGCTGAGTGTGGGCTCGCAGCTTGCAGCTTCGTCTTGGCTTATTCACCACACTCGCTTGCGCAGCTGCGGCGCTCAGCAAGAGACGTGAACGAACACACACACACAAACACACACACAAACACACACACATACATGTGACGATTCAACAATAGCGTCATCGTAAAACATTTGCCGCATTTGGCGGCGTTTCTTTAGCTTTCTTACGTTGCGTTTCTTTACTTTTTTTTTGTGGCCTATGCTGCCAGACACCCATACACGCACGCACACACACACACATACACACACGTTCGCAGCCACATAAAATAAGGTTAAAATTTGAAATCAATAAAAATTATTCCACCCGTCTAAAATTAGAACAGAAAGCCTAAGACAAAAGCCAAGCAGCAAATGACGATATGACGACTTGTAACTAAAACCAAAGCAATGCCAAGCAGTCCTACACACACACACACACACACACACACACGTGGCTAACCCATAAACCCTCGCTTAAGCATTAAAACAAACACGCAGCCTTGCGAGTAGGCGTGGCTGTAGGCAATCTCTGAATGTATATAAAAAAAAGTCGAAATACTTTATTATATATGCGCTGTCAATGTGCTGTCTGCGTGTCAATGTGTGCGTGTGTGTGTGTATGTGTGTGTCTATACTCGCATGACAATCCATGTGCCGCTGCAGGCACTTTGATAACCTAGGGCAGTTCGAGTTTTTGGGGGGGCAGAATACTTGAAAATTGCTTTTCGTGTGAAATAAAAATAAATACAAAAATTCAAATTAAAATCAAAATAAATTGAATCGAAGGGGCGAACTTTGACAGCTAATCTAAATATGAGCCTAAGGATACAATCATATATAGATATATATACGTGTCTGTCTATCAAATAAATACAGTTTACGGGGCGTATGCGTAATTTTACTATGAACTACTTAAGACTAAGACCGATTAGCTTAATTCTAAACACAACAAACATTAAAAAACTATGCAAATTTATTAAATTTTTGTTAAAATTAAGTTATTTATATATATATAAGACACAGACATACGAGACATACGAGTTATACGAGCTATACGAGTTATACGAGACAAGCAGAAATTAGTTAGTTGATCTTAGGGAACTTTTTTTTTGTTTTACTCAAGACAATCGCAGAAAATCAATAGAGCTTACAATGCATACGTGTGTGTGTGTGCGTGTGTGTATGTGTGTCTGTGTGTGTTTTGTCTTGATCATAAATTTCTTATAGATATAGTTGTAGATGTGTTAGAGCTGCTCACCCGCTTTGCTTAGACGATGAATTTTGAATGCTTTGAAGGTTCCACGCGGCGTATGAAATTATTTTTGATATAGTTTTCTTTAGCTATATATGTGCTGCAGCTCCAGCGTTCGCTCTAGTTCCAGCTCCAGTTCCAGCTCCAGTTCCAGCTCCAATTCCAGTTCCAGCTCCAATTTCGACTTGAGCCTTAGCTGCTGCTGCCGCTGCCGCTGCTGCTGCCTTTAGCTCAACAATTTGTTTCTACTAGCAAATTTATGCTTAACACACACATACATTGCCTATGTGTGTGTGTGTGTGTGCGTGTGTATGTAGGCTTTCTGCGGTTGCTGCTTCTGTTGGTGTGGTTGTAGTTGTTGTTGTTGCATTTCCGTTTATGCTAAATTTCAATTTCAAAATTTTGCTTTCACTCAAATTTTTTTTGTCACTTTCAATTTGTTTTCTAAATTTGTTGCAGTTATTTATTTTTGCTTGACTAATTGCATTTTGTTGTAAGCCGCTTGTTGGTTAATGCATATATATTATTAATATTATTATTTTTTATGTATGTACATGGCTGTTGGATTGGAGTAAAAAAACGCACGCAAACCGCACTTGAGTTAAGCTGTTGAACTTTTGGATTTCATTTAAATAAAAATATATACGTTTTTTTTTTTTCTTTATGCACAGTTAATTAAAGCACTTTAATATGCATATATATCCATTCTTATATACATATATATATGTATATGTATATATTTTTTTATTTAATTTTTATGCTTGCATTGTTGCTTGAGTGCTGCGTGCTCAACGAGTGATTTGTAAGGGCTGTGCGAAGTTTTTTTGAAGTTGGTTGGAGCACTGCTATGTGGGCTCTCTCTTTCTCTCTCTCTCTCTCTCTCTGTCATTCACACAATAAGTGACTACTCTCTCGCTCTCTCTCAGCTACTGACACACATTTGCGCCCACACACAGACACACACACACACACACGCATACACGCAGAGGCCGAAGCGGCGAGCGCGTGAGAGTGGGAGTTGTGCGCTTTACGGAGTTGCCGGAGTGTGTGCGCGCGCTACGTTGTAACGTAAGCGTCTACGTAACGTTAGCGTAACGAACCGAACGAACCACTAAACGAAGCTAACGACATAAGGGCTACCAGAACCCTAGGCCCTCGCCTCCCCCGTCCTTTCCTTTGCTGACTCCCGTCCCCACGCGCTCTACGCTAGCTACATTATGTTACACGCCCCCGCGCGCCTATCCCCAACTTCACGGTGTGTGTGTGTGTGTGTGTGTGTGTGAGAGCGTGTGTCTACTGTTATACAGCTTATAGCTGTGCGTATGTGTGTGTGTGTGTATGCTTTATATGTAGGTTGAAGCAATTTATAATAAATTTTTCCTTCTCTTCTTCCATCAATCGATATGCGTTTAACATGGCCAATATAATATATTGGTTATAGCTGCGCCTATAAAACTGACTATTGTTTCTTGGTGTTTGATTTGATGTTTGATTCCAGTTCGATGTCTGCTTGATGTAAGTTTAAAGCATCGGGATTTGCTTGGTTTTATCATTTCTTTTCGCACAATTTTTGCAGGAAATCAGTTTTCTGTATCCAGGGTGCAGTTGCGGCCTAAAGCACAATTGCTACTATACACGCACGCTTACACTCACGCACACATATCAGCCTACACATATACACATTTAATTTTTTGTGATATTTTTATAATAATTTTTTCGCGTTATTTTTTTTTTTTTGCACAAAATCACACGAAGATTTTTTTTGTTTAGCCTTTTTTGGCATCGAGTTAGCTTTTTTTTAGTTTTTTATTTGTATTGCTGCTAAAAGATACTTTTACAGATACACACACACATACATGTGCGTGTATGTGTCTCTGTGTGTGTGTGTGTGTATAATCTAACCCAAAAAATTGTGTTGTGCGGCAGCTTGTAGGGCCCGTTTTTCACATATGTATATATGTATGTATATATATATATATGTATGTATATGTAATTTATTTTTTGGTATTTTGTTTTTTCGGCAACGCCGTTGTCCAACTAACAACTACCCTCAATGTACTGAGCGCTGTTCGCTCGTGTCAGTCGCTGTTATAGTCGACACATATAAGCCATAGCCAAAAACGTAAACGTAGTCGTAGTCGTAGTCGTATTCGTCCGTTTCGCTCCGAGGTGAGTTTCCTAGTACTGCTGTTGTTGTTGTTGTTGTTGTTGTTGTTGCTGGCAACTATAGTGAAGAGCAGATTCGGCATTTGTGTTCGCTCGGCATTTCCTGATTGCAATCAATGAATTTTTATCGCGCTCGCGCAGTTTTCCCTTAGTCTCTCACCACTCACTCTTGCTCTCTTACAGTCCATCTCTCCTCTCTCTTTCTCTATTGCTCTCACATTCTCTCTTGGTTAATTGTCTTTGCGTTTTGTATTGTGCGGCTAAATGAAAATTCCAATAGTAAAGTATGAAATTCCTTTACAACGGCGTCCGTTACGTTTTCGCCTGCTGACCTTACGTCTGTGTGAGTGTGTGCGTGCTGTAACACTAATACGTAACGGCATTTGAATTGTTACGTTTCGTTTGCATGCGTTTTCTTTAGGCTGGCAATGCTTTGAATTAAAACTAACAGCCTAAAAGTATGCTATGATTTTCTTGAACTATTTTAACACGGAGCCGCTGCTTGAAATTTTAATATGGGGAAGATATATGTATATAAATATATAAAGTATTTTAAAATATATTTTTTCGTTTTTAGAAATTTATTAAATTGTTAAAATAAATATTTTTAAATTAATTTTTATTACATTGAGTTTTTTTTAAATAAATTTCGTCATTTGTAATTGCAAAGTTATTATCATGAAATGAAGTAAACTTCATATATTAAATACTTACTATTTGCCTTATATTTATATAATAATATACATAAATAAAAATTATTTAAACACTCAACTTTTTAACAACTATTTATTTGTGTTTGAGTGAGACTTACAGTTAGAGTGTGTTTGTGTGTGTGTCTGTAATACATGAAATTTCGCATAATACTAGAAACATTAGAATCATTAAGAACTATTCGTAACTAAGTAATACTAGAAACATTTGCATCTTTTACTGGCTTAGCTGTCTGTCTGTCTGTTCATTGCGGACAAACTATATTTTCTATTTACATGTGAACTCTTCGTAACTCTCGTCGCACACCTCGCACTCCACTTGACAGCACCAATGGAACTGGCATCTGCATTGCTGACTTCGCTGTATGTGCTGTGTATTGTGGCCACGCCCACAGCACAAAAGATCACAGCTCTGTGGGCCATGACCGGTGCGATTGCAAATGCGACCCATTGTGCCCAGCGTGCCCGTTTGAATGCTGCGCTCACAATAATTGGGCGATGCCTCCAAATAGATCAGCTCCATGCGTTTGGGCACCATCAGTGAGACCTTCTGCGCCATCTGATGCTTCTTTCTGTGAGAGAGTTGTAATGATGAGAGATGAGATGAGAGAGTTTACTAAGAGAATTATTCTTCTCTACGCACCTGCTTAATACTAATCTCAGTCCACGTTTGCCTCTCAGGGCCTGCACAGTTTTGGCTTTTTGATATTTTTGCATTAGCTTGTCACCAATCAGGCGAAAGGGCGGCAGGCTTTTCCAGCAGGTTTTCATGACACACGAGCCGCTGACGCCATGGCACTTGCAATCTGTACGCAGCAGCTTCTTAACTAGCTGATAGAGCAGGTGGAGGTGTATATGAAAAATGATTATTAAATATTTATATTCGAAATATTATGCATACGCACCGTGCGCCCCACGCGATTATTATGCAAATTCATGAGCGTACGCGAATCTCGCTCCAATTCACGTGCGTCCATAAATTTGCGCGTATAACGCATACCGAATTCCACATCGGCCGAACAGCCGCCCCACTTCCAGGGCTCCGGCGGCGGCGATGTCTTGTGCCGCACATCGCAACCGCAGAGCGAAATGTTGCCTCGCGCGCAGGCTGCAGTCACTGCATAGGCAGCACCAGCGCTGGCTATTGCATAGGTGTAAGCGGCCTCCCTAGAAGCTAGAAGAGAGAGAGAGACAGATGAAGGAGAGATAATGAGAAGTTAGGAGTATATTAATAATAGAGAGTATGTCATAAAGGGGACATATATCAAAAATAGTTTGCATAGAGTATACAGGAATAGTTATATAGGCATAGAAGAAAGAGAGCGATGATGCAGAGAGAGAGAGAGAGAGAGAGAGGAGTTAGGAATATATTAATAATAGAGAGTAGTCTAGTGCTGCATATCTTTCAACTGCATATCTTTCAACTGCTCTTTCTCTCTCTCTCTCTCTCTCTCTCTCTCTCTCTCTCTCTCTCTCTCTCTCTCTCTCCCTCTCTCCCTCTCTCCCTCTCTCCCTCTCTCTTTCTGTCTACTCACCTATTGGCACAACATGTGAGAACACATTGCGTTGCCACACCTCCGAGCAATTCCAGCGATGGCCACGAAACTGATGCTGACACTCGTGGGCGCCGAGCTGCTGACCCTCACCTAGTGCGATCAGTGCATCGGGCATCTCGCTGCATAGCTGACGTTGGCCCATCGTCAGACCGGGTATACGGCCGCAGAGCATGACAGACGTAAAGCTGGATACTAATCTGACGAGAAAGCAGAATGAAAATTCATATATTAATGATAGTCTTCATATATGATGAATATCCTGTTAATGATAGATACAATATGTATATTTCTCCTTTGCTAACCTCGTCTATGTCTAGTACTTCCTATAACAACTGCAAGAGAAATTCCTGAGCTCGCATAGCTGGCAATTTGCAAGTCATTTATTGGGCACTCCATTAATCCAATTGGGCATTAAGTATGGAAAGCTAGTTGCTTATTATCGTGGATTATGTCAGCAGCTCTGGGCAGAGCTGTCTGGCATTTAAAGCCTTCGATTAGACATGCGAGGCTTTTGATTTGGTCTGGCTTAAGCTTCTCTACTCATGATTAGACGCTTGAGATGCATATGTAATTATGGCTAATAATATAGCTGGCGGCATTATTTTGACTAAAACTGACAGTAAAACTGTCTACGCCCCCTAAAAGCATGCCACTCACTCACCTGACTGCAAAAAAAAAAAAAGCAAAACAAAAACAAAACAAAAACCAACAACAAAACAACAACTACAATAGCAACAACAGCAGCAACAACAACAGCTTCAATTTGAACGCATTAATCTTGCCTTTGAATGCGGCACATTTGCTTTTTCCATTGGCCAATTGCGACTTTTTTTTTAAACGTTGACTCGTGGCCAGTTCTCAATTGTTGTTGCTGTTGTTGTTGCTATTTTCCTGGCAATGGCAAACTGAAATGGAAATGAATTGATCGCTGGCGGCATTTATTGAGCAGTAAGCACGACTTTTGTTTTTTCATTCATACTATTGAACAAAACAGTTAGATGTAGTAGGGTATCATGATTTAGTGACAATGTATACAACAGATGAGACCACGCCGATATTTTTGAGAGTAGATATATATCTGTCTCTCTATGGATGTTTATTGGGCTGTCTCTTACTCCCTATGTCCCTTAGTTCTTGTGTCCATCCATCTGTATCCATCTGTTACGCTAGATACTCTGTTTTTCCGCTTTACCTAGTTCCCTTCTACCTAAATTAAATCCTTCTAGTCTCATCAATTTTGGTATTTTTGTAGTTCTCTGCAAAGTTCAGGGTATTTGCTAGTCGTGCACTTCCAGCACTCTTACTCGTTTCATTATTCCTTTAGCCATCGATCGATTCACATTTGTTTGTGCACTTATTTTGTCATTTTGCCATATTTAATTTATTGTTTACTTAATACGATGGCGTTACTGTTGTTGTTGTTGTTGTGGTTGTTGCTGTTGCAATATTTGCTGCTGGTGCAGCATTCAGCAAATAGTCGAGTAGCATTTGAAAAATGTTTATGAAAGATCAAATTATGCACTGCAATGCATTTTATTGATGGCGGGATGAAAAATGAATGAATCTAATTGTATTACTATATATGTATTTATATAATTTAAAACATACATATTATTTAGAAGGTATGATAAAGCTAAAGTTTTTAAATTTTAAAATTCAAAAAGAAAACCCAAGAAAAATAATATGAGCTTAGCTCACTCAACCAGTAGATATATATCTAACTTATATTTTAAATCTCTGATTATAATTATATGTAATTTCATTGAAGTTGACTTGACCATCTAATAACTGTCTTTAACAAAAACTTTACAGCTATTTTTTGAAGCTTGTTTTCTAAAGACTAAGCAAGTCATAGGCAATAAACGCTCTTGGAGTCGTAGGAAGAGCATTTGTGAATGGCAGCAGTGTAGCTCGTATAGCCACTTCCCACACACACACACATAGACACACATTATCACACTCTCAGATACAATATAGTAGCATTCCATAGCCGCATTCATTGGATGCATAACGAGCAATTGTCTACATGTCGATTGGCCAACACACAAAAAAGCCAATCAGACAGCTGCGCAGGCGCCCAAAACATGAACAGCTATGCATATTCATTACATACATACATATATGTATGTGTATATATATGGAGGTACACAGCAGTGTAATATCCTCAGGGCAGGGACACGCTGTTGTCAGTTCGATTCGATTTCTGTCTTGTCAATGGGCTGCAACAGTTTTGGCCATTGCTTTCGCCCATGTTTACAATGTACTTTTAATTGGGCCAATTAAATCAATTTACAGAAATTACAAACTTTACAGAAGAGGCAGAGGGGGAGGGGGTAGAAAGTGTAGACAGAGTGAACAAAGTGGATCCAGGTCCTCGCCCAAATTAACCCTTCAACTGGCAACGGAAAACTGGAAACGGACAACAACAACAACAACAACAATTGACGATCGTTTTGTGTTCAATCTGCAGTAATGTACCCTGTAAAGGGTTCAATGAAGTTATATAAGTGTGTAGGAGTACAAAGATCTTCTTAGATCTTTGTGTATCCCCTAACTGTTACAGGAGCCATGGCTAAATATGTATCTGGCATGCTCTTAAAAGTTCAACGTTTTCTTCCTTCTTCACACTAATGCATAACACTTACAACTACATCTACAGGGTATCCCCTTGGCTAGCATCCATCATTGCAACACTCTTGCTCATTGCTGTTGTTGTTGTTGCTGTTGATGCTCATGAGTTGTTGTACATGTTGTTAACATGCAGCCGAGGCCCCGAAGACCAAAATTGGTAGTAAACTAATAATTAGGCTCGTTTAACAGGCACGACCACGCGGCGAGCTTGCCAGGATGCGATCACCAGATCGAACAACAACAACAGCAACAACAACGACAACGAAGAACTGAAGCAACAGCAACAACAATGAGCCACTGGCTGTTGTGTGGCTGCAATGCTTCAGTGGCCGCATCACTGAACCACCACTGAACCACCAAAACCACCGTTGCCAACCTTCAACTTTAACTTTGTGTTAAACTACGTTGATCGATCTGTCAGCGCATCCGTTTGTCAGTCAGTCAATAGCTTTTCGTGCGTTCGCACAGCGTGACCGTCATGCCCACCTCAGTAACAACAACAACAGCAACAACAACAACAAATGGGCAACAGCTATCGCTCTCTTTTCATCGTGGCCTTTTGTTCTTATTTTCATATACCCTGAACCTATGGGAAATGTGTAAAAAGGGTATATGGCGTTTGTTGATGTAAGGCTGGTGTTCTATATGGTATATATACTTCTGATAAATATGAGTATATATAGGGGAATATTTTTGAGTATCAGAAAAGCAACTCCAAAGTCTTCGATCTAATGTTGCTGCATCGTTGAAAACTTTTTACATTTCCACCATATTTTTTGCTCCTTCACCCTTCAATATTGTATATTTAGGGTATCTTCTAGTCGAGCAGTGCCGCCTAGACAGCACTCTTACTCGATTTTTTTTTCTCTGCAGCTTGTTCAGTTTTGTTCCACAAACGCTGTTTTTTTCCGCCGTGCCTTATTTAATTTGTCGTTGCGACTTGAAGCGCGTTGCTGCCCCATTCCATGTGGCTCCATTCCGTGTTGCCAGCTGCCTGTAGCCTGCTGCCTGTTGCATGTCAGCGTCGACAATTTCATCATCAACTTCAGCCGAACCCATCCTCCGAGCCTCTGCATCACTTACGCAGCGTCAACCGACGTCCGAGTCACGTGTACTTGATTTGTGCTTTGTGTTTTGCACCGCTTTTGCTTTTTGTGTTTTGTTTTTTGCTTCATGTTTTTGTTTTAGATGGCCTACCTTACCTTGCCCTAACCTTAGCTACGCGGCTCTTCCTGCTGCTGTTGGTCTCTTTTATCTTCGGCTCTAGATCGAGGCACAGGCTTTGCGCTTGGGTCTACGCCTTCATTTCGTGACCCTTTATTTCTCTGGTTGTTTTTTTTCTCTGTGTTTTTTTTTTTGCTTTGTTGCGACGATTTAGATTCTTGTTCCCAGCTCAACTTGTGATGCGTGAGAGAGCAAGGACCTGTCATGAACTTGATATCAATGATATTGCACCAGGGTTGCCAGGGTTGTGCGGAGGCTCAATTATAAACAACTCAATTAATTAATGCAAGTTGGAGTCAGGCATTGCATTGCTGGCTCAATGTAAGCCAATTTATCATTATTGCTATAAATATTAGTCAAATAAACATTGGGAAATATATTATCCTTAACATTAATGTTGTCATTGATACTCATTATCATTATCATATGATTATTACGTCTATTGTCATTGCCATTATACGTTTTATCATTAGCATTGTCATTACTCATCACTCTTATGATAAAGTATTAATTTGAGTCTTATTTTTGGATGCTTTCCGATATTTCGAGATCTTAATAATTTGCATACATTAATTGAATCTTGATAATGCTTAAAAATACTTTGCTGAGTGCCAAACTTTTATGGTGTATATCTAGAGATCATCATCGACTGTGATATATTGAGCGTATAATTTTATAAGAGAAAATCTTGTTTAATATATCACATTTGATACTTTTTCCATATTTGTTCAATACCATAAATCATGATGGCACAGACTATGAATGATGTCAATGCTGGTTGCCAAATAACTTGTTTAATATATTAGTTAAACAAATAAATAAATACAAATGTCAGAAAAACAATGAAGCAATGCAAATCACCATATTCATATATCGAAAATAAAAAGCGTAGTTCCAGTTTTACGTCTCGCTTTTCCAGTAGCTGACTTCCGCCTCTGCGTTAACCATGCAGTTAATAATTATTATTGATATTTCTTTTTTATTGTCTTCATTACTTTTCGCATTGATGGCATTTACGAAAAAGATAGAAACTCGTTTATATATGTATGTATATATACATATATATTTTTTGGGCCATCGATAAACCATTGGCCAATCACTGAAATGAGTCGAATATGTGATTTGCTGCATTCGCGGGGCAGCTATCATTAAAAATGGATTAGGCCAGTCGCATAATTTAGCCACAGCGCCAATTAGCAAACGGCAACAACAACAACTGCAACTGGAGCTCGAGCTGGAGTTGAAGTTGATGCTGGAAGCTGACTCTTAAAGCCTAACCACTTATATCTCGTCTCCCGAGCATATAAACATAAATGCCTAAGCGCGCACAGCGAGTCAATAAGAAACCAAAAAACAGCAGCAACAACGACAACAACAACAACAACAGCAAAAACAACTCTTAATGCGCACTTCGGAGGCTCATAAAAATATGACTTTAATATTTTCACGCGCAGGCGTTGCAGAGCAGACCACAGCGCAGAGCGCAGACAAATGCGCGTAACTGGGCCTGCAAACTGGAAGAACTATGGGCAGGCGCAGGAGCAGCGCAACGCATGATACCAAAAAGGGCAGCCAGCCATACACTGAGAGAATATTGGAGGCATTTCATTATGTGAAGAATTGAAGATGCCCAGAAATTCGATTGAATGAATTTTATATCCTTTTAAGCTGTGGAATTATGGAATGCTTATCATATGGAGAGCATAATATCAGAAAGCCTAATACGTATCTTCTGACCATTCATGCATTCTCCTTGAACCTACTTTGAGGACCCATAAACTTCTTTCATGTGCATATTTAGCGTCTAGGCCTAAGCGACCCACCGCTGTGCCAATTGCCTTATCTTGACTACGGCGGTGGGTTTTGTTTTTGTCTCTAGTAGCTGCCGCCTCTCAGCATTAAAGGAGGCCTCAAATTATGTGTGCAATGCCAACATATATCATCTGGATGTAGATCTGTATCTGTATCTGTATCTGTATCTGTATCTGTATCTGTATCTGTATCTGTAT
>NW_022045872.1:356616-419005 GCF_001654015.2 Drosophila navojoa | reverse complement strand
TATCTGTATCTGTATCTGTATCTGTATCTGTATCTGTATCTGTATCTGTATTCATCTACATATCTGTATCTACATCTCCATCTGCATCTCCATCTGCATCTGCATCTTTAACTGCATTCTTCTTGTTGCTGTGGACCTGAACCTGGCGCTTGCGTTGGCCGTGGGTAATTACATGGAACGCTGACATGTTCGTGGCGCTCTGCCCGCTGGCCGAAAATTTACGAGTGTGTAGCCAAAATAAAGCGCCAATTGGAGGCGGAAGCCACAAAGCCACATTAATTCAAACAATGCGACTGACTACGAGGCCGAGTTCAGTTCAAAATGCAAAATGCAGCGTTGGTCTTAGTTTTGTGCGCTGTTTCTGTTTTCAGTTTTCAGTTTTCTGTGTTTTGTTTTGCCACGGCATTTGAAAGTTTGTGGCCTCGTGTCCAGCTGCAATGTAAAGTGGGCGGTGCCGGGGCACTGGCAGCACAGCACACAGAGTCAAGCCCAAACTAAAAGAAAACCCATAAAAGCTGTTCAACATGCCATCAATAAAAAAACCAAAAGGAAAAAAAAGAAACAACAATGCATAAAGCGAGCCTTGGCCAAGAAAAAGAGAGAGAGAAAAATATATGTCGTTGGCACGGCAAATGGCAACAATTGTACTCAATCCTGGCAAACAGCTAAAGCTGAAAACGACGAACGACGTAATTGAGCCGCGAAAGACGTATGACCAGGGTCTCCCTAGCCGAATGGCAACAGGTAAGGCCAAACGTATCGTTCGTCATGGGCAATTGGCAAATGTAGCCACAACAAGCTGACCAAATGAGAGTCGCGAACCAAGAGCCGGCCAGCCAGCTGCTAGCCAGACAAACAGACAGATCAAGCGCAGATAGTTTTGTTTGTGCTCGAGTCGATCACTCATCTAAAAGTACAAAACGATCCGCCTGGCAAGCAATGAGCACCACCAACAGCTCCCGCGCCTGCTTGGCAGCTCAGGCACATGCCCAGGCACAGGCGCAGCCACAGCTACAGCCACAGGAACCACTTGAAAGGCCATTTTTGGACTTGTAACTGGCAACGACTTACGACGATCTTGATCACAATTTGAGCGTTTGTCTGCACGTTGCAAGCTCATGAGCTTCAATTGTTCAAGGCATGTAACAAGCCCCTCTCTCTCTCTCTCTCTCTCTCTCTCTCTCTATCTCTCTTATTCACACACACTCTCTCTCTTTCTCATCTCTTCTTCTCTCTCTGTTGGTCTGTGTTTCCTGTTTGTACAACATGCCATTTGGAGCGCTTTAAGATTGCGCAGTAACCCCAATTACAAGCGATGCTGCAGTTTTTTCTGGGTTAAGACCCTTTTGTGGGCAACCTGTTAACTGGTCAGCAAACCTTTGCATACCCTCTACTCATTACAAATGTGAGCAACGGTGGGTATGCAGGAGCTAAGAATGAGTAATGGGAAGTAATATACACTTAGCGATATTAAATCGATTTTTAACATTGATTTTTCATCGATTAATAATGATAATATTTTAATATTGATAATATTTTTAAATATTTTTATATGATATAATTTAGCTCTAAAAATACTTTTATAAATTGCTAACTTGTTCTTTAATCGATACATATCGAATGTTTGGATTGGCCTTTTTGTTACTTTAAAATGCAATCGGTCAAGTGCGCATCCATACCTTGCTCCATTAAATTATTATCTCTGCCTCTTTTCTGCTGCAGGATATTTGCTAGTCTGGCACTCTCTTTGCTAGAGCACTCTTACTTGTTCATAGCTGTTGTTGTTGCTGCCGCTGCTGCTGCTGCCGATGCGCATTGTTGTTCAGCTGGCCGCCACGGCGGCGGCGTAGCTGCCCACAAGACCAGCCCACTGGAACAATCCCAAGTGGAGAGGCTGCCGACGCCGCCGTATCTTTTAGATACTCGCAACTGCCTGCGCCAAGGCAATTAGATAGCAGCCGAAACACACAACACACACAGAGAGTCGGGCACGTTGATGAGTTTATGGCAAAAATTGATTTCCAGTTGTCGTTGTTGTTGTTGTTGTTGTTGTTGCTGCTCCCGTTGCTCCTGCTTTAGCCAAGTTTTTTGATTGGCAAACTGTGTTTGTCTTTGGAAAATGGCATTCGTCGTAACTGCCTCACACACGCCCGTCTGTCATGCTGTCCGTCTGTCAGTTGGTTTTAGTTGCTGTTGCCATCATTTAATTGCCCATTTTAATGAGATTTTTCAACGTTTTTCCCGCTGTTTTCTGCAGTTGCTGTTGTTGTTATTGTTGTTGTTAGTTTTATTGCCTGTTTTCCACTAGAATCACCGATCGACGATCGACGAGATCAGCAGCTGAGCTGTGATTGGGCGTATTGTGTTTGGGCGTCTAGATAACAATTTACATACAACTCCTTGTAATTTGCCCCCTCTTTCTCTCTCTCTCTCTCTCTCTCTCTTTCCATCTCCTTCTCTCTGATTTTTCTTGTCTCGTTACACCGATGAAAATTAGCGATTCGCTGCGATCTTAACTGTTGCTTTGTTGAGATCGAAAGGAAACAGTTGTCAACAGCGGCGCGAGATTTGATATTGATAAGCAAAAAGAAAACATGAAAGCAAAAAAAAAAAAAAACCGATTGAGTTGCTATAACTAGCTGAGAGAGTATGTTAATTCACATCGAATACCCTGGATTTCCTGAGTTGCTATAGAAGTGACATTAATGTCTATTTCTGGTTAAGATAAAAACATTACAGTAAATCTGATTTCAGTTAAGAGAAACAGCAACTAATTTACAGGGTTTTTATTTATCTTCTAAGTTCAAATTATTTATCTTTTTTCAGCAATGAATAGTCATTAAATCATTTTATTTGATTGATAACTATCTGACTAGAGAATTGAATTTGTAATGGAAGAATTAGTGTATATTATCTCATCTCAGTAGAAAGATTTATTTCTCAGTAATGTAGGTTGATAGATTGGACAATAAATTGTAATTATTATCGAGCAGTTGGTCTTAAAATTTCAATTATAGATAGATAAAGATAGATAGGTAGGGATAGACGGATGTGTGGGATGGATAGACGTAAAGATAGACAGAGAATCTCCATATTATTGAAGATTTAGAGCTAAGCAAAGAGATGGCTACTGATATTTATACAAAATACATACGCATCTCCATATAACTTTAACTATTATATAAGAAATATAAAAAAATCCTTAAATCGAACTTATATCCAACTTTTTCTTCTCGCTTAAAGTAGGCGGATTATTTTAGCTTTGTATAAAAATCTAAAGAAATACACACTTAGTCAAAGAAGTCAGCCACTGTTCTGTGCCCACTAATACCTCTCTTTGTCTAAAGCCATAAAAGAGTTCTCGAGCTATTTAGAACACAATTTTTGTCGATAAATAAGAATGAAAACTGTTTAGCATAAGAACAAAACGTTCGACAATCGTTTCTATATTGAGACGGCGGCTTTCATTGAAAGAACGAAGCAAAAGTGATCGAAAAGAAAAAGAAAGATTTGTTGTTGGTTGGTTTTTATACTATACCTTATTTCCATAATCCAGAGTAAGTATATTAAAAGTTTGTTGTGTATTTTCCACATGGCTACGCCGTTAAAGAAAATGAGCAAGCACAAGCACGAACACAATCACGAGCACGAACGGAAAAGCAAATAGAAATACAATAATTCTTCATATTCTTTTCATGCTAACTGCGCGGCTCGGAAACTTAAGAACTCGCCACAGAAAATTTGTTGAGCTTTGCACCATGTTTTTTATTATCGTTTGTAAATATATATATCTACATATATATAGATTTTTTACTGATGAATTGTAGACATTGGATAGCTTTTTTTTTTTATTATTATCGAGCTCAAAGAGCAGACGACAGCAAAAATAAACAAAGTGAAGCTGCAGATGGTAGACTGAGTTTGAGTTTGAGTTTGAGATTGCCGAAATAGTTGTTGTTGTTGTTGTTGTCGATGTTGTTGATGTATTTGTCCATATGCTAATTAACACCTTCTGTGTAGCGGCACTTTAAATTAAGTCATCGTTCGGAGAGCGCTGAGTTGATGAAGCAGCTCGTTTATCACGTCGCGTCTCGTTGCGATTTCATTCATGCAAAATAACTTGGCTTTAACAGCGCATCATTCATCAGCGGCAATAGCAGCATCAGCATCAGCATCAGCACCACACGCACCACTCGCGGCACTTGCACCACTCGCACTGATCCGACAGCAGAGACTTGTGCGAGTCTGCGACTACACGACTTTTTAATTTATGATAAAGCGCCTGCCGACTGTCACAACCAAATTGCGGCAATAACCATAAACGGCGCAGCAGGTGAAAACTACCAAAAACGAAGAATTCAACAGGTAGAAAGAGAGGGAGCGAAACAGAGAGAATGAAAGAGAGAGAGAGTGAGAGAGAGAGGGGGGGAGGAGAAAAGACACTTTGAAATCTTTGTATCGTGTGAGTGTATTTCGTATGTTGTATGTTAATTCACACAGCGCGCGATAAAGATGCCGCAGGAGTCGACATCATCGTCGTCGTCGACGTTGTCGTCGCCGTTGTCGTCGGCATTGGCATCGTTGTCGGCCTGACCGCTTGAAAGGCTTAGATGGTCTCGGCCCGGGTGCCGAGATTAACATAAATGCGGCTCATTAGTGACACAATTAAAGAGCTGAGCCGACAAAATGCAAGACGATCCCCAACACGCGACGCCACACGGTTTCGATTTCAGTTTTAGGTTTAGGGGTTTTTCTTTCGATTTCGATTTTGTTTTTGGGAACCCGGGTCAACCGTTGAACGCGCTTGTCGTATAAGAACTGGCAGACGGCCAGTTGAAATGAAATTTGTAAAAACTATTCAATCAGCTGGCACAGCGAACATGTTCGAGCTGAGTTCGAGGAAGCTGCGCGTGAGCGAGGTTGGCTATGGAAGTTTGGGAAATGTTAAAGTGAAGTTGAATATTTATAGCAAACATAATTATGAGGGTTGAGGAAGGAAGAAAGAGACAGGAGAATAAAGAGGAGGGAGACAATTATAAAAATAAAGAAAATGAGAGAGAGAGAGAGTATCGTAAAATAGTTAAAAGTTATGTATATTCAGAATCTAAAGTTTTAGTAGACATAAGTGTTACTTGAATTTGTGAGAATCACATAGGAGAGGATTGTAAGCAAGTTGGAATAATTAAATTAAATAGTTTAAATGCAAATAATAAATAAATAAATGCATTTCTATATATTTTGTATTATATATAGAAATTAATATAAACATACGAATACTCATATTCATATATATAATATAGATATAATATTTATGTATTATTCTTGAATTTTAATCTCTATATTCTCCTATATTACAGTTCAATATGCGAGAGTCAAAATGCTCCTGGGTAAGTGATAAAAATAATAAAATTGATGAATTTAAATATAAGTCAGAAGACCAGAAAATATCACAACCAACCCAACTAGCCCTCTCGCGGCTTCAAGCTCAACTCATTCTGAGTATACGAATTGTAGCGAACCCACTCGAGCCCAACTTGTTGAACTGCCCTCTGCAATGTTTGCTGACAGCTGCAACATGTTGCAAGCGATCGCTGCTTAGCGCTGTGTTACAGGATCCTTTCGCACGTGAATGAAGTCCAGCTCTGGCATTCTGAGACGTCAGTACGGGGTACCATTAAAGCCCATTATTGTTGTCTGATAATGTCTTGGGAAAGCTTCTCTCACGCTCTCCCTCGCCCCCCCACCCGGCTCTCTCGCTATCTCTTACTTAAATTGTGACACGGCAATCAAATCAATTATTTATCGATGCGGGTAAAAGTCGTGTTAACGGACCGAGAAGACATTACAGTGGGTTAATGTCAAGAATTTGTGGCTTGCGGCTGAAGGGGGCATTTATCAAATGGCCAACAGGTGATTTGTCAGCGCACTTCACACACACAAACACACACACACGCGCACACACGCACACACTTGCACACACCCATCATGTTCATCAATGTGTATTTACAAGTGTTTTTCGTCATTTATTTTTTCTCTTTTTGTCGTTTTTGTTTTTACAAATTTACAACTTGTTTAAATTTGCAACAACTACAGCGATTACAGCAGTTAGCAGTTTACTATTTTACAAAAGTGTTGTGTGTTTTTTTTTCTCTCTAGTTTCTGCTTTGTATTTTGTATTTGTTCAAAGTGATTTATTGTCGGTTATTTACTGGCCAGTTGTGAAACGCTACGCTACGCGCTTCTGCCACGGTAGTCACAAAACAGCTTGACATTTGCCAACAGCAACAGCTGAGTGAGGGCAAAGCGGTTGGGGGAGCTTCAATTAATGCTACCTGCCGTGTCCAAGACAACCGAATGCAACTGCAACAGCTACTGCAGTAACAACTTCTCTCTCCCTCTCTCTCTCTCTCTCTCTCTCTTTCTCTTGCTGTGTCAAACTCTAATGCATTTCTTGGATACGAGTTGTCGCCTTTTAATTGATTTACCATTTATGCAAATTTGAACTTGGCTTTCGTGTTGCATAAATCTCTTGCTATATATACATATATTAACTTCAATCTATATGTACATATGTATGTATATTTATATTTATTTATAAATATATTCGATCTTAGTCTATGCTCATGTAATTGATGACATTTTAAGCAGAGTTTGTCTCATTAAATGCAATTAACTTTAAATACACAATTTTGTTCACCAACGTTGACAGGCAATAACACAGTTCATAACTCAACAAATCGACAACAACAGCAGTGGGTAATAACAACAACGATATATGTATGTAGTGTGTTTGTCATGGCCCATTGTCTGGCATCGAGTGCTATACTTAGTTTCGATTGTTAGTAACGCTTTTTGATACCCACTAAAAAAATGTGTTTGGTGGCTTTGATAGTTTCCTTTTTATACATAAGAATATATCTTCAGGGTATGTCTTAGTCAGGCAGTGTTGGACTTTTGTCAGCTTGGGATCTTATATTGGCAAACGTGTCGCGTCATCAGCTAACATTAACTGTAATTTGGTTCCTAGAAAGATGAGCCAAGTCAACAGTTCGCTATCAAAAGCCCTGCGGGGCTCTGACTCTCCCTCTCTCTCTTGCTCTTCATCTATATTAAATTGCCAATTGTGTTGGTAATCTTAGAGTGTTTAGATTAACAGCTCATTGTCGTGACAGCTGTGGCATTTCCATAAATACTGCATGGCAAAGGAAGACGTGCCAAAGTGATGGGAATGTGTGTAAGCATTGTAAAGGGAAATATCTAAAGATTTGAGTCAGACATAAATAGGACATTTAGATTTATGTACAGCAATTCTCTGAGTCGGCAAGACTTCTAATTACAGGGTATATATGCTGGCACATTTTAGCAAGTCTTTGGCTTACATTCCACACGTGTGAAGCTTTCAATTAATGTTGATATATTGATCATCAGATGACCCACATACTGTAGTGTCTATTGCTAATAGTATTTACGATGACTTTTATTATGTGCTAAGATTGTTAAAGCGAAAAAAAACGACAGATACAATATAATTATTTAATGGCAAACTAGCTGCATAGATGTTTTTTTACGACAGCCAATCGATTCTTGATTAGTTAGTCATTTTAAGAGCTAGTTGATGGGAAACTTTAGCTTATTTATGCGAATTGCTGTTGAATATATTCATCAGCAGGGAAGCTCTTCTATATATAGGTTCTAGACGTAGGATCAAGTCATTTTCATATAAATTGAAAATGATTATTTTCATATCAATCGAGTTTTTAACTTAAGTCTTTTGATATGTGCTCCATTTCAAAAGTTATAGAGAATCAGCTTGTGGAACTATTTAATTGATGGGTATTCAAGTCGTACTCTCACTGCAATAAAAGCAGCTGCAACTTGACCACTAGACACATAAAAAATGAGTAAGCGCTGGAGCTACCGACTAGGAAATACCCTAGGAGAAAAATTCTATTAAACATAAACGGAAATTTATCAAAGTGGAGAAGTGTAAACCAGATAAAAACTGTATGCCCATATAGACTTTAGACCATATATTTCCAGAGTCAACCCCACCTCTCTGTGCTTGTAACATTCACGCTAAGCAAAACATTATACCCCATTCACTTATATCCAATGAGTTCAGGGCATTAAAAAAAAATAATAAAAATCAGAAGCGTGAAACAATAAAATAATAACTCCGAATTTCCAGCTAATAAACAAATTTGGAGTTCAAATAACAAACAAAAATACAAATTGTGGGCGTCATAAAATCTGTATATACAAATATTTTTTATTTCATATATAGCTGGTACTATTATGAATGTTGTTGTTGTTTGTAACAACGGGAATTTCAATAGAGCAACGCTTGGTTTCACATTTCCCGCTTCCGCTGTGTCAGGCAACAGCCAGTGGAACGATCCAATCTGAGAGGCACAATGCAGACGCATTGGCCGGAATGGACACGTAACGATAACAAATCACATCATCTATTGCTGCTAGAGAGGATCGCGTGACATGACACGATCTAGGTGTTGTATAACACGAACGAAAGTTATGTTGACAAAGAGCAACTAATTATGTCATTAGAAAGTAAGACAAAAGAGCAGACTAGAGCGATAGAAAAAAGATAGAAATAATTTATTAATGATCTACCTTATGTTAATCAAGTTTTTAGGTTCCCTCTCTTTATAGTCTACAAATAATTTCAACTATATGGCCTCAGTTGCTCTTACTCTTATACTATGCAAATTCTCAAGTTGTAGATCTTCAATCTAGAGTATCTTGAAGCCCATTCTAAAATCATATTCTAATCGGCTTTATTTAATGTAAATGTCTGTTCATATTCACCTCTCTTACTCACGCTCCCATCTCTAATGACAAATGAGTGCAACAAATCGCATTTGTCATAGATAGAACTGAAGCGAGAGAACATTTGATATGTTGTTTGTGTATATGAAATAAATTAGGCTAAACAGCGATTGGCAATAAAACAGGTGTAAATTGAGCCAAGACAGGAAGGCTTTGGGCGTCAGTCCAATATAATGCACAAGCAGCATCCAATTACATGCAAGCAGATTTGTTTTAACAAGACGTTGCGAATGGATTTGGCATTTGGCATTGTCTACGTAATTAGGCAACAATGCAGCGAACAGATACGAACAAAGAGGCTGAAACATGCTCAGGTGTTAATTGAGCTGAGGAGAGGTAAGGAGTAGTGGAAAAAACACTCTAGCAACAGCTGCAGCCGAGGGCAGGTAAAAATCTAGCTCTTATCGACAACATGTTGCAAGGTTTTTCTTTTAACTCGTCTGCTGACTTTCACCCTGGCGATAGGCCAGGGGTTAACGGCGCCAGACAAATTGTTCACTAATTGGTTTTATTAAGTTATCAAGAATTAGGAAAAGGGTATCTCAGGGCCTAGGCTCTTAATGGGAGGTGTGACAGGAAACACATGACGTTGATAAGTTCACTTTTTATGCCTTGAGCCCATAACAAATGTGTAAACGATGCCTGATGTTGTTGGTGGTGTCGCTGACTTGGCTTAAGGCAGTATAAGCGCATACTTGTAAAGATATGTATGTGAATATAAGAATATCTGATTAGAAGACTATTATACCAGAAGAGTATAGAGTAGATGTTTGAGTAAAAGTGTTTGAGATTATATGAAAATGTATTAGTATATAGTACGTGTGGTTATTTATAGCATCTGAGTATAAGACCAGTATGGGATTATAAGGGAATGCATGTGTGAGCATATGTGTATAAGAGCATAGGAGTCTCATGAGTAAGAGAATACATGTACTTATTGGAGTATAAGAATGAATATATACTGTACACAAGATACCATCCGTATTTTAGTACAGTTTTTAGAACACTCCCTGAAATGGCTCTGTTTATAATTCTATTCCCTTGGCAAAAAGTAAATTCTATCTAATTCAGTTCAACTAAAGTGTTGAATTAAACTTTATTGAATTTAATTACAATTTTACATAAACTGGAAAGTCGTTTTATATATATATAGTTTATATATATATATGTTAGCATATAGCAATTATACAATTATTTTTCTTTTTGAATTCACGTTTAATTATACTTGTAAAATGTTACATATATATATAGATATATATATAGTTGATGTTGAATATTTCATAAGGTAGATGTATATATATATTATATATACTTTAATATGTGACATAAAAGTGTTTTCTTCTTTCTTCATTTGTTTTTGTTTCTGTTAACAATTGCTGCTTCTTCTTGACTTCTGTTTATTTTTTAGAATCCTACAAATTCTGGTGTGAAATTTAGAATATTTATATAGAGTAAAGCAAACATAAATTTAGTTGGTGTTTCAATTAAAGTTATATTATCATTAAAGACTTTTTGAAAGTTCTTAGGGTTATAGTCTAGCTATAAGAATTCAATCCTCCAATTCATTCTCAACAGATATGTGAATACCAAAAACAATTTTAGCTAGATTAAAGTTGCAAGTATAAAAATGTTTAATCGAATATCAACAATTGGTGTTGTTTAGTTTAGTTTAGATTTTTCTTTTAAGAGTTAAGAGTTTTCATTTTATAATATAACAGTTTTCTTTTTTTTTTCTTTTTTTTTTTTGGTAATGTGGATACTATGAAACTAGCATTTAGGACATTTTATGATTTTAATATATATATATAATTTGTTGTTAGCATAGACTTATTAAAATTGCTAGGGGATAGATTTTTTATATACTTTTTATTTTTTAATTTCAATTTTTTCATAATTAAAATTAAATTGATTTTTATTAGTTTTAAGTTTTTAGTGCCAATTGGCTTAAGGTACTTTAAGTTTTTCTTTTTTTTTTTTACTAGAGTTTAGTACATAGTGTGTATGTGTGTGTGTGTGTTTTGTGTGTATGTAGTAGTAGTAGTAGTAGTTTTATTAGTTTTCTATATAGATATATGTGCAAATATTGCAAAGGTTTTTATTTATTTGTTTATTTTTTTTTTTACATTTCAACAACATAACAAAAGAGCTTTAGATAGTTTTTTATTTCTAGCTCTAAAAATTGATTGCAATTCATTTTATTATTATATATACTTTTAATAAGTCATTAAGTAGAGAAAATCTTTAATTAGTCTTCATTTCAGATTAGTTTCGTTTAAGTACATAAAGTAGTTCAGTTATATATATAGTATATATATTGAAAGAAATGCAATTAAAAAGTTTTAAGAGTAGGTGCGGAAAATGAAGTTGTTTTTTTTTTTTTTTTTTGGTAAGTTTCAATATAGTTAACAATTGGTAATCGATCTATAGAATTGGCTCTAGCTGCAAGCCCGCAACAAATATGTCTAGGGATAGATAGAGTAGATATATTTATATATAGATTAACTCACAGCCCAAATGCAATGAGTTCTTTCTGCACATGTCGTAGAAATTGAAGTGTGTATGTGTATGTATGTGTGGCTGTGTATGTCTATCAATTCTTAATATTATATATATATGACAAGATTTCTTTCAATGTTTACTTTTTCATTTTTCTGAGGCGTGCTGGAGGTATGTCTATATAAATTGTATGTATGTCGAGTTTCACGAGTTTTGCTCAGAAAACGTTGTTATATATACAGTAAGTATATATATATATATTACTGTATATATACATATATCTTTTTGTTTATGAAAGCTAACAATGTGGACGGACAAAAATAATTTACAAAAATTCTTGTATTGTTACATTTAGTTTTGAATAGCGAAAATCGACCTTTCCCTAATGTTATCGGTTAAAGATTGAACAGTTATTTATATATATTTATATATATGTATATAGTACGATTTATCGATTGCATGCATAGGATATTATATTTGTATTAATTTATAATTTTTTATTGCTAGACTACAAAAGTCACATAAAGTTGACAGACTTGGATTTAAGTACTTGCGTTAAACAAATATATATATAGCGCATACCTAATCTTAAAGTACAGTTACAAATTAGAAAAAGGAAATGAAAACAAAATGTTTAACGTGATATTTTGTTTTTGCTCTATCGATTTTAGAAATCAACAACAACATTTGGACTTTCGAGCTGAGCTTTAAGTATAATATATAATACTATATATAGCTAGATATCTTCATACATATATATATATGATTAAAATCGAGAATTAATGCTTTTAGATATTATTACACGCTGTTTTAGAAACAAGCAGAGCTCAAAATTTAAATACAATTACAATAAAATAGTTTAAAGTTCTTGTTTAGGGTCGCGAATTAGAGCTAAATTGATATATTTACAAATGTAACTACTAGGCATATAGCATATATCATGTATATATTTAGAATTATAGCTATGTTTTATATTGATTTCTATTATTTGGTTTTAAAGTATTTAAGACTAAATCTCTTTTGCTACACTTGGAGTTAAAAAGTTTTTCGAAGGCTTCGTTAATAAGTTCTTTTGAGTTGACAAATGGAAAAGTAGAGCTCTCTTTATCTCTATATCTCTTTTGCGAAGATTTTTTGGTTGCTTTTGTTGTTGTTTTATAAAATACTAAAACTACGTTTTACAAAGTTTCAGAAAATCAATCGTTTTATATGTGTATATATTAAAATTCGTTATGCAAATGAATAAAAGTGCAGATCTTGCTATTACATATATAATTTATATATATATAGGTATATATATATATAAGTATTATCAAGTCAAAAACGAAAAATTCCACTACAAGAGGTGCTGCGTGTCTTAATAAACAATTATGAAAGTAGAAAGTTTCACTCAGTTGTTAAAGCTATTAATAAATTCTTATTGAACATAGTTTTTATTCCATATATATTTTTTGCTTCTCTTTTCGCTTCTCTCTCATTGATTGGATTGCATATGTTGCAGATTGTTGATGTTATTGTTGCTGCAAGATAAAAATATATATATATATTATTAATATATTTGCGATTGATATTGCGTTAGAAGTTACCTATTCTCACTATGGCATATTGCCATTTCCTGTTGCCCTTGATACTGCAAGTTTTGAAGGTATTCCGCCCTGCGTTGGTGCACCAGCTTCTCTTTTTCGGCTCGCTCTCTCTGTAGTCTATAGAGACAAGTAAATGAAGTATATAAGTATTTATGTAAGGATAAATCATATACGTAAATAATAATGCGCTAAATAATAATAGATAAACTAAAAGTATCGACTACTTATTTTCTTTTAGAAATCGATTTAAGAACTCGTAATTTGTTATTTTGATAACGAAAAAATAGAAAAATTATAAATACAAAAAACTATCGATATCACTATTACTCCATTAACATCTTACCAAAGTCGTCAAATTGCTATCCCAAATGCTAGCGTGCAAGATGTTTATATATAATTAAATTTTTAGTACGCGAACTTGACTTATTTATAGATAAAGCTTACGTATAAATAGAGATATGGCTATAGGGTATAAAAACTTACTTGATGCGTGATTGTCTCATGAACTGTTGTATTTTTCTGGCCGCCTGATTTTGTGTCGACTGCGAATATGTACGCCTGTGTAAGATACAGATTAGATATGGTTATAGATAATACAGTTTTAAGTGAATCGAAGCTTTTTGATGAAAATTGAAATATATGATTTCGCAAATGAAACTTTCACTCACTTCAAGGGACCCGACGGACTCGTCTCCTTGGGCGTGCTAGGCTGTGAGCTGAGCTCCTGCTGTTGCTGCTGATCCTGCTTGTAGTGATCGTAAAAGCTGGACAGGCATTGGGAATTGCTGCTCACACTGCCCTGTTCGCTGCCAGTGCCCAGTTGGGACTTCTTGAAGCGCTTGTTGCGCCGATACGACCGATAGCCGTGCTGTATGACTAGAGCTGCATTGGTCATCTGTCGGTAGTAAGCGTATTGCTTATAGCGACGATAATAGTTTTGTATAACGATTGCAGCGGTACGCTCCTTATTCTGCTCCTCCATCTTCTGGCGGCCCTTGTACGAACGATACGCCTTCTGTATGCACTTGGCTGCCTCGTAGAGCTCGCGCTGTTCGGTGTCTGTGAGCGTTAGCTTCGAGAAGTCTGCCTCGAAGGGATATTGCGATATGCTGGAAGCGTGGAGGAACTCCGTCAATTGCTTAGTTGAGGGCGGCGGACTAGGTGAGCTGACCGAAGGATCTGTGCCGAGTATGGAATAGCTAGCCGGCGATTGCAAAGGACCCGAACTGGCGGGACTCAGGCTAGAGCAAGGAGTGCTCACATCATGATATCGATAGCTGTGATCATGAAAATCGAAACTGAAATCGCTATCGAAATGCGTATTGGGCAACGAATCGAGCAGCGGATCCATAAAGCTATCTGTCAGTGCCGACGACTCCGAGGTGAGTGGCTCCGTTAAAGGGCTGCCCAAGACCATCATTTCATGCGCTTCGTTCTGCAAGAGAAGGATATACATTACCATATACATAATATATATCTATATACCACATCTCACTCACCTTGATCCTATCTGGCATAGCTGCTATAATATGTTCCGCTAGCGTTAAAACTTTTGCATCCGAGTCCCCTGAAAGTAGGCCACATAAAATGAATTGAGCTATACTTGGGGTTCGCTTTACTACGCTTTACACAGTTTCAATTAACGAGACTACATATAATGCTGTTTTTCTGTGTTTAAATATACATCGACAAGCACCAGAGTTAGTTTCACGAGGGCAGCTTGAGAAGTTGACAGTTGAAACTGTATAAAGTTTCCATTCAGATGGTTAGATTTTTTGAATTGATGGTCATGATTTCATTTGGTTGAATTTTGCTTTCACATTCCAAGAAATTTGTAATTTTTCAAGCCACCCTCGTTGATGAGCACGTTTGTATGTTTGCATGTGTTAGTTTTCCAATAGTCAGACACACACGCACTTAATATTTACAGAATGAACACATTTCGAGTATAAATATACAGCGTGTATATATGTATGTATGTGTGTGAGTATGTAAATATATGTATGCGTATTAGTGTCAGTGTTAGTATTAGTCTTAAAATTGGTTTTAGTGTTAGTGTTACACATCGATAAAAACACACATTTAAGATTAGTTCTAATCAAATACAAATACATATGCCGAACGTATATATATATAGTTAGTTATATCAGTGTCTGTGTGTGTGAGACACTCATCGAGTATTTACATCGAAACCATAAATTGTATTATGAATACACTCATATGCATGTTCATAGCTAGAACAAACATCAAGAACATCATCCGATACATTTATATAAATTAATTTTGGATATTATGAGGATCAGAGCTCATAGCTAGCTATGTGTGTGTATGTATATATATATGTGTGTGTGTATGTGTCTGTGTATTTTCTATATATGTATGTATGCAACAACAACAATTAGCAACAGCAACCAACAACAACAACATTGAGAGACAGACAGCGAGAAATATATGTATATATAAGAGTGTAAGAGAGAGATAGAGCGAGCGAGCGAGCTATACACAAAATGCATATTAGATTTGATGATGGCCAGCGCTTCTTCCCCCTTTGGATTGTTACGTTACATTATTACGACATTACGTTAAGTGGTTAGCATAGAGAGAGACAGAGAGTGAGGGAGACAGAGACAGCATCCTCAGACTAACCTACGACCGCATCGTTGAGCTCATTATTTAAAGTTGTGTCAGTCACGCTCGTCGAATTGTCATCGCAATCGATGTCTTTGTCGTGTATGGGACTCGATTCGCCCGTGGATACCTCGCCTGGTGTTTAGAATTTCGATTTTTATAGCATTCATATACAATCGTACACACAGTAAAGAGTTTATCTAATAGAGAGCATTAGCTCTTGATGGCCAGCCCTCAACTTACATAGAGCGAAATCCATTTTACGCATCGGCGATAGCAGACCGGAACAATTGTTGCCGCTCAGCGAGTCCAAAGGGGAATCCACGCCCAGAGCATAGTTGTCATGTGTCTCATAGTTGCTAAAAATCAGATTTATCAGATCAGATATCTAATATAGCTAGATATAGCTTACCCGTGCATTCTAGCTAATGGCTTTCCAGATTTGCTGCGCATATCCATGTTGATGCCACTGTCGATGGAAGAGCGCTTCGAGTAGCGACTGCTGTTATTTGGCGGACTTTGATTGCTAGAAGAGAATATAAACTTATTACACGCAATATCTTTTGTGGAGGATTCAGAACCTAAAGCTGAGAATTTCCTTTGAATAGAAAAGGTAAAGCTGCTAAATGTTTGATCTTATAAACTGACGGACATACGGACGAGAAGCGAACTCAGTTGCTGTAGCTAATCAGGAATATCTATTTGATGGGGTTTGGCATGACTACTGCCCTGAGTTCCCATTCTTCAATGGGTTTATGGTATAATGAAAACTGGTGAAATGAGGATAAGCCATTTTGATAAACAATTTCACATAGATGATTAACAGAGTCTATCAAAAAGGATGTCAATTCTAGGTGTACGTATACATCAGTCAAAACTATCTATATTAATTTATATATACTAGAAAATCATACTGAGATTCGTTAATGGAATGGCCTAATCTGACCCAACTGCAAAAATTCTACTCTCGTTGACAAAAATTACCTATGAAGCGCCACAGGTCGTAGGAAGACTCCGTCATGTCTGCGCTGCAGCTCCATCTCGTACACACTATAATTGGACTCATCAGTGGCCGCCTCGACGCCCAGATTCATGGAGAGATTGGCCAGTCCGCCGCGTGGTTGTGGCTTGCGGCAGCGTTCCTTCTCAAGCCGGCACAGCTGCTGCAGCAGCTGTTTGTGGCCCTTCAAGCTGGCCAAATCGAGTGGCGTTTGCTGTGCCTGCGTCTTGATCTTTAACGCATTATGATTCCACTTGTAGAGCAGCAGAGTGCACTCCAAATGGCCACGAACACAGGCCCAAGCCAAGGGCGTAAAGCCATGCACATCCTGGCTAAGTGCGTCCAGCTCCGTTTCCAATATGATATGTGGATTCTCAGCGCGCCAGTTGAGCATGGCGCCCACCAGCTTGGCATAGCCCAAGGCGGCGGCCAGATGAAGCAGGGTCATGCCACGCAAGCCAACGCTCCAATTGGCGCCAGTGCTGGGCGTGCTCCAAGCGTGCTTCGTGAGCCGATGGCAATAGAGCACCAGTTTCTCCTCAAAGTTGGGCTCAAGAAAAAGGGAAGTTTGATCGAACTGCAAAGGGAAATAAAGATCATAGTTGAGAGAGAGGACTTTCTTGTTGATAGTCGCTGCACTTACTGTGAGCTCATTCTCCAGCTTCAGCTGCAGTTTCTCATCGATGGTGGACAAACGGTTCAGCAACGTAAACTTGTACAGGCAGTCATTGGAGCTGCTGGCATCGAATGGCGCATCCGCCAGCAGCGACAACTTGTACTCAAACATCGCCGCATTGGAGACCAAAAACCCATCACAAGCCACCTGCAAGGTAACCAAACCTGCCTCATGTGCCGGACAGTAGCAGCGCAAAACGCCCTCCTGGACGAGCACCGTGGGCACAGGCTGCGCATCGAAGAGCACCGTGTAGCAGCCGCCATCACTCGTCCAAGGACCTGCCACGAGCACCTTGACCCCGCCCTCTGTGTAGGACCATTCCGGACTGAAATCACAAATGTTGAGCAGCTTTCGCTGCGTGCTTGTGGGCTGGGGCGTGGCTAGGTAGGAGCCACCGGCTTGATGATGCACCTGCTCGACGGCTGTATTATTCAATGCCTGCTTATCATCCAGATCCAGTTCTGGAAACTCAACCAGCATATCAAAGGCATCCAAATTGGCAAATACATCAGCCGTATCCTCGTCCTCACGTTCATTCGATTGCTGTTGAGCTGTTTCGTTGTTGTTGCTGCTAGCTATTGTTGCTGTCGCTGGGTCCTCTGCTGCTGCTGCTGCTGCTGTTGGATTGTTGCTGTTGTTGCTATAGGGCATGTTTGCAATGAGCGTGCGTTGTATATCCTCGTGCGATAGATCCAATGTCTCATTGAAGAAACTCATTGACTCCGCTTGGGGCTCATCGTCGTTGCTGTTGTTGCTGTTGCTGCTGCTGCGACTGCGACTGCTGCTGTTGTTGTTGCTGTCACTAATTTGGCTGCTGTTGTCACTGGAAGCACTGTAGTTGGCACAACCATTAAGAATTTGGGCATCAGTTGCCTGATTGTTGACGCTATAGTTGCTAGACGCCTGCTGCTGCTGTTGCTGTTGCTGTTGCTCGCTGTTGTTGCTGCTGCCGCCGCCCAACTCCAGCTGTCGATTAAATTTAATCAGCATAAATAGGCATAAATGCAGTTGATTTGCGGTCAAAACTTACCTCAGCGTGCGCATTGGCGCTCATTAAATTATCACAAGTTGTTGTTGCTGTTGTTGCTCCTCCTGCTGTTGTTGTTGCTGTTGTCGTTGTAATTTGTTGCTGCTGATTGCCATCGATAATCGACTGTAAGGAACTGGAGGTGGATGATGTTGCTGATGTGGAAGGAGTATTGCCAGCGGAAGACGTTGCTGCTGTTGCTCCAAGTTGATGGTTGCTATTGTTGTTGTTGTTGTTGTTGTTGATGCTACTGTTGCTGTTGCTGCTGTGATGCTCAGGTGACATGCACATAGCCTCAACTGGGGGTTGATTGCTGCTGCTGCCGCTGCTGCTGCAGCTGCTGTTGGGGGTTGATGTCTGTTGCAATTTATAATAATGTTGCTGCTGTTGAGTGTTGGCTTGCTGCTGTTGATTGTATATAAAGTTATTGCTGTTGTTGTTTATGACATTTAATTCGTTGTTTGTGTGAGCTGTTGCTGCTGCTCCTGCTGCTGCTGTTGTTGTTGCTTGGTTTGTTGTTGTTGCTGTTGCTGCTGCTACTGTTAATTGCTTATTGCTGCTGTTATTTGTATTGTGGCTCAGTTTGTTGCTATTTGCGGTCAACTGCTGCTGCTGCTGCTGCTGCTGCTGTTGCTGCTGGCTTTGGTTTTCAATTAGCTCCGTATCCATGACATTTGCTGCTGTTGTTGTTGCAGCTACAGCTGCTGCTGCTGCTGCCGCCTCCCTAGTTGTTGCCGTTATTGTTGTATTGGCAATTTGCAGGCGATGATTTAAATGTGCTGAGGTGTTGCTAGCATTGCTGTTGTTGTTGTTGTTGAGTTGATTATGACTTTGATTGCTTTGATTGTGACTAGCTACGAAGCGCTGCAAGTTCAGATGCTGCTGCTGCTGCTGCTGCTGCTGTTGATATTGTTGTTGTTGCTGCTGCTGTTGATGTTGTTGTTGCTGTTGCTGCTGCTGCTGCTGCTGCTGCTGTTGTATTATCAGATTGTTTCTTGTGGCCAGCATCTGATTGGCGCCACGATATTGCTGCTGATAGCTGCCTTCGTTGTGATTGGCCTGCTGCTGCTGCTGTTGTTGTTGCTGCTGGGGAATGATTTGAAATTTGATCGCCGACTCTTGCGGCAACTGCTGCGTGGCATTGTGGAACTGCGCGTGCGGGTTGTCCAAATGCAACGTGGCATCGCGCTGCCTGTGTCGCTCCGACCAACGTGAATACAGCTGCAAAGCAAACAGATTCTTAAGCCCCAAATCCCCATTTCCTGCTGCTGCTCTCCACTCACCTTGCTGGCCACCACAACGTTGGGCGTGCCGTTGGCTGTGCTGTAGGCGTCATTGGGTCGCTTCTCTGAGACGCTCTTCAATATGCCACCTGTGCGACGCATAACGGGATGCGTGCAGGTCTTGCCATCCGCACAGTTGGCATCGCCGCAGCCGCAGTCGAGTTGCTTAACCAACGCCGCTTGCCGCGAGAGACGTTGCTTCTCCATCAGCTGGCATACAATAGACTCTACTGTTTCGGCCGTCTGTGGGAGAGAATTGCATTTGATTAGCTGTCAAGGCTTAGTGAGCTGCCTGCTATTGGCAAGTTGGAAAACCAGTATAAAAAGCTATAAGTGTTATACAAATTATTTTAAAAACTGTTATAAAAGTACCGAACGTTTGTTTTGTATAACATTCCAACAAACTGTTATACAAACTGTTATATAAATTGTTATACAAACTGTTATATAAACATTAAAACTTACCGATATCTCAATATCATTGCCGGAATCAGAATCCTCATCTGAATTAACTGTGGACACTGCATACAACGGGAATACTTTTCAGTATAGACCACAACTGCTACAACTGTTATACTCACGCATAGGCTTTAGTTGACTAACCAGCTCCTCCTTGGTCCACTCCTTCTTATCGCCCCAGAGCGTTATGCTCGGCGCAATGACAGCCATTTTATTATCATCCGGATAGGGCACATTCAGATAATGCACCAAAACAATGTCCGGATTCTGTTTTTTGTTGTCACAAAGATAAAGTAGTTCAGCTAAGTAAGTGTGTCCCACAACCAAGCTGTCTTACCTACCTGCAATAGCCAGTAACATCTGCGATGAAATGTGGGCAATATGGCCGAGTGTACGTAACAACCATAGATGCACTGTGGAGCAATCGGGAAAACAATTTAGCCAGAAACAAAAAAATGAAACACAAACAAGAGCATAAAAATGTAGAGATAGAGATAGAGATAGGGATATAGATTTATATATTGATTTATATAGCTAGAGGCTACACGCAGCGCCTTGATTTAATTGGAAGACATAAAAAAGACGCAACTCAAATTAAATTACCAAACGCCCACGCTAGGGGGCGCCAGTGTAGACTCTAGCTGAAGGCAAAAGCCAAAAGTCAAGTGCCAAAAATCAAACCCTTTTTTCTGTGACTTCTACAACATTATCTACTGCTGCTGCTGCTGCTGCTTCCTCCTCATCTTCTACTTCCTTTACGCTTGTTCTTGTTTTTGTTTTCTGCGCAATTTCTTTTGCTATTTGGCGCTGATAAATTTTGTTGGCCGTCGTCTTTGAACGATATGCCGCTGACTTCTTTTCTGTCTTTTTGCTATATTTTCTGAAGTGTTCCACGTTTATAAATATTAGTTATCGTGTAAGCAGACAGACGGACAGACGGACGGACACACCGAAAAGGAAAACCCCTGCTGTGTGTTTGCCAAGTGCATAAATCTCGCGGCAGCTACTTGTCTTCGGCAAAAAAAAAAAAAAAAAAAACCTTCGCCAACTGCAAGCGGTATTAAAATAAAAATTAAAACAAACAAGAAAAATTGGCGTGAAATTGCCAACAGTTTTTTCCTCTTCTTCTATATACATTTATATATATATATATATATGTATAGCTAAACATATGAAGAGTTCCGAGTTCCCTGCGCTTTCACTTCAGTCAGACAGAAATACGCTTAACCCTAGCCAAAGCTTATTTCATTAGCAGACAAACAAACGCCCAGTACAAGGGTAAGGACAAAAAAAAAAAAAAAAACAAAAAGAAACTGTTATACTTATATTTCCGCCGGAAAATCATAATTCACTGCGAACGAAAAAAAAGTGTTTCTAACAACCCTCAAGCTGTTAAGGCAGTTAAACTTAAGCTTTGCCTTCCGTTTATTTGTCTTTATTTTATCTAGTCACTTTTATGGGTATCTGGACAAAGTTTTGTCCAGTTTTTAGGACTGTTTGGCTAATTGACTAATTGCCCAGCAGGCGTCAATGGAAGTTTTAGATGAAGAAAATGTCACCGGGAACAACTTTTCAAATCGGAGCGATGCTACTAAGCTACAAACTTATATATTATATATTGTGTGAACTGATTTTGGTTTGTGATATGAACTCATTTTAATGTTTATATGATGAATCTATCCCCTTAAATCAGTATTTCTCCATTACAATGTGAACCCATAGACCTCAGTTATTCTCACTATTAGACGAGAATGTTAGCCGATTGTATAATAGCCTACCTCAGTGCCTTGTACTTTAAGTTTCATGTGATCCTCGCGGGTTGTCTTCCCATCCTTGCGCTTCTTCCAGCAGTAGCCGTCGCGTCGGTAGCGCACTTTCTTTCTCGAATAGAGCAGCAGAGAGCCGCTCTTGGGTCTGTCAGGGAGAAAAGATAGAGAGAGAGAGAGAGAGAGAGAGATGTTAAGATATTGCGTTTCACACAAATGTGGGCCAAAATTCAGCATGACTCACCTTGTTTTGACTTCTTTTGATTGCCATTCGCTGTGCTTATCAAAGCTGATAAGAATCGCTGCGATTTCCTGAAATATTTTAGTAACAACAAACAAGCAAACAAATATTTGTTGAAAAAGCGTTTAAATATGTTTAGAGATGTGAGATTATAAATACACTAATAAGAGGTTTTTAGGAATATATATGAAATATTATATCTATATAGATACCAAATTACGACTCCCACAATGCCAGCTGTCCGCTGACCCATTATCTTATAGAGTATTTCGTCTTCATCTGATTTATTTTTCTCATCTCCCCCTCTCCGTGAGCGTTCTTCAGTTTGCCTAATCAGCAAGTCACGTGTGTTTACCGATTTTTAAAGCACAACAACAACAACAACAGCAGCAACAGCAATGAGAACTTCTATAAACTGTGCAAATGAATGTTAACCAAGTTAAGTGAACGTGCTAACAATTTCCGAGTTACTGGAACATTTTTAGCTAGCCAAAGCACTCGCGGCATTTCCTGCCCCATTGTCCGGCAAAAGTTTCCGTTTCTCTTTTCCCTAGTCCCTTGTCCCGTGTCCCTGTCCCTTTTTGTTGCTTTCGGTTTGTTGCGCATAAAACAAAGGAAAACATTTTAGAAATTTCATTTGACCGCAGCAGCAGCAGCAACAGCAACAGCCAAAGCTAAAGGCAGGAAGCCACAGGATGCCCAAGTGTGACCACAATTTACAGGTGTCGCCACTTGACACCTGGGCATGAGCAGCAGAATGAGTGGAATGGGTGTGTGAAACAGAGTGTGAGAGAAGTGAGTGAAGAATTAAAGGAAGAGAGGGAGAGAGAGAGAGAGAGAGAGAGAGAGAGAGAGAGAGAGAGAGAGAGAGAGAGAGGGAAAAAGCGTTGATAAATAGTCAACAGAAAATGGCTGAGAGGGAGAGAGACAGGGAGAGAGAAAGAGATATGATAGTCAAGAGTGAGAGAGATATGATAGTCAAGAGTGATGAAATTATGGTAAGGGGCAAGAGATCTAGAGACGCAGTTGATTATGAGACTAGTAGAAAATCGGAATGAGAAAGGGAGAAAAAGAAATACTAATAGTAATAGAGAATGAGGTAGAAAGGGAAAGTGTGAGAGAATGAGGCGGCAACTCTGTCGCGTTGCAAATTGTCAATTGTCAATAGAAAACGCGTGGAATACGAGGGAAGACTATAAAGACGATGAAATATGCGTAAGAAATGTGACAGCATATGAAGTCTATTCAAGCAATGAAGAAGAATGTGAAGTTAGCTGCTCTCAAGTACAGTAAAACATTCAAATGCAAATCACACAAAGAGCCAACTGAAAACGAGTTGGGTCTGAGCAACGCCGGGTGGCAACTCTGTGTGTTTGCTGAGCTTCTGCCCATTTGGCATTTCATTGCATGTTTTGCCGATAAAGTTATCAATTTGTTTTGCCAGCCTTGACGTTGCATGAATAATGTAAAGTAGCCATACACTCACACACACACACACACACACAAACAACATACACTCACATTCATGCCCATTCAAAGACGAAGAACCCATTCATCTGCGCCGTCAACAACTGTCCAAAAAAAACTCTCAGCTCTCAGCTCTCAACTCGCGCGCGCACAGCTGGCGACGCCCGTAGTCCATGCCCTCGCATGCTTCCACATGCCGTATTTCGTATGCCCGTAGTCCATAGTCCTTATAGTCCTCATACATAGCCCATTGACGATGTGCAGCAACAATTTCATATGTCAGAAATCGCAGCATTTTCGAGTGTCATAAAAATTGTATGCACAGCAGCTACACTGAGAGAAAAGCAGGAGAAGTGGAGCGAATATATGAAGAGTTTTTGAAACTAGAAATATATAAAGCTAGAGGTATGAATATAGTGATTAATTAAGAAAATTTTGAATTAACTACACTAGTCAGCAAAATTTAGACACGATTTAATGTTAATATTAATTATTTAGTTACTATTTCTTTAACAATTCTCTAGAGTTCACAAAACGGAAAGCCACTTCCAGCACACGTACTATTTCCATAACTCATGGCCTTTTTCTCTCAGTGTACTATACGAATTGGCCGCTGCTAGCTCGAGTAGGATGAGAGTTGAGAAATCACAGGCGCGTGTTTGTCAAGTGGCAAACGTTTGCATTTTGGTCCAAATTGCCTTTGACTTTGGCATTGGCTCCTTTGCTTATTTATGCATGCCCCAAAGCTCTGCCACAGCCACAAGCTGCTGCTTTTGCCACAGGCAACTCTTTCACATTTGTTGTTGTTGTTGTTGTTGGTTTTATGATGAATTCTAGGCACATACGTTCGAGTTCGAGTAGCTGCGCGAAATGCGCATTAAATATTTATGCGCACCTCAGCGCATTTGCTGCACACACGCACGCATGCCCCGCCCCTTGCCACGCACGCCTCCTGCCACAGCTCGTGGCACTTGCAGCACACACAAAACAATTATACTTTGCTATCTGCTCACAACTCTGATTATTATTAGCCCAATGGAACTTTGCGTCTCATTAGCCACTTAAGTTTCTTGATTCTTCCCAGAGGCGCCTTTCAGTGGGGCGTGGCATGTGCCATATATTTGACCAGAAGTTGGTATTATATTGCTCGGCTGCTTTATGGCCGAGTTGCGAGTCTCGGCGCCAAATTAAAACCGTGTGGTTAAAGCCAAAAGCCCAAGCGAGGCCATTTAATGGTCAGACCCAATGCTGAAAACCAACTTAAAAACCCCACTCAAAGCTCCACCTCCTGGTCAGCCTCCTGGCACGCCCCTGACCCTGCTCGGCCTGTAAGCAGACTAAAATAAGCGTGCGTAATTTTATTTATGCTTCGTACACGGTTACATTTTGTAATTTTTGCATGCTGATGCAGTAGAGCAGGCGAAGGAGGAGCAGGAGGAGCAGGTGGCGGAAGTGGCTGCTGGACAGGGTTTATAGTGTGGGGAGTACGACAACCATAGGCCACACAGACCCGCCCTTCCCCTTGCGAAACTTTATATTAATAAACTGTGGCACGGTCTGCTTTATACTCTGATTATGCTTCAGTAGATAAAAATCTGCCTGGTCGACGCGCACTTTATAATGAGAGAGACATGCTACTTATATACCCTGGGATGATAGGGGTATAACTCTTATAAGGTAAATACTTTACTGCCTTAGCACTCGATTCTCTTCTCTCTCTCGCTCTCTCTCTTCGAATGATTTGTGCTATATGGCTCTGTAATTTATTCTTTTATCATATTTTGATCAATTCTCTTTCTCTCTTTCCCTTCCATTCTTTTCTTTTTCTAGTCTTATCCTTTCATTGCATATGGCTCCTCTTCTATTCTTTCTATTCCCTATTCTCTACTCCTTTTTCTCCTATGCTCCACTCTCTCATTATTTTCTCTTCTCTTAATTGCTTAAAAATATATTTCTCTTCCCAATTATTCATCTTCTCTTTAATGATCTCTTCTTCACTCTCGATCCCATTGATCTTCTCTCTGCTTCTTCCTTTAAAGTATTGTTTATCCTCTGCTTAAACTTAGTCTCTCATTGCGTTACTTGATTTTTAATTTAGTCAGCTTGTCGCACGAGTATGTAAATTGTCGCTTAACGAATGCTGCTGCCCAATTCCACTGTCTCTCTCACACTCCCACTCCCTCTCTCTCACTCACTCTGTTGCAAAAACTTTACAACTGTCCAAATGAATATTTGCGGTTGCGTTTAATTCACAAGTAAAACAGAGAAACAGCCGTAGCCACAGTCCTAGCCAGGGCCACTGTTCAGCTTTTTTAAGCGCAAAAGTTTTATTGTAAACACAAAGAGCTGAAACGAAACTTTGGCGCGTACGTGCGCCGGCCAGGGGACAAATGCCATGGAACCGCCTCGCGAATCCTGGCACGCCAAACAATTTCTATTTGTATTATAGTTTTGGTGGCGCATAAACAGAAAAACAGAAAAAAAAACGGGAGAAGTTCGCGACTATTCCTAATAAACCAGGCAAGCAGAGCTGTCCAGATCAGGTCGAGGCGTGTCTTATTAATCTCTAACACGAAAAAATAGTCAAAGGAAGCGTGTCCCTTAGCGCTGTCAAAGTGTCCAGCCAGCAGGACTGGCAGGCTCATCCTGCCTGTCAAGTGCGAGTCAAGTTGTTTCTGTTGTTGTTGTTGTTCTTTCTGCTTTCAGTTTCGACATTTTTTATGTGCAATCAAATGCAAATCGAGTCACAAATACACACAGATACTATATATATGTATATATGTATATTATACTGTCTATAGATATATACTATGTTCATGTATGTTAAACTGACCTCATTTGTATTCCAACGATGTCGCTGCGATGGGAAACTGTCGGCTCTTGGCAGGCTCTCCAAATTGTCGGGCAGTTTGATAGGTTCGCCATCTGGAAAAACAATGAACGAATGAAATCGTAGCAAATGCATCGAAAGTGTAAGTACGTCTATCAAAAGTCACAATCCTGTTGCATAATGTAAATATATTTACACATTATTTGGTATATAGTCAAGCTGGCGCTTCTACCTCTTCAGCTGGCCAACAGGTGCAGCTAAATGCGACAAAAATGTAAATCTTGATGATTTATAGAATTTTAAATGTCAACTTAATAATGCCCCAGGTCTTCTGGAGTTCAGGTCTTCACGTCTTCACGTCTTAGCAACTCTACAAAATCATTTATCACTGGAATAACTTTTGGCATATGTCTGCCGCCTGCTGCTGCTGCTGACGTTTCCTTCTGCTTTTTTTTTATGGAAAATGCATTCTAGCCAAATGCGTGTCTTTCCTTTTGAACTGCTCTCTCACTCCTCTCTCCTCTCTCTCTTTGCCTCTCCCTTTGACAGTCATTGAATAATTACGCGCACTTAATGACGCTTGCAACTTGTAAAACTCGGAATCGATTTGAGGTTTACTTCCAGCTCAACTTTTGGCTTATTAAAATGCCACGCAACTATAATAATAACAAGTCAATATGTTTGCCAGTTAGCCTGGCAGCTGCTCAACTAGCAGATACTCTGGAATCAAGAATTTGTATATTTTTTTATATCATTATAAGGATTTACACTTTTTCTCTCTCTCTCTGACTAGCTGACTCTAATCTATGTTTCTCCTTACTTGTTTCTGATTCTACTTGTTTCTTTTGCTCTTGCTTTATCTATAATCTATTTCTCTCTTTATCTAATCTTTCTTACTACTTCGTGTCTTTCTCTCTCTCATTTCTTTTCGCTGTATTTCCATCTCTGTACTCAATATCTATTTCTACTTCTTTTCAGTGTAAATCCTTTCCCTGTTTCATCTTTCTCCCTGCCTCGCAGTTTACTGTTTTGGTAAATTCAATCCTCCAATCTTTCCTGCTATACTGTTTGTTCTCTTCTTTTATATTAACTCCTTTTTCGTTGCTCTTTCTCTAACAGTTTCCATTTCCCAAAGTTACAACCTGTTTACGCCTCTAGAATGCAATTCCATCACACCCGCCTACAGCCACGCATATACAGGGTATCTCAATAGCATCAACAACAGCTTTGTTGCTGCTCTTACAAATGGGCTATTCGCAATAAACTAGCGGCCAAAGTGTAATTTAGCAAAAATGTGTAATAAAGCGTCGCGCACTCGAAGAACTAAACGAATATATCAAAAGACGATATATAAACAGATGTATATGTATGTATATACGCTCTCCATGTATATATTTATTTAGAGTACATGTAGAATGCACTCTTAAGGGTCATAAAAAAAATAGTAGAAACATAGAGAAAAGAAAGAAAAGTATTGTAGAATTTATATAAAGTGCTCAACGTTTGCCCACAGCCGCGTAACCGAAAAAAGTGTTGCCAAATTGCAAATGGCATAGGGGCCGCAAGGGCGAAGGCTGCCAGAGGTTGGGGTGTCGAACGGGTGGCATAGACAGGACAGTGCGTGGGGCCTCACGATGATGTAGTTCAGCCCCCTTTTTGGCAAATGTGTTGTCAATGTAGTCCTAGACGTAGTTCAAATTGTTGTCGTTCGCGTTGTTTATGACCTTTTTATATGCCGCACGTTGGCAGCAGCCAAGCACATGCCGAGCGAGCGAGAGAGACAGAGACAGAGAGGGATAACGAGAGTAAGAGAGAGAGAGTCCTTGTAATTGATGGCGATATTTTTAGTTTAGTTTGATAGCACACTCAAGTTTTATTGCTCAACTAATTTGTCATGTGAAAGTTGCCTTGAGTTTGGCTTTAAAATGCCCCAAAGCGATAATTGTCGTAAATGCATATAAATATGCTGGATATACATATATCTATGGGTATATAGTGTATAATGAATCGGTTGTATATATATATATATTTTATTATGCAGTCGCTGCCATTGTTGTGCCACAAAATGTCAAAAACTGTGAAAGCCGAGTGAAGCCGCGTAAAAAGTCTGTTTGATTAATACAAATAAAAAGTTTTTAACTGCGCTTTGCATATTTCATGGCAAACGCTCAAAAAATCCACTGACGGCTACAGCCCCCCATATAATAGACTGACTGCCCAGGGGCGCTTGGTCTGGGGCGTGGCGTGGCTACAGCTATAGCAGCGGCTGCCAAAAAATAACCAAGTAACTGCTCTAGGCGGGTATTCGCGACTGCTAGATGCTCTGTAGCAAATTGAAAGACGAAACTTTTAGTTTAAATGGAGCAAAGGCTCCAGAATTTTACTTTTCGCAAACAATGGAGGTATCCGACAAAGAAAATGTGTTTAATATATGTCATAGAAGTTATGCACGATAATTTACGAATTTATTTCCTTTATTCCTCGAGCTTTGATGATTTTATCATAATGATATGATATATTTAGAAAGTGGATAAATTGCAAAAGGACAAAAACGGATAAAGATAAAGATCTCTAGGTCGAGCTAATCATAATAATCAATAGATCAAAGTTAGCAGATATGACTCAAAAGGTATATATTTGCTCTATATATGTATATACATATATACAAGAAAATACCTTTATCCCATTATAAGTCTGTAGTTTATATAGTTTTTCACTCAAAAGTCCTTAGGGAAACTCACATAACCTAGATCAATTTTCTTAGTTCCGACATATCCATATATCTACCATCCATATATTATCATCCATCCATATTATCATCATATATTATCATCTCCATGCACTATAGACTATCGTAAAACCCATATACCCATCTGCACTGATTGCAGTTCAGTCGAAAAACAATGCCAACAAAAAATCGAGAGCCCCCATTGAGCGCTACAGCTCAGGTGCCATCGGGGATCGGCTGATGTCCCAGGCGCGCCATGTCGACGTCGACGTCAACGTGCAAGGACCTCAGTCTCAGCCTCCGCACAGCTACAGCGGCTCCTGCGCCTCAACTGTGACTGTGGCTGTCGCTGTGGCTCTGGCAATGGCTGTGGCAAAAGGATATTTTATTATTTTACGCGCAGTTCTCATAATTTGCAAGTCCCTTCGCTTAATTGTGACAAATGCGCTTTGGCATCCAAAAAGAAAAGCGAACAAGAGAATTGAGAATTTGTACCTCGCATAATTTGGCTTTAGCTTGCAGCGAGTTGGCAGAGCAGAGCTCAAAGCTGACCTCCAGGTGGGGGCCAGGCTGCCAGGTTGACTGGCCTAGCCTCGCCTGGCCTGGCCTGGCCTGACAGCGCAAATAGCACAAAAGAGTTGACATAAATAATAAATTTTCGTTTTACGATTTCGCGTTACGCGTCACACACACACACACATACACACACACACACCGGTTGAGAGAGCTGCCAATTTGAGGTCTGCCAAATTGTGGCTAATAAATATCTGACAGCAACAACAACCAACAAAAAAATATTTATATATATATATATCTCTATCTATATATACATATATACATATTGAGAGAGAGGGCGAACGTCAGCGAGGGCAGTTCAGTGCTTTAGTTGTGCCTCTGTCTGTGCAAAGAAAAATTGTTTGCGCGAAAATCAACGAGTGTGAAATTACTTTTGTTTAGGCTCTGTCACAGTAGCCCTTCGCCACTTGCACAATTAAAAGCCATTAAAAGCTAGAAATTGTCTGCGTATAAAGCAAAAGTAGAAGCTAACAATAGTCTAGCGCCATGTTTGCAGCAGAGGGAGTGTAAGTGAGTGAGTGTGTGTGTGTGTTGCTGGAGGGTGCAGCTGTAGCTAGGCGAGAGAACTCACAACAATCAAAGATATTTTAAAGAGCACACGTGAGCACATACTTTGAGCTAAATACTATATCTATGTTTGTCTTACTATATATTTATATAAGCTTAATAAAATGTATGCTCTATCTATGTATGCCTACGTATATTTCTATATAAATAATATAGAGATGGCTATACAATTGCTCCTATAACAATATTAATATATAAATCTTCAGCTACGTTTATATACACATGTATCACCTATCTACCTATATAACCATATCTATATGTATATATACCTACCAAGATCTAACATCTATGTACACTTCATTTCGCACAAAACTTGGTCAACAAACGGACACGACAATTGGGAAAAAGCACGCACCTTTTTGGCCAGCTTGTTGGCTGTTCACATGATGACGTCTTGGGCACATGTTTCTAACTAAGCCCACGAAAATAATAAAATGTCTTATAGAACAACATAGCAAAAGCCAAGAACTGTTGTAGTACGAATCTTATAAGATAATGCCACACACACACACAGTCAAATACGAACATGACGTCGCAACAAAACCCCAATAAACAAGCAGACAGAGAGAAAAGTGATAAAGCAACAGACGTCATTGGTGAAGAAACTTTATAGCAACTTTATAGATAATAATAATAATACAGACAAATGAGTGACTATGATTATTATCATATATGGTTGGGGATTTTGGCATGGCAACGTTGATTAAGATGAGCAATATAAGTAAATATTAAAGAGTTCCAGGAATTTGGGCAGTTATTTATTACTACACGAGACTAAAAGCAAAACTCATAAAGTTTATTTTTAACAGATCTGCTGAGACAATCTTATGGCTAATATTCGTTATATTGATAATTATATTTATAATAGACGAGTTTATTATCAAATTTTTAGCTTCTGTCGTGAAGGGTTCAGAAAAGAACATATCAATACATCAAATAGACCGATAGTAGAGTAAAGCTTACTTAATTGCCTGTCTGCTATGACTAGCTACAACTGTTTGAAGTTATCTAAGTAAATACTTAGAAGAGATACTTCAGAAAAATATATTACAGAAGACTGATAAGAAATACATTGAAAATAGATTGTACATAAAAACACGAGATAATCCGTAAAATACTATATGGTATTTAGTTTATGGACAGAACGAATCTAGAGACAATGTAGGTACAACTTTTGTTAAATTAGAGAATAACACTATTTCATTAGGCAATAAAGTATATTGTTTAGTATATCTATTACAATTCCACACAACAGGGTATATTGTGTGTAAGAAATCACATAGAAGAAAGCGTCGTAAAACACTTGAGAGAGACGCAACGCGTATTTCGTTTATCTTGAGTTGCACGGAGCAAACTTCTCTATAAATTTACAACAACTATGACTTATGACAGATGTGCGAGACATGATTTATATCAAGATACACACTAAGAGAGACAGAGAGAGGGGGATAGCAGGAGAATGAATGAAAAAGAGGCAGATACGTTGCGGCTGATAAAAATCATTTTGCCTGCATGTCACTCCCGTTCAGTTCGTGTAAATTGTTGTTGATTGCGTTGCAAGGAACCATTTCTCTTGCTGGGCGGCAAACAGCAACAGCAACAAAATGTTGCATATTATGTGGCAGCAACAGCAATTAAAAGACACATAACAGCAAATAAGCGTGTCAGCCAACTGAGCGAAACAATAATTAGTAATAACCACAAAGGCTATGCAATTGTTGTTTTCTTTTAAATGCCGAAGCGAAGGATTTCAGCTGGCTTCAGGGCAAGCCACGGCAAGAGGGCAGGTCATGGATTAACATAAAAATGCACAGCTAAACCAAAATGGAAAACTCCGAGTTCCGTCTGCTGCTTCTCGAAAAGTCATAAAAGTGCTATTAATGAATTTCTAACCAAAATGCCATAGAACAAAGCAAATGAGGTGGGCAGCGGAAGGGGAAGGGGAAGGGGAGCGGGAGCAACAACCACCCAAACAAAAGCTCTGCTCAAATGCAATAAATTATTCACATTTATGAGGGCCAGGCAGCAATGGAGGTAGAGTCCGACGTAGAGGCAGCGAGAGAGGTAGAGGCGATGACTGAGGCGGTGTGACAGAGACAGCATTGTCAACGCTGCCAAGACATAGTGCTTAGCTGCAGCTAAGCTATATCCTACGAGCTTCTCTTTCTCTCTCTCTCTCTCTCCCTCTCTCCCTCACACAAGTCTTGCCTGTCTCCTCTTTCTCCAGCTCGCTCACTCCCTCTCTCCCTCTCCCTCTCGTCTACATGGCTCAATGCAATTACGTGCGCATTTCATTTGTTTTCCGCTTTTCTTTTTGACGTTCCTTTGCCTTGTATAAATCAGTGCAAAAATTTCACATTTCCTAAATGATTTTCATATGAAGAACTCAAAATGGTAGAAACTGTGACTTTATGCTACTCTGTAGTTCGATTGGCTACTATAATATTTGATACCTAGTTAAAGAATAATCTAATAATAATAAGACATTACTGGAACTCCCAATATCTCAATCTATCCATCTCCGCAACTGTACTCTTTTTTTTGCTATACCATCTCTCTATATCTTTTCATCTATCTTTCCTTATATCCATCCTATTTCCTTATATCCATCTCTTTATCTACTGCATATAAGCTTCCTTTCATTCACTTCACAAACTTCCCTTACAGCCTTATATACCCAATTTAGTTTCATACTTCACAGTCCATAATGAATACAAATAAAAATTCATCTCTAGCTAAAGCCCCTTTGGCATATGCTACACATAAAAATTGTAATGCACTTTGCAAACTTTTGCTTAACTGTCTCTGTCTTGTAAGGTCCGTCTTGTCAGTGCACGTACACGTGTGTGTTTTCCCCTCAGGGTGCTCTACGGCTGTTGTGGCGGGAACTTTTTGGTATACGGTCAGTCGCGGCTGCAAATTATATTAATATGCAGTCGCTGAATTTCAGCCGAAATCTCTCCATCTCTCCAGCTCTCACCTTTCACCCTTTTACCTCTATACAAACATGGAATTTTTTTTCCTACCTTCCATATATCTGTTTCCCATTTTTTTCGGCCTGCGGTTACCTCTGTGTTTATTTAAAATAAATATATTTTTTTCCATAGTTTATTTACATATGTCTACGACTACTTGTTATACTCGTCCGAGAAGTAAGAATGAGAGAATATTAGCTTTTGAGAATAGCCTAGTGAATCGGGATAACTATAGTTTAAGATTCTATTCAAAACTTATTTAACAAGAATTTAATTGCAGAACTTGTTAATCCCAAGTTGTAAGACGATGATTAATTAAAAGAAATTCAATCCAAGAACATAATAGAGCTCAAATTAAGTACCTATCAACCTATAGATATATATAGTATATAATATAAATGAAAACCCTCTAGCCGTTGAGTCTTTAATGAAAGTCTCCCCTTTACAGCTTTCGAACGAGTATTATGTAGTCAGTGTTACCCTATTGCAACACTTTTTCCTTCTTTTTTGTCTGTTTAGCAGCGAAAGCTGTAATTTATTTTAATGCTAGTATTTATCAAGAAGTCATAAATACGTGGCCAAGTATTTGCCTGGCAGGCAAACACAAATATACATATGTATATGTTCACATACTAAATATACTCTCTCTCTATCTCTCTCCCTCTCTCTCTCTACAGATATATATAGATGTGTGTATTTGGTTTTTACATAAATTGCAAATTAAACATTTAAAGTGCCATGAAATTAGCGCTGCGAAAAACACATGGAAGCAGTTAGTCAAGCGCTGCTCCATTAAAAATACATAAAAACCCAAATTGCGTTGCACGAAAAGCAAATTAATCTAAATGCCCCGAAAATAAAACTAATAACTATAAGGGCAGCCAATGAAATGGAGTATAATAGACTAACAAAATACCCAATCGAATTAAACAGAAGTACATAAAATTATTTGATTGACGAGTGATTATATTAATGATTAGACTATGTAAGAATAAGAATATAATTGGATTCTTCACTGATATAGATTAGAAAACTCGAAAATCGTTAAAAACTATGCTTAATAAAGTTGATCTGTTTTTATTTCAGTTGTAATGAGTGTAAAGGACTGCTAAACTAACATTTGTATCGATAATATTGAAGATCAGCCAGAGCAAAAACGTAAGTCAGAAAACAAATGATATTTTTATGTAACATAAGTGGTTCTATAAAATATTGCCGTAGTGCTTTTATGCTAAAAAGAGCTACTTTCCCCTACTCAAGTGGAATGAGCTTTTATGAGTCTACACGGATTTTGCTGTAGTTCTTGGATGTGAAAGCATTCGTTGAACAATTCACAGTCGACAAGATAATTGAGTTTAAAGTTTACAAAATTCTATGAAAGTAAAAATATATATAAATGTGTAACTTTCAAGCGGTACCTCCCTCTCTCTCTCTCTCCCTCCCTGTTCTGAATAGCTATTCAAAACTCTATAATGCGCCGCCAACTATTATAGTTCATATATCTCGCACACAACTCTGCTTCTGAAATAGCTCTGATAGACTGCATTAACTATAATACGAAAATGAGGCTTTCGGCTAACAGCTAACAGCTTGACCTAGACGTAATATACCCCATTTGCTGTTCCTATATTAAGTATAGGTATTAAAACTAATATTTATCTAACAAAATTAATATGGTTGTGTAAGCTAATAAAGACAGCGACGCACACACAGATAGAGAGAGAGAGAAAATGAGAAAGAGATAGCGAGAAGAGCATAGAATATATTGAAATTGGAATTGAAATTCGGGGGGCTGAGCATTGGTGGGGACATTTTTGGGTTTTTGGGCCCCTCCAACAAATTGTTTGTCTAACCGACAAATGTAGCACAAAATTTTTGTTACGCACAAATCGAAGGGACGGACGATAAGCCAAATAAATAACGCAGCCAAATGCCTCTGGCTGCCAATGCAACAAAAATGCAACTGTGTGCGTGTGCATCTGTGTGTGTGTGAGACCAACGTTTAGCAGCGCATTGTACAATAAATCTATTTGCGTGCGAGCTAATCGAAAACACCTGAACTGAAGGCAGAACAAACAGGCAGGAGCAGGCAGCAGCAGGCAGGAGCGGGCAGCAGCTTTCTGGCCTGGTCCAAACAAATTGCCATAGACAACAACATATTAATCCAAATTAGCATCAAAGTGATTTAATTGCTTGGAATTTTGGCATTGGCAAACACTTTTCGACTTTTCACCCAGCGCCAGCAGCAGCAGCACCAGCAACAGCAAGGACATAGCCGTTCGGCCAGGACATGCATGGCCAGCAGCTGGTAGGCAACGTAGTTGGCTTGTAAACATGCCAAGCGTAGGCCTTGCATTTTGTCACCATTTGCCCATCGATCAGGCTAAACAACAAGGCAGGCACACACACACACTACAAAGAGTGAGAGTGAGAGAGGTAGCTAGAGATAGCGAGCTAGAGGTCCTTGGCTGCTTTAAAGTTAACTTTAAAACACTTTGGCCATAAATTTTGGCAAACGCTTAAAGCCCCCAACAATTTCTAGGCACGATTTATGTAGCTTTTAGTAATATGAGCATATATGTTACGTGCCACGTAAAGTCCTGCCGTGACACACACACACACACACACACACACACAGAGCCACAGTCGGGATAACTCTCAAAACTAATTGAATTGCCTTCGACAGCGAATGGAAATTAATAGGCGCACATCAAAAACAGAGAAGGAGAAAAAAAACCAGAGAGAGAGAGAGAGCACCCACAGCTGTAGCACAGGCCATAACTGATGCGAAATTAAAGGCTCAGCTAAAATACCCAGCACACATACACACACACACACACACACAAACACATGTAGAGACAGTCTAAAGTGTAGCCAACTGTGCGGCTCATGGGGCAATATTTATTGAGTACGTGATCTTTGACAAATCCCTTTTCATTTCTTGACTTTTTCTCTTTCTCCTTTTCTCCCTTTTTTTTTTTTGTCGTGCCTCATGTGAAACATTTTGAATTTTTTATTGCTGCCACGTTGGTCAGCCGGGTCACGCCCACTTTGGCCAACTGCTCGTGGCTCGTTTGGCATGCAAAAGGCGGCCAGCAAAAGTGCCTTATTAAAATTTTGTCAACTTGCGACTTCTGCTACTGTTTCAGCTCAGCTTCAGCTTCACTTCTTCTTCTTCTTCTTCTTCTTCTTCTTCTTTTTCGACTTGTACTTCTTTTTAGATTTTCCTAGGTTCTCTGCTTTTATTACTTTTTCACACTTTGGCGTCCCCTGACATTGTGGCTTATACATTTATAAAATGTCACAAATGCTTGAAGTTTATCCAGCAGCTAGAGTAGCAGCAGTTGGAGTAGCAGCGGCCAACTGTTATATAGCCGCACATGCAACTGTTATATGCATTAGCATCGAGTACTTTTGTAAAATGTGTCAAATGCATTTTTAGCTTTAAGCTGAGATAAAGGTAGATAAATTGTTAGCTAAGAGTTGCTCTCCAGCAATAAAAGTAATGCAAGTCAATTGTAATGTCTGAAGAGATTTATGGCAGTTTAACAAAGAGATTTATAACAGTTTAGCTGTAATACTACTAGAGATTTACTTCAATTCTAATACTATTAAATTTGCTGCTAAATAATTGCAAATAATTGAGACTTGAGCAAAGAATGCATCGAGTTTATAAAATTCCTTTGCAATGTTTCAGGCTTTCAAATTTCAGTTGTTAGCGATATAATTAATAGATTAAATAGGCTACTAACTACTAGCAATTATGCCTATATCTGTATGTTCTGCTTTCATAGAGAATTCTAAAAAAAAAGCTTAAGCGGAATTATCAGCTCTCGGTTATATCGTAGCATTAATAGTCAGTGTACTGCCAAGGTGGAGTAAGGTAGCCTCTGTCAATGAGGTCAAGCAGCAACAGAATAAGGCAGGACAGATAAGGACAAGAGATAGAAAGAGAGAGAGAGAGAGAGACAGTGGCAGACAGAGTTGGAGTAGAGTTGAAGACTCAGAACAATAGCATGCCAAAGACAATAAAATTGACTGCCACAACAAATATATATGTATGTGTATAGTAGCAACAACTAAACACGCACACACACACACACACACATGTGCAACACACTTGTTGGTTTTTCATTGACGCACTTTGGTTGCAAAAGTTTTTTTTAGCGTGCCCAAGTGACAAAACGGCGACGGCGATAGCAAGAGGCGGGGCGGGGCACAGTTATGGAGTGTTTAAGTAGAATTGAGTGGGTGTAGAGACAGCAAAGAGTTAGGATTCAGAGAAAGAGAGAGAGAGAGAGAGTTGAGGGGGCGCTGAAAAGTATGCTACAAAACGCGCATAATGAAGCTGCTCATAAACGAGAAACGACTTTGTTATGGGCCGATAGCTGCTGTTGTTGTTGTTGCTACTGTTGCATGAAATGTGAACTCACACCTACACGCACACACACACACACACACATAAACCTCTATTGTCATTGTTTGTTGCATATAAAAAACACTTAAAATGCCGTTAAGTTAAAATAATAAAGTTAAGCTGCCGTCGGGCCCAACAAAATCTAATGTGACAATGGCTGCAAGGGGCAGCTGAGCAGGTGAGCGAGGACGAGGGGGTGGGCAGGTGAGTGGGTGCACGAGTGAGTGGCTGGGCGTTTGTGGCACGCAGAGCAAAACCCGTTGCACAATTGCTGACATATTTCAATGTGCAACAACAAAAGACAAGGAAGACCCAGCTAGAGCCACAAAAAACTAAAACGAAGCCGAAACGTAAAACAAACGGCAAACGTAATGTGGACAACAACAAAAACATAGATAGCTGAAAAGTATTGTGGGTGAGACTAGCAGATACCCTGGATTAAAAAAGGACAGATTCTGTTTTTACACTGCTAAAAAAAAATAATGTATATATAATTTATATTTATATACATATTTTATTATGTATGATTTTGAGAGAAAATACTTTATATAATTTAATTTTTTTATTTTTAATATTTTTTAATTGATTTTATTTTTATATATTTTTGTTAATATTTATTTTATTATTATTATTTTTTAATATAAATGAATTTTCATTTTTATCATATTTTTATTGTTTTTATTTTTTATATTTTTGTTAATATTTATTTTATTATTATTTTTTAATATGAATGAATTGCCATTCTTATTATATTTTTATTGTTTTTATTTTTTATATTTTTGTTAAAATTCATTTTATTATTATTTTTTAATATAAATTAATTTTGATTATATTTTATTATCTCATATTAATTTCTGTAGTTTTGTCAACTCGAAAACCTAAAATTTACCCAGCAAACCTCTGCACAAAACCAGAAATACCCTTCCCTGATAAGAAATTTTCAATGGGCTTGGGGACATAAAAACGCAAATGTTGGGCATATTTTGCATTGTTAGCGGCATAAAATCGCACACACTCACGCACCAACACACACACATTCATACACCAGCCCACCTGAAACAGCAGAAAACACCTGAGCCGCTGGCGTCTTTTGTTTTCAATTGTTTTGTAGTTTAGATTGAGGCGCTCGCAACTCGTTAAAGTCTATGCCCAGGCAGTGTGTGCGTGCATATGTGTGTGAGTGTGTGTGAGTGTGTATTTGTATTAGTGTCCATGTCCTTTTGTGTCAACAATAAACGCGAACCGTCGTACGCGTTTTGTGGAATGACGTGCGAATTATTGCACCAGGAAGATATGAAATAAAATTTAATGAAATGTTTCTAAAATGAAAATGAGTTGCAAGAGACGACAATAAAAAGGGGTCGATGAGAAAGACAAAGAAGAAGAAGCAGAGCAACACGAATGTAGGCATTTAATGTGGCCAAGTGAAAACTTTAAAGACTTAACAAAATTAAACACAGAGACACACATCGAGACACAACATTAAACAGCTAGAAAACGGCTAAAGAAATTGGCTAAATTAGACATTGAAACATGCTTGAAATTTTGTCATACAAACTTGGCTTGATCGTGCCCAAACGCCCAACACCGCCCAACAGCACTGGCATGCATACTTACTGACACTGAGCGGCAATAGAGCGCTCTGCAAATGGCTAAAGATCTGCCGATGATGATGATGATGATGGCCCAGGCCATTGAAGTACAGGTGGTTCTGGTGCAGCGACAGCTGCTGGTGGTGATGGTGATGATGGTGGTGGTGGTGCATAGCGGGCGTCAAGCTCATGTGTTGCTGCTGCTGTTGCTGCTGCTGCTGTAGATGTTGCTGATGTGGCAGCAATTGCTGTTGATGTTGCTGATGTTGCTGCTGCTGCTGATGTTGCAACATCATATGTTGTTGCTGCTGCTGCTGTTGTTGTTGATGTTGCTGCAACTGTTGCTGTTGTTGTTGCTGCTGCTGCATGTGTTGCTGCTGGCCATAATTCACAGTTGCTGCTGCCGTCGGCTGTGCGGATGCGGGCAGCGCGACTGCCACAGCCGCTGTTGCTGCTGCCGCTGCTGTTGTTGCTGCTGCTACTGTTGCCGTTGCTGCGTTTGCCGCTGCCGCTGCGGCTGCAGCGGTTGCCGTGGCCGTTGCCGTGGCTAAAATGTGATGATGCGTGGTGGATGAGCGTTGTAGATGCTGACTTTGTACTGTATTCAAGCTATGTATGGAGGCGTGCACCGCCGATTGATAGATAATACCGTTATTCGACATCGCCGTCAGCGATTGATGATGCGCGTGGGCGTACGCCATGGTGGAGCTCGGCTGCACGGCAGCAGCAGCCGCTGTGGGCGTGACTGGGGCCAGTGGCAAAGCGCGATAACCGGCCATAAATAACGAGATATTCGTTACTCAATATATGTATCTAAATATATATCATATATAGATATTCACTTGATTTAGGTTTTTTTTTACAGTTTGTTCTCTTTTCACTTCACTTGGCTTGGCATCTGTGCGCCTTGCAATCTAATTGTTAACTAATGCCTGCGCCTCGCCGCTTTCAGTTATTTCCTGCAAATTCAAATCTTAACGAATTTGAATATATGTACACATATATTTATATATATATACATATATATTTTCTCAGCAATATATTTTTTGTTGAGATTTTGGGCTTAGTTCTTGAGTTGAGATAATGTCACTGATAAGCAACATATCCCCGTATCGTCTTATCTTGACACACGCGACTCAACCAGGTACAAAACAAAAAAATTCATTTCATTTTGAAATTTCATTTTCTTTGCACAACAGCAACTGTTGCCGGCATGTAGCAAGATACAATAAATATGTATATAAATACATACCTATATATATAGGTATATATACATATCATATATGGAGAATACATCACATAATTTCCACATTTATGATCTGGGAGTTTTCTGCGCTTATCTCTCCTTAAATATTTGCCTTACATGATAGCTAGCTTAAAGTTCTTCAATGGCCTTGAACTGAAGTTCAATTTTTCAGCATCAACAACAACGAAAATCTAGACATCTCACATCTATTTGCTCTATCATGTAAAGCTGTCAGCTTGAAAGCATGTGATTTAAGTCATTCGAGATAAGCTGAAATATGTCTTTATATCTATGGATATAAATATATATATGCATCTAATTGTATACTTTGACTGCTAATTAAACCTATTTAGCTTACAAATTGATAATTCTAGCTTCATAATTCTTAACTCATAATGCTCGTTCGCCAATTTAAATTGGATTAAATTGGCTTTATACAATAGTTATTGATCTGTCGTTCTGAATGATCTAAATATTTAAACTCAGAGATTTTCTGTCTCTTCCTTCTAGCTTCAGCTTATAAATCGGAAAATCTCCAGAACTAAGTTTGAGATTCGTTCATAAATTGCGTTGCTTTTATAGCTAGAACGAGTATTAAGCAAAGGTTATAGCCAACTGCAAGTACATTATTTGTTTTATCTTTTGTTTTTCTTCGAATCGAAATTTAGTTAAACAGATTCTTTAATTTTTTTCTTATCACTTTTAACTATAGTTTAAAAACTATATTTTTAACAATTTGGTGTTCTTTTTCACACTTTACTGTAGTCCTATAATTGAGTATATATGTATATTACAAGACTTAAATGTTTCACAACTATCAATAGGATACTTCATTTTAAGATTTTCATGTTTTTTTTTTTTACTTTCACAAACAACTAAACGATCTCAACAATCTTAAATAAATATTTTATATACATAGATATAAGATAAAATGTTTGCTTTGCACATACATTGATCACTTAACAACAACAATTGGAGATGATCTGTTTAATCTCAAATTATTTTTTTTATGTTTGCATAAAATTATCATAAATTGACCATAGAGTTCCTCATTAAGGTCTTAAAGTTATGTTCATAATGTTCACTGTCTTAAAATATATAAGAATTTGATTAGAGTCTTATCAGCTCTAATAATACACCTTCCTAAGATTGCCTAAACAATACAAACTTTTTATTTGTTGTTAAATATTCTAAAGCTTTTTGATTAGACACTTGCAGAACAAAGATTTTCCGACTTTGAACAACTAAATTACATTTATACTAACAGTTAAATTGTAGGCATAAAAATGGTAGATATTTAAATTTAGAAAGATCTTAAAACACTTGAGTAAATTGAAGAACCAGTGAAAATCAAATACATATAGAATTAGACACATAAACACTTAAGGAAACTTATTTCTATATAGATAGATATGTATATATTTTAGAAAACATCGATAACAACATCAATATATGTATAACATTAATACATGTATGTAGTTTCATAACAACATCAATGGAATTACATTTAATTACATTCAAATTGGAAGAAAGGTGGGGGGAAAGTAATTCGTGGTATTCAAAAAATAAGCAGAAAACACCAATTACAGTGGGCAACATTGAAACAACAACGTAAATAAATAAACGAGAGGTGGAAATTACAGGTTAACACACACATACGCACACACATTGACACATATACAGAGAGTTAAACAAATTACATAAACAAACGTGGGAACCTGAACGGCTGAATGGAGCCCAAGGATCAGCATCAGCAGCTGTTGGTTTGCTGGCTATTGATATTGACAATAATAAATATTGGCATATTGTGGTGCACACGGCACGCGGCACGCTACAATACGTAAGACGTAACGTAACGACGGCGACAACTACGTTGCGTTTATCGTTTCACGACAATCGTTGCGCGACAAGACACGAGCCACGTCCGATACGTTTGCCCAAGGTCTGCAAACTGAATGCCAGCTGCGACAGTTGGCAGCGGCCGCAGCAGCAGCGTCCGTGAAGCCTCAGCCTCGGCACGAGAGCCACTTCGGCTCGACACGAAGCTGACAGCGTTCGGCAGCTGTTGTGCATTCAGCTAGGATTCGTCGGTTTGGCTGCCAACAGCAGTCAAGGCGAGCGAGCGAGATGCACGTAGCTGAATGTAGTTGTGTGTGAGAGAGAGTGTGTGAGGGCGTGTGAGTGAGCGAGAGTGTGAGTGTGCTTATAGGTGTATGTATGTGTGTGTAAGCACAGTGGTGCTCAAGCTAAGCATTAGGCAGGCAACGTTTCGTATACGTTTAGCTTTGGCTGGCTGTGCCAACAATTAGCCTAATTCCAACTTGACGCTGTGTGGGTTGGTCGAACAGCACCTACACATACACACACACACACATGCATGCACACCCACACCCACACACTCAGTTGAGCTGTTACATTTCTATTGCACAACAATAACTGTGACAGCAGTTAGGGGTTGTTTCCGGCTGCGTTAGAGGAACCCAGCACCTAGCCAGGATCCTGCGCACTGCCTGGCGCCTACCCCAAACAAAAAAGGCAAAGCGAACAAAGAAAACAACATGGATATATAAAAACAAATGCATTTCTATATGCTATATGCTATATGCTGCACGTGGCCGGCATGCAGCTAGCCAGAGTGGCAGCTGGGGCCGAAGAGGGAGGATCCTGTTTTTAGGCGTCATCCGGCAGCGACTGCCAAAAGGCCTCCATTCAAAACTTTTGTTTGGCCAAGTGGAATTTTTAATCAAATGCTGGGCCGAGAGAGACGCCAACGCGCAAATATGTGGCACGCACAGCACATATTATACATACGCCAGGTGCCAGGTGCCCGCTGTGGGCACCGAAAAGCAATTAACACACATTTTAATTAATATTATAATAATTATTATTATAATATATAGTGCAAATATTTTGATTGATTTATTAAGCAAAATATGTCAAGGGGTTAAGGCTAGATAAATGGACAGTAACCCATGCAGGAATACGATCAAGTCATGGAGATTATCTAAAAGGCACATTAGTTTCGCTCTTTAGGGGACTATAAGGATAATCATAGAATGCCATCGATCTATAGATTTACTGTCAGAAATCGATATCTAATATCCATTTTTTTCTGACTTTATTAATTGATTTTCTTATATATATAACTATTGCATATATCAATTCGGAGTAAAACTATTCTTCACAACACTGCGATCCCAAACAAAATTTGTTGCATACCCAAAAGGGGCAACATTTTACAACACACATTTTATATATTTATTATAAGTTCAAGCCAATCAATTCAGAAACACAATGGCTATGAGCGCTTGAGTATAGAAAATCGTATCTTATAAAGATCTTTAAAGATCCCTAAGGATACAAAAGAGGTATAGCTGGAGAAAAACAACATTTACTAGCGAAAAAATTTTTGCAACTCGAGGATAGGCTTGCGCCGGATATGGAATCCTGGGTAATAGCCACATCAACCTCGATCTAGGAGTTATACCTTATCTAAGAATCCTGCATCTGTCACATTTCGCCTTCAAGTGGAACTTCGGCAGCTAAGAAAATGGCCCAAAACATCAAAAATGCTTAATATCTCCGAAAGGACGATTTTGATCATGGCATGTTGTTAGTGCTATTGACCCCAATCACTTTGACACCCTGCTGGTCAGGATACGCAAGGCTACTATTGAGTTATAAGCTCGTTTCTTGTATTGGGAAATCTACGTATATCTCAGCTACCGAAAGGATCTTTATGCTTTCAATTGTTAACTCTTAATCTAGAGGTTGATGACACTCTTCTTTCCAAACTTCTTTCCTTTGGTCCTTCAAATGGCCAAGTTAACATGCCTTTTTGGCTTTTTAGCCAATTTTCTACCACATCCCTTATAAAAAATCTGAGGGGATTGTGGATTTCTGAAAATCCTTAAATGCCAATCGATGGTCTTGTATTGGACAAGCTCAAAAATATATGTCCTTACGATATTCTTAAGGATATGACTGAGTTCTGGCTATGTGAAAATGTCCTTACTCAGAAAATTTGCTCTAACTCAGCCGTATCCTTACCAATTTCTACAGGATATGATGCGTTAGATTTAGAAAAATATCTTACGTCAATTCGTAGTAAAAAGAAAGGATTATCTAAGGATTCCATAAGTCTATATAGAGAAAACTACAATAGCTTGGGCTTTTTCTTGCTGTATGTAAAGCTGCGTATTCGCCATCCTTTTACCCCTATCTTTTCTCTCTTTCTCTCTAAGCATACGACCATATCTAACTGTAGAGCAAATACAAATCAGAGAATTCATTAATTTGTTTGCCTAATGCAACACTTTGTGTGCGAACGTCTATTTGCGCCCAATTGCTTTGTGAGAGCCATTTGACAGGGCGTGACCGGCGTGGCAGGTGTGTGATAAAGCAAATCAGGGCACTGCAAATATGGTCACACCGACAGCATGCAACAAAAAGTTAACGACGAATTTCAAACTTGCGACACAATAATCAAAAAGAAGGAAAACAAAAATGAAGAACAAACAAGTGAAATAGAAATGAGAAGGCGAGATGTGTATGGATGGGCGTGGCAGTGAGGCAATTAGCCAAAGGGATTAACTAATTAGACGCCCACACAGCAAATCGCACTCACTCGTTCCCTCCCTCTCACACACACTGTTTGTATGTGTGTGTGTGTGTGAAGTGGTGCCAGGCGCCGACCCATCATAATTTTTTAGCCAAAAAAAATATATGGGAAAAAAGTTTTTTCTGTTTGTGATTCTTTTTTTTCCTGTACACCCAGTTCTTTTAGCTGTTTTTCAACACTGGCTCAAGTTTCATAACAACGGAAATGCAAAAGTTTTCTAGCTTTTGTTTTCCATTTTTTTGCTGTGCAAAAGTTTGCCTTTATTTCTCTTGGCAATTATGTGCTCGAAGGAAGAGCAACAAAAATGATAATGAAGCGAGCCAAAAGGATTTTTCAAGAAAAAACAACCAGAAAGTGAAAAAAATCAAAACGAATGGCCAAAATAAAAAACAAACTGCAAAAAAAAAAAAAACACACAGAAAACTTTGCTCACATGACGCGCGCATGCATGCGAAATGCAAAAAAAATATATAGTATCTCATAGATACTTTTGGACGAGCGACCTACAGTTGGGGGGCGGGGCTCACACCTGAGCCGCCTGTTTGTTGGTAATTTGTTTAATTTGCTTACCTTCAAAATAGAAAAAAAAACATTGTGTGGCAAAAGAAGTTGAAAAAATCGAGAAAAAAGTATAGCATATGAAGTGATTGACTAGGAAATACCCTATAGAGTGCAAGTGCAAGCGAGGAACTGATGTTTATCATTTATTAGCTATCGATATCGATAAATATTCACAATGCACAGAAAAATAGATTCTACTTTTAGATATTAAATATATATATATACCTTTATGGTATTACATACAACTCTACAGCAGCAAAGACTTTCCCTGAGTCAAGACACCCTTCATTCGAAGACCCCAGCAATAGCAAAAGAAATAGAAATGCAAGAATCAAATAAATTTTCGGCGTTTTTTTTTTTTTGAAGGTTGGGCGCCTTTTAGCTAATGGCTTTACTCTATATGATAAAGCCGAAAAGCAACAACAACAACAGCAACAACAATGAGCATAACAAATACAATATGGCCTCAAACTAAACTAAAACTAAATTAAAATTATTTAAAATTTTAGCCAAAGTTTTATCAATAAAATGCAATGCAAAAGGTATGAGGCGGCGTGTGTTGCACTTTGTTAGCTGCAAATCAGATAAGTATCTCACGGATGTCTGCATTTAGCACACAATACACACACACAAACACACACACATACACTTGTTTTTGGGCATAGAAAGTATTGTACACTGTTAAAAATTGAAAGGTAATGACAATGGAAAGGTATCATATGAAAGCCTTCTAAGCAAAAAACTGAGGGAAAACTAGATTAAATTTAAGAAGAGTTTTCTGGATTTTTTAGAAAATTCTTTTGGCATTATAATCATAGCTTAAGCACAACAATAGTTGGATATTAGAAATGTAGAGTTTAGACTGGTTCAAGTGATGAATATAAGGTTTTAAGACACGCCAACAAACAAATTATAAGTTCCAGCTTCGTTCGATAAAAAAGTTTACTTTATATGATTGAGTATGAGTATCATTTCAAAGAGACTTGATAACTTTCAGCTATTGATAGTTGCTTGTTATTTAATATATATTGCCACTACAATTTTTCTCCCAGTGCATCAACGATGAGTAAGTTGTGCCCGACTGTCTGTCTGCCCTGCCTGCCTAGCTGCCTGTCTCTCGGCAAAAGACCAATTGAAACATCAGCAATACTCGAGTTTGCAATATGCCGCGACAGCTCGACACTTTTAGCCACTTGACGCCCACATACCCAAAGAGATAGAGGAAGTGTGGCAGCCCAATCGTCTTGGCCATAACTTAAATCTGGCTTAAAAATCACTTAACAGCTCTTTGCAAGTGTTTCGGCTTGTCAGCACATAAAAAAAATATGGCCAAAAAACAAAGGGCGCTTCACACTGCCCCACTGTCTCTCTCTCTCTCGCTCTCTCTTTCTCTCTGTATCGAGTGCAATAATCAACACCTCCACACACACACACATACAAAGAGCGAGCAGGAGACTGACAAACGGTCTGATAGACCAAATAACTCTTCCTACAATTGTCGCAAATTCTATGCAAGAACAACAACCACGCATAGAAAAACCATTTTCTGTTTAGCTCAGCAATAATTCAGCTGCTGCTGCTGCTGCTGCTGGTGCTGCTGCTGCTGCCCCGAGGCATTCCACATAGACGTGCAACTTATTTTGAACGCCAGCTGCCACTTGGCTAATCGACGGCGACAATCTTCAATCTACAATCTTCATGGAAGTGCCCAAGATGGAAACTTAGAGAACTACTTCAGAATGCTGATAAACTGTTAAAAGTGTTTAAACTAGTTAAGAAAGTTCTTTGTATTTAAGTTACATAATCTATGCTCCATAAGAATATTTTACTTGAGAGTAGAGAGAAACAAGATTTCGCTGCATCCACAACAATATAAACTTAGACAAAATATGTACTCAATGTTTAATATATTGATATACATATATCTTGAGATATAGTTGAGAAAAAAGAAGCCATATAACAATAGTAAACACTATAGACAAGACTTGTTAATCCGTAGAAATAAGATTTATAAACATGAAGGAAGAAGAATGTGAACTTGCCAAGTCTTTCTAGAGTTCAACAGTTCCAATTCTAAACACAGAAAGGAACTTGAATGCCGACTCAATAAATATAAGGAGCATGAAGTAAAGATCTTAAATAAAATTAGAAAATATCCTACGGGATTCAGGCGTAAGTCAGAGGAGACAGAGTATTTAAGGCAAGAAAGCATGAAGGAGCTGATAGCCTTGCCTAAACAGGAAATGGAAGGGAGTTCTAAAAACTGAAAAGCAAGAGATCTTGAAGTCTATGAAAGATAATTCTAAACATTTTCTTAAATTCCGCATAAACACAACTTCAATTGAAATCTCAAATAGGTTTTCTTACTAAGATTTTGCTTCAGCTTCAATAGCATCACCATTGTCGCTCCACATTTTGGGCTTTGCTTCGAACTTTCTCAAATGAGCTGAAGAGCACTTAGGAAAGTTTTAGTTTAAGAAGATTCAATTGGATCAATCGAATCAAATATTATGTTTGAGAGTCGGTCTTGAGCACTTAATGCTCAAATGAACTAATTTGGCAATCGTTACAGGTTACGAAACGAGCAACTCACTCGCTAATGAACACTGTGAGCTGAGAAGAAGAAGAAGAAGAAGAAGTAGAGGAATACAGAGGAAGAAGGCGGCCAGCCCAAAGGACCAGCAACAGCCAATTGAGCCACGTTTTCAGTTTGCCCTCCAGAGAGGCCATCAAGAAAAGCTAAAGAGTCGAAGTGAATGAGGGAGTGGAATTGTTGTATGAAAGCAGAGTTACCCTGTAGAGTAGTGGAGAGACAGAGACAGTCTTATCTATATATTTAATACATCAAGTAGGATTTAGTAGAATCATATGAAAATCGAAGCAGTATTGAAGAGGTCAACTTGGATATGAAAGTTCTCTATGAATCAGTCTGAGTACAGCTAGATATTGCCCTCTACCTTTACTTCTGTCCTTTACTTAAGACTTATGCATATCGTCTATATTCCTATACCCATATATAAACATTAGATGTGTACACAACAATAGACCCCATGTAAGCTGACGTGCTTACAGGGTATCTAACAAATGCTTGGCTAGTGTGAAAATCAATGAGCCACCAACCGCGTGCACAGCTGGACTACAACTAGAGACAAGAAAAAAACAAGAGAGTGTAAGAAAGAGAAGAAGAGGGCAGAGAGAGAGGGGAGAACAGAGAGTTGGGCTGGGGGTCAGACAAGCGAGCGAGCAGGCGGCCGCCGGAGGCCAAGTTTATTCGCATTTAATTGAATAATTGTTAGGCTAGCCACGTACGCTCAGTCCGAAAGGATATGTAGCCAAGGATACTTGCGGCTTTAAAGCGCGACGCCTCGAAATAGGCAACAGCAAAACCAAATACAGTTTCGACAGTTGTCAATTTTTAAGGCCCAAAAACAAAAGCAGCGCTCAGAGACAGACAAGCCGTGCACCTGTACAGGCGGCTGTCGATTTATGTGGCGCATCTGAAATGCAGGCAGAGATAGCAATGCTGACCGCTCTCTCTCTCTCGCTCTCTCTCTCTTTCTCTCTCTCTCTCTCTTTCTCTTCTATATAAGCTATTGTGCTGGTCTGACTTACCGTTCCCCAGTGGCACATTCGTTTGCGGCTGCTGCTGCTCCATGGACAGTTTATTTGTTGTGGCAACAGTTACTGCTCCTGCTGCTGCTGCTACTGTTGTTGTTGTTGCTGCTGTTGCTGTTGCTGCTGCTGCTGCTGCTGTTACTGCTGTTGTTGTCGCTGTTGCCACCTGCTTGTTGACGCTCTTGCTCAGTCTCAAAATAGTCGTGCCACCCGCCGCTGCCGCTGCCGCCGCCGCTGGCGCCTTCAGCTTCTGCAACGTAGCAGCCACCGCTTTGGGCGCCTTCGAGCTGCGCGAAACGCTCAGCAGATGCGTCTGCTGCGTCACATTGTTGCTGTTGGCGTTGTTGCTCTTGTTGCTGCTGCTGTTGCTGTTGCTGCTGCTGCTGCTCAGCTGCAGCGGCGGCGTATTGTTGGCGGCAGACGTCGAGTTGCGTATGACTAGTATAGACTGTGATTTCTCCAAACGCTTCAGCGTTTGCAGCACAAACGGCGACTTGCTGTCGCAATTGCTCTCAGAGCTGAGACTGCGCGAGGCCTGGAAGAGGAAATGAAAAAGGGTTAGCAAGAGGAGAAGTAGAGGGATGATGATAATGATGATGGCAATCATAATTATGATAGTGATATACGTTGAGCAATAAACAATAAACAATGAACGATGAACAATGAATAATAAACAATGAACAATGAATAATGAATAATGATCAATAAACAATGAAGAATGAAGAATGAGCTATGAACTATGAACAATGAACTATAAACAATGAACAATGAATAATTAACAATTAACAATCAACAATTAACTATGAACTATGAAATATGAACTATGAAATATGAACTATGAACTATGAACAATGAATAATGAATAATGAATAGTGCATAATGCATAATGCATAGTGAATAATAAACAATGAACAATGAACAATGAACAATGAAGAATGAACAATGAACAGTAAACAATGAACAATGAGCAATCAACAATAAACAGAGAAGTATATACAACGAATCACAATAATAAGGATAAGAGAAATTGCTAATGATAATACAAATTCGAATGACAATAGTAATGCTAAGATTATGATACTTACATGCTTCAGCATAAAGGGGCGCTCGATCAGCTTTGTGGCATTGTTGTTGCTGTTGCTGCTGTTCACCTGCGCCTTGAGCACGCTCTCCAGCTGGCTTGCATTGATGGGCGTCTGCAGCAGGATCGTATTCGTGTCCTTGCCGCTGCTGGCCACAATTGAAATGCTGCCCGAGCTGCTGTTGCTGCAGCTGTTGATGATGTTGCTGCCATTGCTGCTGCTGCAGTTGCTACTGTTGCTGCTGTTGCCGTTGCTCTGGACAATCGTTTTGCGTGCCACAGTTGTCGTGGTGGGCAGCTGATTGAGCGTTAGGGCTGTCGCCTTCTCCTGCTGCTGTTCGCTGAGCAGGCTGAGTATATCCTGCTTGTTCTGTATGATGATCTGTCCATTCTCGTTGCGAGTGCCGCGCAGCAGAATGATGTTGCTGCTGCCGCTGTTGTTGTTGCTGCTGCTGCTGCTGCCGTTGCTGTTGCTGCTGCCGCGCTGCTGTTGCATGGCCTCGATCTTAAGTTTGGCAGCGCGTAAGCTAGTTGTTGTCGTTGTTGCCGTTGCTGCTGCTGCTGCTGTTGCTGTTGCGACCTCATTGCTGTGGCTCAGCTTGGCGCTGCTCTGCGATTTGACCAGGCTAACACGGCTCAGGCCATTCTTTGTTTGGTCTGAGAATAAAAAGTAAATAAAGCACATTATTATCGAGAGTCAAGTTGGTCCAACTTTGCGCATAACTCAAAACGCCCCAAACCAGGCAGCGACAGGCGACGGCTTTGTATGCAGATCTGAAAGATTGCCAAGCTAAACAGCCGGCAGATTTATGACTGCGAGGGTTGATTTCACAATTTGTCAAGTGAGTAGAATATGTTGGGGTAATACAGAAACAGAGGGAGAGAGAGAGAGAGTGATCTAGTGGGGCTTCTTATGAAAGAGGCGAGATTTACCTTATTCAACTTAAGTGAATATAAGCTATTCCAAAAGAATCAATCTCAATATCGAAGTAGTATATACATATTTGATTAAGGCTTAAAGTTCTTTCAATGTATCAAATCTTGATATCGAAGTAGAATATACTTTATTGATTAAGGCTTAAAGTGCTCTTAAAGTTCTCGAGATACAATGATACTAACGAAGGAGCAGACAGATCACATTCAAGAAGCTTGCATATGGTTTACTTGATGTCTCAAAGTCATAATCAAATATTGAATAAAAGCCTTTAAAAGCTTCATATATGTTTAATATACTAACAATCTATGTCTACTAACTAAGCTCTACTCCACAGAGATTGTCGCTTTTATTATCTCTCGCATTTCATTTCCATGCATCAACAAATATCAAATATTTAAAACACTTATTAAGCCAACAAACAACATTATGGGCAACCCTCGCATTGGCAGTTATTGTCAGCTCATAACTAGAAATCTGACAGCGTTTGGGGCGCAACAAATTTTGACAAGCTGGGCTGGCCCATTGTGTGTGCGCACGTCTATTGCGAGCAGATCAGTTGAGCGTTACGTATGCGCGACATAGAGCTTAGACGGCCACAACAATGGCTGAAGGCTGACAGTGGAGCGAGGCTACAAAGGACACACACACACAGAGAGAAAGAGAGAGAGAGAGAGGGGGGGCAGGCTGGTCGCTAAATCAAGCGAAAGACGACATGTTTATGGCTCACACACAGGACTACTTAGCTGGTAAAACGCAATAAAAGTGCAACAAACAAACAGAGCGACGACAGCTGAGCAGCGGCGTGGCTGCGGGCGGGGTGGTGGCGGGGTCTTTGAAGGGGGCTGGTAAAGTGTCAGGCTGCATGCGTTGCCAAATATAGACTCCAAGGCTGAAGGCGACACGAAACAAAAGTGAGCGCCGGAAACATTTAAACGTAGCTAAACACTTGTATGCCAAGGAAAGGGCAAGAGGATGACAGCCCCCCAGAGCCCCCTTGTCGCGTCTGCCAGAGCAAGGCAGCTGCTCTTAGCCCCCTAGCGCCCCTCCCACCCCTGCGCAGCTCTTTCAGCTGTTTGTTTTGAAAACGTGCGGGTCATAATTAGCCACTGCCACTGCTGGCCGTCTGTGACCATGTGCAAAGATACCTACACATAAGTACAGTGAGCACTGACTAGAGTGAACCATTGATAGAGATTTGGCTGAGAAAAAGCACAGCTAAGCAAATAGTTAACTAAATTTAAGGAAAATTAAGTAGTTCAGCTCTAAGCAGGCGTTCATTAGGCGGTGTTTTACTGTACTTTTGTATAGCATACCCATAAAGTGCTTGCCAAAAGTTTGCCTCGAAAATAATAAACAAGCATCAAGCAAATATTCACTCAAGGCGACTGTTCTTTTACAAAAGTCTTCACTGTACTAGCACACATGTACATATGTAGTTAAGCGAGTGTGTGTGTGAAAAGGTCGCCAAGCAAAACAATCAGGCGGGCAGCTAGGCAGCTAGGCAGCCAGGCCAACAGAAGGAGTCAGAGCTGAGCAGCGGCCATTCATTCGGGCGCACATACTTCATTGTAATGTATGGCAGGACACAGGACCGCCCCAAATGCAGAACCTAGGCCTAACAGCCATAACAACAACAACAAAAACAACAGCTACAACAACAATAGCGAGAGCTAAGTAACAACAAAAGTCCTGGCACATAAAACACTGCTGCGAAAGGCGAGAGGACGAGAGAGAATGGCTCAGCGTAAGGCTTTGCTGAAGTTTCGCATATTTTTGCGTTCGTTCGCGGCTTTTGATGTGTGAGAGGCGGTGCACAGTGGAACAAGAAATATGCAAGCAACATTTTAATAAAAATAACAAAATATAACATTTTGCGGACAAAAGATAATTTCAAAAAATATATACATATCTTAACAATCAAAATAAATGTATAAAATATTAAACAAATAAATTAATATTGTCATCATAAAAAGAATTGACAAAAAAAAAGTAATAATAATAAAACAAACTTTGTTCATTAAAAATAATATAGAAACCTATTTAAATTCATAAAATTAAATTATTCATTCGAAAATCCTAAAAATATTTACGTTTGTAAACTAATTAAAAAGAATATTAATTCAGTTACAAAAAAAATATATTTTAATGAGTCATTAAAAATAAGTATAAACGAATTTCTAAATATTGAACTTAAATATAATTAAAGAGAAAACAAGAATATTTATGACTCATTAAATGGAAAACACTTGCTGCATATTTTTTGCTTATTCACAAGATGTTGAACTAAATGCAACCACTGTGCAGGCCAACGCACGTGGCATCAAGCATGGCAAGTGCCAGAGGGGGAGAGGCGAAGGGTGTAAGCTCAACGCACTAGAAGAGGACAAGGAGGCGGACTGGCAACGCTGCTATGCAAAAACGACAAATTGCAAGTCTATTGAAATTTTATTAGAAACATAAATCAAAAGCCAGAGAGAATGAGTATGATAAATAAGACATGACACTTAATAAATATACAAATACACGATTTTTTACAGGATAACAAACAGACGAGCCACAAAAAAAAAATAAAAACAAACTGAAAAAAAAAAAAACAAGAAATTGTGCCAAAGAAACCGCAAAGCAAAATGCCCTTGAGTGAAAACAAAACAAAACAACAACAACAAACCTAACAACAAAATCTAATTGGAAAACCAATACGGCAACGCTAATCGAAGCAGCGCACTTATCAGAGAGAGATAACAGCGCAGCTCATCGATAATTATGTTATGTACACACTGCGTAAACATGTGTACGTGAGCATGACTCTGTGTGTGTTTGTGTGTGTGTGGGAGGCCAAGAATGGGAACGGTAGTGAATGGGAGCGAGATGGAGGCTAGTATATGGGAGACGTTTTTTGTACTTACTTTGCTGCAGATTTAGATTCAGATTCAAATTCAGATTCATATCCAGCAACAACTACAACTGCGGGAGCGGGAAAAGCCAATTGTTTGGGGCTCGTTTTCCATGTGGAACAGCTCGCGAACGATTTTCTTTGCGTTTAGTTTCGTTGCTTTTTGTTGTTGTTGTTGTTGTTTTCCTTTTTGGGGCCACACTCTTAAAATAAACACCTGGTGGGCAGCGCAGCAACTGCAGGCGACGGCATCTGCATCGTTGCGCATTAACTTAACTGTTCACTGTTAAATGCCATTTTCTACACACACTATATATTTATATACATATATACAATATGCACGCACACACACTGCCACATACATAAACCTATCTATTTACATATGTGCGTGTACATATGTTGCAGCAGCAAAAACTTCTCGATATCCAACACGGGAAAAAAAGGTAAACAAAACTCTGCTCGCCCGCGCGTGTGTGTGGGTGCAGCGCACGTATAGTTGGCACTGCTATTGTATTAATAACGCGACCACGCTAAATGCAATGGGAAAATTAGCGAACAAATGTAAATGTTTCAATTATAAATATTTTTAAGACGTTCAGCAAATCGCGGTGGTCGGGCGATAGGCACGCAACTGACTATCGAAATGTTAGCGCTGCTCGCACATATCGATTGTGCGTGTGCAACGAGCTGTTAATGCTTAACAGCTGTTGAGAGGAGTTTACAACCATGCAGAGCTACCACAGTGCTTAAAAAGATAACAGTGCTCTGCTAAACAGCTGTTGATCGGAGCTCAGAACCATATATAGTTGCCACCTTACAGGGAAAACGTTAATGTGCTGAGGCAACGGAGCGCGCCAACATTTAATTTAAATGTCAACACTTTCCTATATGAAATGCATTTAATGACCTTGTCCCACGTTTTGGTTATTGTTTTGTTTTTTGTGCAACAACTGCAATTTATGATGCCATTAAGAAACCCGATCTGCGTTGCATAAACAGAAAAACGGCAACAACAATAAAAACCTTCTATAATTGTTTTCCTTTTTTGTTTTTTTTTTTTTTTTGTTTTTTGTTTTTGTTGTTTTCTAAAACAAAACTTTCGCTCTTTTCCGTTTGCCCCTCCGAGTCTCCATAGCCGCTGGCCCCCATTCAACGGAAGTCTCACACTATCTCAACCAAGCGACCAAGCGGAATACAAAATAATTGCTCTCTGCCTGTGCCAGTCGGTGCCATAGCGCCAACAACTACAACTACAACTACAACTACAGCAGCAACAACAACAACAACAATCGCAACAATGACAAAACTTATCTGTGTTGCTGTTGTTATTGTCGCTTGTTATTTTATTGTCGCATTGAAAATAATATACAAAATAATTGAATTACTCTGCAAACACACACACATACGCATGCGTATGTATGTATGCGTGTGTCTGTGTTGGGGGCGTTCAGCGCTCGAAAGTGTGCGCTGACTGATAAGCGCAAGTCAGGCCAAAGCCAGATCACAAAATTTAGCGAAATCAGCGCAGCAGCAAGTGCAGCCGCCACAGGGTGATCACGGTTCAGCCAGTACCAGTGATTACACAGGCGCGATAAGAGCAGCAGTCGCCGTCCGCCCGTCGCATTCAAACGAAAACAAAATAAATAAAATGAAAAAAAAGCGTGAAGCAAAAACGTGACTTGAGCTGCGCTTTAACATTGTCACGTATGTAAATTATGCTGCCTAACAGCGCAGCTGACGTCGCTGCCGGCACTAACTCTAGGCTTATAAAAAAGTAGTTATTTATTTAATTTATTTATTTATTTCTCCCCTTTTTTTGAAGATTGCGCTTTAGAAATACCAGCACGTCTCGAAATGGGAAAACTGGCTGTCATTTGATAAATGCATATTTACAATAACATTTTTATGACATTTAATTTTAAGCAGACGCCCATTACCAATTGTTGTTGTTGTTGTTGTTGTTGTTGCTGCTGCTGTTATTCTTATTGGATTTGTTGAATTGGGCCTTTGAACTCAACGAAACCTCACTGATAAAGTCAGCCTCGGCGACAAGTAACAAAACTCGATTTAAAACACAAACAAGCCGTACCCTGTGCTCGATGGCAGTCAACGCCCCCTAAGAAGGCGGCGACGACATCGATAACAATGATACGCAATAACAAAAATTAAATGCCAATATTGTTTATAATTTGCATGATCTGTGGAGGAAAAAAACAAAGGTCTCGCTGTCTCAAGCACAGGCTGGGCGGGGGCAGCGTTGGGTGTGACATCAGCATGAGCGCACACAAGCAAAACAAAAATAACGCCCCAGCAATTTGCCTGAGTCGCCCTATGAACGGAACGGAACGGACTGAAAGAAAAGCCAAAGCCTCTCAATGAAAACAAAAAACAACAAAAATGAATTTGCAATATAGGCAAAGAAAATGGCAAAATGCAGCCATGGCCTAACTGTAAACGCTCTCTCCCTCTCTTTAGTTTTGTACTTGTTACTGCTGTGCTGAGCGACAGACAGTATGACTGAGTTTTGTGAGAGCGCTAAAGTCGCAGGTACCGGGATGCCATTCGCAAGCCTGGAATACTCTCGCATACACTCTCACACACGGGCACATGCACTCGTGTACATGTTAAGCCGGTTTCGGGAGCATCAACACAGTTGGCCTGTCGATGCAATTTACCGTGCAACGCTGCAGTCAAAATGTGGCAAAAATTGATGGAAAATACTGATGAACAAAATAAAAAAAATGCATGGCATGCATTTACCAGCAGCAGCGACAACCATAATTAAAATCCTCGTATGTGCACAGTTAAATACAAGCATACATACATACATACATATGTATGTACATATCGACATGCATTTGTATGGTACATCGTACATTATACGCCTGACTTAGGAAACCAGTTTTATTGCAATTCAACCAACCAAAGGCAAAACCCCAAGAAATTACGTATCACAAATGTGTATACATACCTACATATATATAAACATACTTACATATGTATGTGTGAATATGCTTACAAATGTATTTATGTGTATGCTGCTACAGCTTTGGTCTTCTGCCCTCTCCATAGCAGCAGCGGCAACAACAATATTGTCTTCAAGTCAGGTCTTTGTTTTACACAAGCAAAGCTTACACTTACACATACACACGCGCGCACACACTTGCATACATTTTTATAAATTGTAAACGATTTGTTTCTTGTGTGTGTTTAACCACCTGTTGTTGTAATTATTTCTACGAATCTTGATGTTTTAACGGATTCTGTATGCAAACAAACGTTGGTCCAACAAAATTGTGCACAAAATAATTTCTATCAAAGTGTAAAACAATTGAAAAGCAACAGGTAAAACTTTTAAATGCACAAGCACTCACACGCATACACTGCCGCACAAATGAGCGCTTACTCATACCCTTATGTATGTGTGTGTGCTTCGACCACAAAAGAGAAAACTACGCTTAATCCCCTACAGTTGAATAAGTCAGGCAAATGAGTTCATTGGGTTAATGTGAAAATTACTTGATTACATACTATTTTTGTACGATAGAAAAATCTAAATTAAGCCACAGTTTGATGTTTATATTTAAATAAAAGCATAATTCTCATTTTGTGTAAATGTAAAAATTTCCTCACCATTTTAAAATTTTCCTTTGTAAATGTAGCGCACGCTTGGGTCATCAAGTCGTATGCTTAAATCGTAAGCGAGCAATAACTAGTTTTACGTCTGTATCACAGAAACCAGGGCTGCATGTAAAGTATTTTTTCGCTCATTAGCTTTTCCGCCTGCTTCAAATAGAGTTGCTCACTGGAAGCCGGCCATTCAGTGGGATGGACATGCGCATTGCTTTGGCAGCCAACTGCAATTGGCTGCCATTTGAGCTGAGCGTTGTGTGAGAGTGAGTGCGCAGCCCTGGCAGGTGCAAAATGAAACGGCCTCATAACTTTTTGGTCAACGCAACGGCAGCTCGAGCCTCAGTCTCTTGCGCGTGATCGGTAAAAACAAATCGACGGACCGTGAAGGTGGTGAGGATATTCCATCGTCAGTGTCGATGTGTTTGTTGTTGTTGCTGCTGCTGCGGCTGCTGTTATCTTGTTGTAAATTTGCGCAGTAAATTAAGAAAATAAAACGAAATACGACAAAAAAAAAAAGTTAAATAAATTCGCGACGAGTCCGCATCACCTAAAACCGATATAGAGCGAGAGGGAGAGCGAGCAAAACAGGCAGTTCGTCAGGAGGAGACGGAGAGCGCGCAAAATCTAAACGGCTGTTGTTGCTGCTGCTGTATTAGTGTTTGTACCAGCCGCAGCGTCCCGCCATTGTTGCCGATAGTGATAGTTGTTGTTGTTGTTATTATTATTATCTGTCCACTGTGCATCGCGTGTAACTGTAAAAACTGTGCCACAGCCGCAGCCGTATAGCCTCCAGCTCCAGCTGCGCACTCTCGCCCGCATCGCATCAATTGCACTAATTTCTTCAATCAGCGCACAAGGCAAGACTCACATTTTTAACGAGTAAAACTAGCGAAAATTGTTTAACAAGTGAAAAGTATGTATGGATGTTTGTATATTTATGTAAATTTGGCCCATTGTCCAAATTTAGAATCTAAATCCGGAATACACTGGAAATAAATCATTTAATGAGTTGCTCCTTGCTACAGCTGTGTGTGTTGTTGTTCATTTTGCACTGTCATCAGCGAGAGAGTTTCAGTTTGTGTGGGCGAGAGAAAGAAAAATAAGAGAAGAGAGTGTGTATGAGCGAGTGAGTGTGATCAAAAGTTATGAGTGGGATCAAGGAGAGCGACTTCGTGTGTTTTAAATTTAATATTAAAGTGAAGTTTAGAAATATTTTTGCGGTCAAATTGTATTGCTAATTTTTTTTTTTATTTGTATGCTATATTGAGTGGAGTGCTCTCGCACTTGCCAGAAGCGGCATATGTATGCCGTTGTGTGCTCTAATCTCGATTTATCTCAGCAGCGAGCGGCAATCTTAACAATTGTTTATTGTGTTTCTCTTCCCCTCTCTTCCTCTCTTTGTGAGCATATGTTTGCGCTGGTGTGTGTGCGTGTGTGTTGAGCTCAAATGCAAGTGAATTAAACGAAACGACTTGAAAAAGTTGAAGCTTTGCTTTTTTGTTGTTTAGTACGCAGCTGTCTCCCGACGTGTACGTTACGTGTTGGCGCCGTGGCGCTGTAGCGGTGAAAATCTGTAACTCTCTGTAAAATACTGCGAAATTGTTGCAAAAAAAAAAAAAAAAAGAAAAGTATTTTAACATCAATTTAACGCCTTGCTAAGCAAACGGTATGCGTGGTTTTTTCAGTTAAAGAAACGCAAAGAAAAGCAAAAGTGGAAATGCAAAATTATAAAAATAATTGTCTGCAGTGTGTCAGTGTGTTTGATTAAGTTTAAATTACACACATTTTGCTATGCACGCACGCACACACGCAAGCGCAGTACGCAGCGCCCGCTAATTATGAAAGTTTTTATTGTTTTCTTGATTGACTTGGCCCAAAAGCGCCGCCAGTGCTGTTATTGTTGTTGTTGATAATCGTTTGCGCTTGTGCAATGGCTTAAGCCTTAAGAGACGCACATTCGTAAGCAAACATTAGTTTGTCGTTGTTTTCGGTGTTGGTTTTGCGTAAACACACCTGTGGCACACCTATTATAAATCCTAAAAGAAAGTATGCTACTGCTGCTGTGCCGCCTCAGGCCACAGAAGAAATCATAAATCAACGTTTACCAACACGTAAATAAATTATAGCATGTTATTAACGTCTGCAAGGAGAGATGGAGAGAGAGAGAGAGAGAGAGAGAGAGAGAGAGGGAGTAGAAGATAAAGATGGCTGAGCTGAACAAAATGGTATACAACAAAAATTTCACAGTCAGTACACATATGTAGAAGTACCGCAATAATCCCATTGTCTGTACTTTACACTCCTACGTAGTGATCTACACCGCTGCTCTCTCTTCTTTGCCTACCTCCATGTGCTGCATTTACAATTATTACAATGCTGCGCTGTCGTTGAGTTGTGTTTGGCTTTTCTAATCTGCGCGCATAAACAGCATACGCATTCTGCATGCTAAACTGAACGAAGGGGGTTGGCTGCGTCGTTGACTTCCGTGAAGCTGTCAGCGTCTGCGTCAACGTCAGCGTCCGCATAGACGTCGTCATTGCGGTTTGGCTACGAATTGTCGACTTTATCTCTTTTGTTGTTCGTCGCAGTTGACGCTTGTGTCAGCTGAGCGCTGCGTCTGCTTATGTATTTTTATAATTTTTTTTTTTTTAATATTTTTAATTTCAAGTTGATTGCGCAGCAGTCAGCGGCAACGGCGGCAGCGGCGGCTCCATAATTCCGCACACAATTGCCATGCCAAATACAGGGTGTTACACTTTTCATTTCGTTTCGTTAAGCTACGCTGTGCTATTTTTGTGCCGTTGCTGTTGCTTTTGTTGATTGTTGTTGTTGTTGTTGTCGCCGCCGCTTTTGGATAATTTTGCTTTCGCTTTTGTGCCATTATTGCCGTTGCTGTTGTTGTTGCTGCTGCTGCTGCTGCTGTTGCCTAATACCTCGCTGCCAGCTCCCAAATCAGCTTCAAAATAAATCAAACTTATGTCCATGCATACAGTGCGCATACGTTATGGTGCATAGACGATAAAAACCTGTTTGCTGGGAGTCCCCTTAAAAATGAAGATTTGGCCAAAACAAAAACACAATTGCGAAAATAAATACATTTTCGTAAGCTTGAAGAACAATGAGTAAAATAATAAATGAGCTTTGATTCCGTTGCAGCGTGTTTCTACTGTATGTATGTATGTATGTACAGTACATATATGAACAATGCTTTATTTATTATATTAAGCAAGATTTTTCTTAGGTGAAAAAAAAAAGAAACAACACGAAATGTGAGAATTGCACGAGAATCTCATAAAATATTTTTAGCTTTTTATTAAAACCAACTTTGGTCAACTTCACGTGTGTGTGTGTGTGTTATGGTGTGCAGTTGCTTCTGAGAAACTCTGGCTTATTGTTGTGTTGGCTTTGTCTTTAAAGGCCGCACTGTGACGTCAAAACCAGCTGATTTTTTATGTAAGCCAGTGTTGCGCAAGCTAGCTGAAGAAAAGGCCATAAAAAGGCTAAATGTGAAGCCTAACAAAAAGTGATGAAAACGTGGATTTATAAATATAAATGCAAATTAAAAATTCAAAAGGTAGCAAAAAAAAAACTTTTTGTGAAAAATCTAGCCAAGTGCGCATCACTGTCTTGTAGCACATAGAACTTGCTAATGCTATTTTAGCGCTTACTGCTGACGGCTGCATGAGCAACTGGTTTAGCTGACGCTTGACGAATGTACATACATATATAAGTAAATATGCATGTATGTATGTTTGTGTGGATGCAGATGCACTGGGGGATTGGCTTACCAGCTGGCAAGGAATGCATTCAGATTCATTGCAAGTTGTATAACGAGCGAATTAATTAGTAATTGGCAAATGTCTGGGAGCAAGACGTTTGGAATGTATTTTTTATAAACATTTTTTGTTTTTGCAAATTAAGTTTTCGCTGACAAATGGAAAAACCCCGAACGACAAACAAATCCAATGGAAAAACGCCAATCGAGCAAAGTTCTAAACGAAATTTTTATTTCTCATTTTACAGAGCTGAATTGAGCTGAGCTGAGCTGAGCAAATTGAAAACGGCGAGAACCTTAAATAGATAAAACGGAAAAACGGCCAAGCACAGCAAAGTGAGAGCGGGAGAGATGCCTTATCAGCCAGCGGGCAATAACGGCAGCGGCGGCGGCGTCAGCAGTGCCAGCAGCAAAGCTGCTGCAAAAATGTCGCAGCTCAAGTTCTGGAACAAGCAGAACAGCAGCAAGCAGCAGGACAAGCAACTGCAACAGCTACAAGACTCATCCGACGGCTGCGATGCGAACGGCAACGGCAGCGGCGGCGGCGGCAACAACAACGCCAGCAACGGCAGCGGCAGCGGCGGCAGCTCCAAGGGCGACTCGAAGAGCGGCAAACGCAATTGGCTGCACACGCCGGAGCAGCTAATCAATGGACATGCGGTTTATCTAGTCAAGGTGAGAGAGAGAGATGAAGAAAGAGAGTGAGAGAGAGAGACAGAGAGGGAGGGGGGAGGACATCAAATAAATACCCTGTGAATAAATGAGAGAGAAAAAGCAGAATGGATGTGCTTTGTAATGTAATGGATAGCAGCAAGAGAGACAGAGAGAGAGAGAGAGAGAGAGAGAGAGAGAGAGAGAGAGAGAGA
>NW_022045872.1:197867-356606 GCF_001654015.2 Drosophila navojoa | reverse complement strand
TTTTATACTTTTCAATTAAATTTGTTATGTTGGAACTATTTTTATATCGCTACAAATTCTTATATTTCTCAATCAAAGAGGAAGAAAATGTTGTTTTCCTTTAGTTCGACTTGCCACATGGAATTCCCGAAAACTCTCAACTTACTTCAAATAAAATTAATTTTCATACACTCTATTTGGCTTCAGCAAAGTCCTGACTTTGACTTGCATGTGCAAAGTCTTTCCTACCATGGAGTTGTGCATAAAATTACAAATTCTGTTGCCTATTTGCCACACTTTGCCCAACAGCCACAGTCAAACAGGAAATACTTCTCATTATATATAAGCCCTACCTAGATGGCTTTTAATTATGAAATACACTTTTGCTGCGTTTGCTGACAGTGGATTTTGCGACTTGAAGATTTACACAAACACACACCAATGCAAGCAACAGGAAGAAGAAGGTAGTTCAGAGTAGAAGACACGCCCACGCATGGAGTAGGCGAGGCAGCGCTTAATTATCTAAGAAAAGTTAAGACAAGCAACAGGAATTATGAGCAGGTTAAGTCTTCTGAAGCAAAGAGAGAGAGACAGAGAGAGAGACAGAGAGAGAGAGAGAGAGAGAGAGAGAGAGAGAAGAATGGGTATACTATGAAAATATACTCTCAGGAGATCAAGTAGTTAGAGGAAGTCTTTCGGTCATACTGTATATGGAATAGATCCAATCTATAAGGTCTTTTAATATATGTAAAGTCTGTCAATATGTTTATCCTACAGAGAATGCTAGAAACAAGGTAAATGGTATCGAAGTTTCGAGAAAGAGAAGTTTGAGCTTATCAAACCCTCTTGGTATACACTTCATAGTTGGATCTAAAATATCTATATTTAACAATAAATTAAATGCCTAAGAGTAAGTCAAAGAAGAAATAGGGATCCGTGCCAAGATATGCTATATAGGGTATCTGCCAGTCAAAGAGACCCATTTCTAATACCCCCTCTTCTATCTCGATCTCTGCAGTTCTTTGGTCACCTGAGCGTGGACCAACCCAAGGGCATCGAAGTGGTCAAGGATGCAATACGTAAATTACAATTCGCCCAGCAAATGAAGAAGGCGGAAACGGGCACACAGGAGAAATTTAAGAAACTGGAGATTACGATTAGCATCAAGGGCGTGGCCATACAGGAGCCGCGCACACACAAAATACTACATCAGTTTCCGCTGTACAACATCTCGTACTGTGCAGACGAGAAGGGCGTGAAAAAGTTCTTTAGCTTCATTGCCAAGACAATCAAGACGAAAGATAATGGCGCAACAGACACAAACGGCTACAATTCGAATGGCAACGCGAAGCCGGAGGAGACGCACGAGTGCTTTGTCTTCATATCAAACAAATTGGCCTCGGACATTACGTTGACCATTGGCCAGGCCTTCGATTTGGCCTACAGGTGGGTTTGACTTACCTTTAGCTATTCAATTGGCTTAGCTTAGAGTTGTTCAGCTGTCTAGCTCTTATAAGTTTACCTATGTGTTGTCCATCAATCATTCAGTCTATCAATCATCATGCATTGGTTGGCATTTCATTTGGGTATTCATATTTTCTCTATATATCTCTCTCAAATCATATCTATGCTTTTAGCTCTAACAGTTCAATCTGTCCTTCTATCATAAATCGTTCTTTCAATCAATCCGCTTTCAATTTCAATGCAGTGAGCATTCAATTCTCTACTTCATTTTATAAAAACAAAAAATCTAGCTCTAGTTTAGTCCCACTACAATCATCAATCAGTCAATCAATCACTCACTTCTCTCCCTTTCCCTTCACAGAAAATTCATGGACAGCAATGAGAAGACAAATCTACACAAGGCGCAGCAACAAATTGAGCATCTGCAGCAGACAATTTCGATATACAAAGAGCGACTGCGCGAACTGTCGAACAAATTGCCAAAGGCCGAGCTGGATGCAATGCTCTATAAGCTGGGCGTCAAGGATATTGTCGAGGTGCCCAGCCAGCAGCTGAATGGCACCGAACAGCTGAGCAACGGCAAGCTGGGTAAGTCTTGATGGATCAAGCAAACTTAGGCTTCAATTAAACGTTTCAATCACCTTGGCTAGATGAGGACAAGCTGCTGATTGATACCAATTCGATGACCGCCTCCTCGACACATTCGTCGTCCCCCAACTCGTTCTTGCCAATTGTGCCGCCGCGGAGCAATCTCTCCAGCCAGATGAGCAGCAGCAGCAGCGGCGGTGGTGGCAAGAGCAATAGCCAGAAAATGGACGAGCTCCTCTTGAATTCGGATTCGGATAGTGATTTCGATCCACGGGCCGATGAGATACAGGATAATCTGAGCAATGGACGTAATGCCATTAGCAATGATCTATTTGGCTTTGAGCCATCCAAGAGCTTTGGCCAGCAGCTTTTCTTCAACAACAACAACAACAACAGTAGCCTAAATAACAACAACAGCAGTCTAAATAACAACAACAACAATAATAACAGCATCAACAGCAGCGGCTTTTCCAGCGAGCTGAACATTACGCCACCTCTATGTAGGTCCATTTGAAATGTATTGAGAGTGCTCAATCAATAACTGTTAATTTCTTTGCATGTGGCAACAGTGGCACCGCCGCCAAAGATTGCGGCACCACGTCGCAGCACCTCGGTGTCCAATAGCGGCAACAACGGCTTGAATGGCAATACGGATCTGTTTGGCTCCGATCCATTTGAAATGAACAACGGGCCCAGCGTGTTCAAGGTGAGCATTGATTGATGGAGTAATTGACTGGCTGAAGATTCGAAAGGAATTGAGGAGCAGAGTTCGATGAAGAGGATTAATGGGAATAATTGAGTGGAGATTAGCAATTTGATTTTGGATTCAATTGAGTGTATGGCTGACGATATGATTGACTGATGAAAGATGATTATATGAGCTTATGAAACCAGAATTTCCTGAAAATCCAAGCAAATACCTCAGCCATTTATACATAATCTAAAATATATGTTGAATTGTTTTCAGAGTCAGCTTAACATTGATGACTTCTCATTGGAGAGTTTGGATCCGTTGCGCAAGTGAAGAAGGAGGAAGAGGAACAGGAAGCGGAAGAGGAAGAGGAAGAACGGCGGCAGCAGTAGATCGAAAGCGGTGCTAACTACGCCATTTGCTGCAATATCGATCGATCCGAATGAAAGTTGTGTTACTATATATATGAGCGTATACAGTTTATAGCTATTTATAGCCTATTTGCAATTTACATATATATATAGAGAGATATTTATATATGTATATACATACGTTTGCCTGCTGCGTAAAGAGAAATTGTTCGTTGAGATATTTTTTGAGTTTCGCGCTTGATTTATAAATATATGTGTATTATTGTTTATATAATTTTATATTGCATATTATGTATGATTATTAAATATATATGAATCTATATATATATATTATATTATATTATATTATCGAATCCAATGCACTTTGTTTAAACGAATCAATTGTTGCTCTAGTTAAATAGTTTAAATCAATGTCAAATGCCGAGCAAAATAAATAACGAAATCTCGTGATAATGTGCAAAAGCTAAACAACCTAAATGTGAGAATTTTGTATAAAATAATTATAAACAACAAGGAAAACTAAATGAATATTATTATAATCCAACAGATATTTCATATAAATATATCTGTCAATCTATATCTATATATATATATATCTCTCTCGCTCTGTCTCCCTGCAACATGAACAATATTTATTATGATGTAAAAATAAAATGTAGCGCTTAAAAAATAGTTGATTTCCCATTTTCATTCAGAAAAAACATGCAGTTTTGTTTGTTTTTAAACATTTTTATTTCAACAATTTTAAAAACTTAACGCTTTAACTGCCATGAATACAAATTCAAATACAAAAACGTTGTCATTGCTGTTGCTGTTGCCTGGGAATGCAGTTTGCCTAGATCTAGTGATATAGTGTATATATACTATATGTATATACTTTTATAATGTACTCTCTCTCTCTCTCTCTCTATATATCTTTCTCTCAATATATTTGTATGTGTATATTTCATTTAGTTCTCTGTATTATAATCTATTGTTGCTCGCAGTTTGTCCTGAGTATTTAAGTTATTTTCCGTGACGATTTTCTATTCCAAGTCGCTGTAGCGTCTCGATATGGTCGCATTTAGCTGCCTTGCATTCATGTCCGAGCTCTGCAATCAATCAATCAATTCAGTTAGACAATCAATATTCCTAAAATCTAAATACTTTGTGCGGGAACCAACACCAATGGCAGCGTTACAGGGTATATAGTGGACAAGATTTGTTTATAGAATTTTATTGAAAACAAAAATCAAAGCAAAGCAAAATTTTAATCTAATAACTGTATACATAAAGTCTTTATAAGAAGAGTGTGAATTATTCGTTAGCCTCTGTCCGTAGCTCTCTTTAATTATAATTTCTAATTGTCATTAACAAATAACTAAAATTAATTAAAAATTGTAAAGTGAATAGTTCCCTAAGCAGTGCAGTTGTTGAAATACCCTATACGATTGGTGCAGTCTTTAGAGAGTATTCATAAATTTTTCAAGAAACCATATAAATAACGCCAACGATTGGAAAAGTTCTGAAAGAAATTTAATGAAAACAAGTTTAAGAGCAATAAAACGGAAAAAGAAATAAAGAAGCTGAAAGAGATGTCAAAAGTGATAAAGTAACAGAAATAGAGACAACGTAAGAGGATAAGGAAGGAAGGAAGTAGTACGGGATAGACCAAACAGGAATAGCAGGCAAACCCTTTAAGAACTAGCCCTAAAGTTGAGGCGAGAATTTTGGATGATAATTCGGGAAATATACATATGTACATACGTACATACATACATGCATTTCGGTAAGTTCAAAATATAACATAATTTAGTAAAATTTTTATCGATCTCCAGTTTCAAAATCCACCAAAATATTTCCAATTCAAACTATGCCAATTTGTAACAAAAACTTGAACTGGCCAACGTATCCTGATCTTAAAAAGATATATGTCTTAAATAATACCCTTAAAAAACTTGAGTTATCCACATTAAAAATTTGGAATCTTTTATATAAAAAAGTTTTCACCTTAATATAAACCCAGAAACCATAGGATTATCAGGAATTGGTTAATTGGTTAGCTATAATGGGGGATAAACAAAAAACAAAAAACAAGAACAACAAAAATTTGGTTTTGTGTGTTGGGTGTATAAAGATTTCAATCAGTTTATTTAATTAAAACTTCAGTAGAACTTAATAAATAAATAGCATTAAATGTATTGTATATTGGGTATATGTGCAGGTGTGTATATATATAAATATATCATTATAAAGTGTGTGCTCGATAAAACATACATATATATAATTTAATTATATTCTCGTAGCTTACAAACTAATTCACATTAAGAGAAAACTAATTTCGTAAATCGTTTCAAGACTTTGTTTTATATGCTCTGTCTATGCATTGGGTAAATAGACTTTGCAATAAATATAAATATAGATTTATGTATACATGTATATGTATATATATTTTGTATATAAAATATATATAAGACTTTATCGTGCTTAAGAACTAAAACAAGAGGAAAGCCTATGTTCCATGTTTTAAACCCTTGCGAAATCTTTCATAATTTCGGAATGTCAACTCAATCAATGACAAAATGCAAAATTAGTTGTTGGGATCGGGGAAAACATATAGACAAGACACATTAAATTAGGCTTTACAGTTTTAACAAAATAATTAATTTAAAATTAAATAAATTTTACGACTTTGGGCTTAAGCGAGGGTTCCGTCATCCACATGCTGGGAGGGGAGTTGACTCGGGATTATTTGGCTGCACACACACACACACACGCACACACATTGGCACAGCCTGTCTTATTGGCGAACGACGCTCGTCTTCTTCTTAACGTATTTTACCTGATTGGACCAGTCCCCTGTGGGCACCGTGGCCCTATAGAACTTTGAGCTCGTCTTATTGAAGATGGGCAACAGCTCGTTGGCCTCATCGGAAAGCGCCTGAAAGCGAGAGAAATTGGGAAAGTTAGACGAGAAGCTAGAGCGAGATGTGGATGGAGCTAACCTTCAGGTAGATAATGGCATCGGTGCCAAAGCCCTCGCAGGACAGCAGCACAATGTCGCCATGGAAATAGCGTGCGTAGAGCCGGGAGATGGGCAGGCCGTACCCATAGCCAGCCAGCGGCACCGTGTGCAAGTCCGACTTGGATGGCTGCGGCGCTGTGCTGTACATGTACTTGAACAGCTGATCGGACTGGGAGCGCGGTATGCCGCCGCCCTGATCGGAGATCTTGACGCAAATGTCCTCCTTGCCGCGGCAGATGTGCACCTTGAGCGGCGGCAGCGAGTCGCTGCTGTCCTGGTTGTGATGCTCGACAACGGCGCGCATCGAGTTCTTAAACAGCTCAAAGAGCATATAGTACAAATGCGAAGGCACGTAGACAGTGCGTATGGGTATGGCCTCGTCGGTCGAGCTGTGCTGCTGGATCTCCAGAGCCGGACTGGTCAAGTAGTATTGATCACAGAGGAAGCGCGCATTCTCGTAGGCGTCGCGCACCACATCGGAGATATCGCAGGCGGGATCCAGGCAGCCAATGTGGCGGCCCTGCGAATGCGGACTGGAGCCAAACAGCAGAGCTACAGGGAAAGAGGGACAGAAACAGAGAGATAGAGAGAGAGAGAGTTAACATATATTTATATAACATATAGTGAGATCATTTCACACTCACTGTGCTGATTGATCAGCATTCGTATGCTAATGCGCGACATGTAGAGCCGATCGAGAAAATATTGTATGGAGCTCTCCGTGGGCGCTTCCACATTGCCGCCCTCGTTCTCCTTCATCTCGATGACGCCCTGCGCCATGGTCTGCACCACATCATTGTGACGATTCCTAATGAGATCCAAATCGCGAACAAATCTGTGAGAAATCCAAAGAGACATTTGCTATAGATAGAGTCTATATTTATAGTAGATTTTAGGTAGGTTCATACTTTTGTAGATTTTCGTGCGTGGGCTCCACCTTTTCGTACTCCAGCACATCCTCGAAGCTCTTCACATACCACGAGCTCACCTCGCTCACGGATCGTGTGTGCAGCAGATTGTCGGGCAGCAGGGCGATCTCCTTCATGATGTTCGCCAGCCGCACGGGCAGCTCCTTGCGCAGAAATATAAAGGATTTCTTTTCGCATGCATTTTGACCTGTGAGAGAGAGAGAGAGAGAGGGGAAGAGATGGTTAGAAAGGGCATGTATGTAGTATAGTATGGGGCTTATGAGATCTTATGAGGGCTTGATTCTAGGTCTAAATCGATAAGAATATCATTGAATTAGCTTCCAAGACTTCGAGCAGAGTTTTCTCGGCATAAAAAACAAGAATGTAAGAAACTAACATTTAAATTAGGTATGGATGAATGAATTTGTGTTTTGCAGTTTTTCCCTTTCTTTAACTCTTTTCATATAATCGATTTTTATATAATGACTAGACGGTGTTCTAGTTTGGCTTATCAATCATAGTTCCATTTAGTCGGAACCAAATCGCATTTGCATCGATCATGCAGTCAGTCAATGGCTTCATACATGTACATACATACATATGTATGTAAAATGGAATTGAAAACTGTCATGAATATGTAGAAACATACAAAGTCGAAAAGTCTTGATCATAAATGCATTTGCAATTCCTATCAAAATTAGCTTGATTGATCAATAGAATTAAATTTCTTCTCTCAACCTCAAAGTACTACAAGTTTTAATTGTATATACTATGTATATACAATCGTATCCACTTTATTCCATCTCAGCTTAATTGATTAACGAGCTCAAGTCAAGAGCCAGAAACGAAAAGTGCTTTAGTCATTTATGTGCATATTAAAAAAACAAAAAAAAAAAAAAAAAAAAAAAAAAAAAAAAAAACAAAGCCGAGCCAAAACTTTGTACTTTTTACTTATTTTCTATTTTTCGTATTTTGTTTTTCTCGTCTCGTCAACAATTTCGTAACAAAAACAAAACCGCAATGAGAAAGCAGCAACATGCGATAGGGAGAGAGCGGCAGACGAGAGATAAGCACAGCGAACTCAACGAAACAACGAACATGAATTCAAATACAATTATGTGTAAACACACATAGACCTTGAACTGTGCAGCGCCATCTGTTGACAAAATTTGGCAGGGCACGCCTCTCTTTTTGTTTTTCGTTGATTACTGTGCACGCGTGTACATTCTAATCTAATTGAGAGGCTCTCCGATAAGCGGAGTCCAGTTGGGGGCAATCGAAAGAGTGTCAACATTCATGGTGGGCCAAAGCACTTAAAATCTACGACGAATATCGGTATGCAAAAACAAACTAAATACACGCATATTTGTGCGTGTGTGTGCTAGTGCTGTTATTGTCGTTAGTCATAAGTGTTACGATAGCTTTGTCGGCCATTTTTTTTCTTATGTATGAGTTGCTATTGTAACGAATTCTAAAAACAAAACAGAATCAATAAAAACAAGTTATAATAAACACTGTGGAGAGCATAAAACACAACAAAAGCAAAACAAAATAAAAAATCAAGAATCAAAACAAGCAGCGACGTCAGCCCAGTTAGAATTTGCGAGAAACTACCGGCTGGAAATAGAGAGACGCACAGCAAGAGTGAGCGAGCAGACAACGAATGTGCGAGTGAAAGGGAATGGACACGATCGTAAGACAAACACGCGCAACAATTTAGCGGCTATCCCCTCACTCCCGCACAAGCACCCACAGGCTGACCTCAAACTACATACATACACATACACATACATATGTACGTGAATATGTATGAATATTTATTTATGCTTTGTTGTAGCCTTCCGCTTTCAGCGCTTGTTTTGATGTGACGATGAAAACGTGTGTGAGTGTGTGTGTGTGTGTGTGTGTGATGTTATTGTTCAGAGCGCTTTGCTGCTTGCAAACAAAAAGAAGATTTTGGTCATTTGATTGGACCTGTCTGGCACTTGGCAAACGCTTTGATGCATCGCCAGTGATAAGCGTCTGGCCTCACTTTCATTGCAACTCGCGTGATAACAAAACTTTATTAGCAAATAATTGTTTGTTAATGCCTGCGTCTGGGCAAAGTACTCGATCAAATATCGTATGTGTATACTATATATGAATACCCAAAGACCAAATATTGGCAGGTGACAAATTTCATCGTCACGAATTCAATTAGTACTCAATTGAGTGCTTTTCCTGCGTCTTGTTAACTGTTTAGCCATTCAACACACAATTACTCAATCGCAGTGCAGTGCTGGAAAATGCAATAAATAATTTATAACGTCACGCAATGGTAACACACACAATCCACTGGAGTCAAGCCGAACCAAGGTCAGGGATAGTTCAAGTTGAGTAAAATAAGCCGAACGGACTGCAATTACAGTTAGAATTCAATTTCTATTTCCATTTCAATTACATTTACATACAAATGCGAAAATAGCCACTTGAGCAGCGTTTGCTGTGACGCAGTGACGTCACAGCAGCAGCAAGGCACGCCCACAGCATATTATGTATATGTACGTATTGTTCGTGTGTGTGTGTGTGAGCAACATTTGCTATGGCATCAGCGTATTTATTAGATCCACTTTTACCGACAATCATCATCTTTTGCGTATATTCGACTCACATTCGCCTTTGTCGGGCCCCTTCTGCCCGGCTACAAGCAAACGTGCGAGCGAATTAGCACACACACACACAAACTTTTCGCAAGGCAAAGCAAAAGAAAGAAACGAAAAAGAAGATGCATACATACATACATATGTACGCGCATACATTGTATATGCTAAGAGCTCATTGCTGGATTGGTGAACTTTGTGTTGCCTTACACAGCATTAATTTACAGTTGCAAATGCTACAAACTTGACGAAAGCCGCAAATGAGTGGCAAATGACTTCTGTAATAGCTGAAATTTAGCATATGTCGCTTATTATTTGTTTCTTTCATCAAAGATAACTGTTGTGAAAAAAACAACAAATAATATACCCTGCAGTCTAGCCAGCAAGTGCGTGGAAAATAACGAGGCGCGTGTGGCTGTCATTATAATCACGAGTATAGAAAAAACACGGGGGTGTCTCTCTCTCTGTCTCTCTTTTTCTTCGACTTTTTTGGCAATTCTTTTTGTTCTGTTATTTTTTCATTTCTTTGTTGTGCTTCCTCTTCTATTTGGGTTAACTCTTGACGTCTGCGTTTGCATTTATTTATATTTATTTATTTTGTTTTTTTTTTTTTCGCCCTCTTTATTTTGGCTATACGAAACCGGTTAGTAGAAGGATCCAAAGTTCAAGATGTGCCCAAAGTCTAGAAATCGCTGTTCATTCTGATGCTGCTAACAGTTCTTTGCCATTTCCATTTCTTTAGATGGTCATGTACCAGGTACGTATACTCAATATACCATATATTATAATGTCGTATACTTATCGAATGCGTCAAAAAATTTTCCATTAAAAAAAAAACAAATACAAGAAACTCGTGTTTATATATTTAGTCGACTTTAGTCGCAGCAATTTGTTATTTTATTTTTTATATATATTTTCACATGATTTGATTTCTTTGAAAAAAAATAAAGAAATATACTATAGACATTTTTGGCACATGATTTTGGTCGTTCGCATAATCAAAACGAGCCTCCGAATTCGCCATATCAAATATTTTTTATATATGCTCTGACATATTGTTTTTTGCTCGTTGGCCCACTGATAGCGAAAGTGATTAAGGTCGTTTATAGGTATATACATTCATATAATCATAAATTGAATACAATGACTGTTTTAATGAAATAGATTGTTTTGGGATTACAGTGAATGATCCTTATAAACAAAGATTATATAAGATATATAAGATCTAAATCTAAAGCCTTTGATAAGGATGCAGTTAAAGGAATTCTCAATATTGTAGAACTTAAAATACATAGAAGCTTCACTGTACCATTAGAACTTTGACCACCCGACTCTATATAGGAATATTTTTTAGCAATTCTATAATCTATGTATGAGCTATCTTTAAGGCATTGCCAAACTGGAAATTTCTGCTTTTTGAAGTAAGCCAGACGAACAGAATATATAATATATAAATAAACAATATTTTAAGAAATTTAATTTTCCTTCTTTGAGACTATTATAACCTTTACTCTAACAGTTGTACACTGAAAATACTTTAATGGTAAACTAATTATTAAATATATCTGGTATATTTCACTTCACTTTACTGAGAAACCTAGATTGCGAAGAGATCATATAACTATAACTAAATCCCTTAATATATAAGCTTCAAATCGTATCCTCTCCGCAAATAAGAAGATCGTTTCAGATAGAATATTTTATACTTTATACTATTTGTGGGATGTGTTGAATACCCTATAATTTAAAGACTCTCTAATAATACTAATTAACATAGAGTTTACAATGTCTAAAAAAACCTTTCAACACCTTCCAGCTCTCCTATAACCTTTATCATTCACTCTATCGTAGCTCCACTGTCCACTGATGTCAGTAGCTTAATAATAAATAACAATTAGCAACAATCTGAAGTGAAGTGTTTTCGCAGTATTTAATATGAATTTGCATATTGTAAGCTGATAATACCAAAAAATGTTGGCATACTACAGCAAGTGTGTGCCATAAAAGATAATCCACGATATCTGTGCTATATACAGATGTGCGAAATCTGTATCTATTACACTCTCGACAAGTTGTTAATGAGTGCAGCTGAGTCGATTCTCATGATTTATCTATGGAGCAATTGCTTTGAGCTCATACAATATGTTCCATGTCGGGGTACAGTTGATCACACAAGTTGTGCAAATCTTATCGCTCGCATCGGAAGTTCATGCAGAGTCGCGTATATGTCGACATTTACTTATATATGTATGTATGTGTATGTTTGTATATATCAAGTATATTGATATTTGATTGTGTGGTAATGTTGTTTTGCACTTCAGTAAAGCGAAAACAAAAGATAATAAATAATGGATAAAATGGGGTTTACTTAGGGGTTATATGGGGGCTATAAATATGTATGTATACCAATGTTGTCCACGAGCCTGTTTTTCGTACAATTTCTATTAATAAGAAAACGACAAAAACAAGAAGAAACCTTCGGCTTGGCCTGGCCCACTTTATTAATAGAACAACAGCCTCCTCTTGGGGCCAGACCTCCTAACCGGTTCCACTAGGACATCGTCACATCTAGGCCCTTCAGCCACTTGGCTTGAACGCATTGTTTCCAAGTCGTTGGCTAAGAACTTTTGTTGTTGTTGTTGTTTCTGTGAAATGCCTAAGAATGAGCGATAGTCGCCTGGGGAGAAGGTCGTGTGTGCGATACCCTATAAAGATAGCAAGAGGAGGGGTATGCGAAGAGGAGAGGATGGCAAGAGTTGAAGGTCGTGCGAGCTGTACTTTAGTAATATACTTTAAGGGCATATTGTGAGTGACAGTAGCTTAGGTGGAAAGAACGTGCGTAATACCCTATAAAGGCCTATAAAGCCGGGGTATGAGTATGGGGCTATGGACTGAGAGTCCTGAGAGATATTAGGAGTGACAGCAGCTACGTGCTTGATATTTAATGAAGATGTAATAGTAAATATACAGTGGAGCGGCATAAAAAGACGTATGGCAGCAACAATACAAGTAAAAGAGACGTAATACTCATTAGGAATTGACGTAAGCAGAGATTGCTAAGATATTGCATAATTGATATCGTATAGAGCTAAACAGATGTACGATTGGCCTCAGAAAAAATGAAACTATAGAAATGATAAGCCAGTTAGACTTCAACACTTATTATATTTTATTTTTATTTCATTATTTTTCTCCAATTTAAGATGATGATCAGAGATTCACATCGAAGAAATATTTGTTTGGTGCAAAAAACAAAATTTTAGATAAATGCAAAAATACATTTGCTTCTTTTTAAATTAACTATATATTTAATATATATACCATATTTGACATTTTCACTTAAATCATATGTACATACATCTTCATTTCTTTGGGAAAATTGCTTTTTAGGTATTTATTTATTTTTAAGCATAAGCTTTCAATAGTTTTTGTTTTTTGTTCGACTTGCGTACATTTGCTTTTTGTCTGAGTCATATTTTTTCTTGGGGAAATTAGATAATTATTCATTTGAAAGTATCCTATCAAAAAGTTATTTTTTCAACCTATTCTGACTTAAAACTAAGTTATATTTATATACAAATACAGCCTTTTGCTCACCTGCTTAGATAACACTTTAGGCGCGCTTACAGGGTAGCACATAGTGTCATACTGCAGCTAGCAAAGTCTCGCTTATTGAGGCAGGTTTTTCGTGCAGCTTAGAACAGTCTTATAAATGCATTTATATGCATGTCTATATTGGTATATAGCAACTTTGTCTATATATCCGTGTGGATCTATATATTCGTCTATATATTCACATATATATAATTGACATTGAAACGTCCTTGGGTGGCACGAGCCCGTTGTCATTGCAACTGGTGGGTGGGCCTGGCTGGCAGCGAGCCGGGGGACGGGAGGAGGCTAAGCATTTTGTAGCAAGAGTATAAAATTTCATTGCCATTCATTGTTGACGGCTAATGAAAACTAAGCTCATTTGTGGGAACTTCCGTTTTCTATAGTTTTACACATTGGAGCGTGCAATTGAGATGGCTATTTATTTATGCTCTCCTCTCACTAACTCTCTCTCTCTCTCTCTATCTATCTCTGTCAGTGCACAGTCAACAGTTTGTGCTACAGTAGTAGCTGCTTAATTGACAATTCAATGAAATTAAATTGAATATTAGATAACGGCAATTTGCGCAGTCCAGCTATGTATAAGCAAAAATCTAAAATCCAAAAGCCAAGCTCAGCTTATTTTCCATATTGAGCGCAAATGTTTGAGTGCTCTCGCTCTCTTCTTTCGTCAAGTTGAGTGAGTTTACGTTACGCAAGATCACAACATAAACAAGCGACATATGTCACGTACTGAGCTGCTTCTGCTAATTTTGAGTGATTTTCCATCGTCAACTATCGAACTATCGAACAACGACAACAATTTATTCAGTTTGGCACGTTATGCAAGACGCGTAGATCAAAAGCGTTGAATCTAATGACGTATGTATGTATGTAATAAAATCAAGTGTTTATTGTTATACAAGACTGTTCTCGCGCATAGTAGAAGATTGCGTGAGTGTGAGAGAGAAGGAGAGCGCGCAATAGTTATGGCAGAGCTTGAGCGAAACCTAACGAAAGCCGGCAAGGACTCAAGCACATTGAATTATTTACCAAAAATAGACCAACTCACCAAAATCCATAAACTGTTTTATTGACAACGGCGACGGATTGAAGCTCGAGTAGAAATCCAACATTTTGGCCAGGCTCGCCATCGAGGACGAGGCGGCCGAGAGGCGTACAGGAAAAATGCGCATGTTGAGTGTCTTTTGTGTGTGTTGGTATTTTTTTTTTAGAATCAGTTGTGGCTCAGTGGGTCGCCTTTACTACGTTGTATAGCAGCCGGTAGGCGCAATGTCCTTCGCTCACCTTCAGCAGCAGCCGACGATAGCAGCAGCGAGGATACGGGCGTACATAACCCTACTTTCAGGCAGGACGTTGACCGGGGCCCCGCTTACACACACAGATACAGCCACAAGTACACTCTCGCTTTTTTTTATTGGATTTTCCAATTTTCGTGTATTGTGCTTTTACCGCAATTTCGCTCCAACGAACAGCTGGCAAAAGTCTATTGCGTGCAATTCGAATAACAACAACAACGACAAGAACAACTATAATAATTATAACAATAAATCAATTGTGCTTTAAAACGCCTTGTTGCAAAAAAATGAATTATTTGTATTTGTATAAATCAGCAATGTTGTTTGTTGTTTCTGCTGTTGTGTGTTTGCTAGCTGCTGTTGCTGTTGCTACTGCTGCTGCTGCTGCTGCTGCTTATGTTCTTTTGATGCTGCTGAGCCATACAAATTAGTTTATGGCTGGCCAAATTATGTGCCTTCTAGTTGGATTTGCCACACTGTCTTTGCCTGATTTGTGCGCCACGCGTATCAAAACACAGTTAAAACTCGCTATTTATTTACTTTTGCACTCAGTTCTTAGTCTTCTAGTCGTGGTCTTTGTTGTTGCAGCGCTGTACGTCGACTGATTGGAACGGTCGCCGCGTTTTATCTCCGTAAGTCGAGCGACTGTTCGAGAGCGCGTCGTGTTGTGCTCATTTTATAGGCGCGCTCCAGAACTGTCCATGTGTGTGCGCGAGCGTCTGTGTGTATGTGACGTATTTCAGCTGGAGCTAAATGGTTGCCAAGTGTGACCAGCAGTGTGTACAGCTGAAAATACGCAAAATATGAATATCGTGCAGCCGCCACTATTGAGTAAATTCAAAGTGTGACACTATTAAATACCCTGCATATAAATATGCAAATGTAATTTAAAAGGAATTTTTTTTTAAGTTTTATTTCAGACCCTTATAAATGTAATTGATAAATATTCATAAGTTACAGCATATACAAATGTGTTTTTTCTATAAATTGAAATTATTCCAATTTAATTGCAATAATATTCAATAATCCTATCATGACTTTCCAACAAATAAAAAAAAGGTTTTCGTGTTAATTTTAAAAATTCACAAATCATTAAAAGTAAATGTTAAATTTATATACGAATTTATGTATATATATAAATATGTCTATGTATATATAGATTTTTTTGCATTAGATTTCTGTGGCTGCTTGTGATATTGTTTTTTTACAGGGCACAAAATATTTGGTTTTGTGCATTTTAAACTTAGATTTAATAGACCTGTTTTCATATATGGGGGATTATATATATAGATATTATTTTGGAGGCCAGAATTGGAAGTTTGTCTCTTTTTCTTGAAGCTTGTTTTGGTATATGGTATATATATATATATGTATATATAGGGAATATTATAACATTCTCGCTATGCTTTTGCTTTTTTTTTTTTTTTTTAGCTTTTCTTAGCTATAACTAAATTTGTGTCTCAACAAAAAACAATGCGTAATTTTAAAAAATTATAACAAATTTGTAAATATATGGAAATACAATTGTAATATATATGCTGTGTGTGTGTGTGTGAGTGTGTGTGTGATAAGGAACAATGATAACGAAACGTAATGTTCGCCTTAGCGTGTGCAGACTGCAAAGCACAAATACATGCCAATTTATCTATACATACATACATATATGTTGATATATGAATGAATTCATATGTATTATATATATGTATGTATAAATATACGCGAGTGGTTCTGTGTGTGTTGGTGTGTATTTGTGTTTTTCTCGGTATTCCACAATCAGTAGACGAAACGATTGAAATTCATGCCCAGATCATTGCCACCACAGCCTCCGGCGGGCGGCGGCATGTGATCATCCTCGTCATCTCCTTCATAGCCGTTGCGCTGCATTGTCCCGTTGCCAGCCACGTTCTGCTGCTTGGCGTTCCGCTTGAAGCGCTGCAGCTTCAACTCTTCGCTGTACTCCCGATTGTCCTGCTTCACGTAGTCGCGCAGGGTTCGCGGCAGCTCGTCAAGCGTGAGGGGTGGCACAAGCGGTTCCGGCACCATGGGATGCATGGGTCCATCGGGCGACGACTCCGTGGACCGGCCGCACATCTGGTAGAAGAGAATGTAGGGCGTGTTCGGTGAGGTCAGGCTGTGCATCTCCTGCGGCTTCGAATTGGTCACCAGGTTGTCGTTGAACTTGAACCAGTTCTTGGACTGATCGGCGGCAAAGGTGAAGTAGTGTCCGGAGTCCATGCTGTAGCCGGCGTGCACAACTCCGGCATAGAGATCATAGTGCACGGTGCACGTCTCCTGGAGAGAGTCGGTGGCGCAGACCTTAACAATCACCTGTAAGAGATAAGATGCGATGAGAATTCTGTAGAAAGGGAGGGAGTGAGATCCTAAAGAGAGAGCGAGAGAGAGGGGAACCGCTAAATAATCCATAAAACTCAAGGGATCTACATATAAGAGATAAAGTAGAGAATCTTTCTAGAACAGAAACATATTTATGGGATCCATAGGAAAAACTTTGAATTTTGGGAAATCCCTTGAATTAATGAAATTACATTAAGAATATTAATCTATAAGGAATTTCTGCTGCCGCAATTTGAAATATATATACATTTGATAAGCATGTACATACATATATAATTTGTATACATTTATATAGTTTTTTATAGAGCTTGTGCTTTTCCAAACTTCTTATCAAATTCAGATAACTGAACTAAACTATAAACCCTAGGAATTGATATTGTGCTATGGAAGTCATACAGTACTATGAGGGATCTATCTAATCTATAATAAGTTGTTTATGTACGTAAAATCTTGGAATTACTCAGTCGGAAAGGTTTCATAGTAATGCAATATGTTGATTATACTAGGGAATGGGTAATATAATAATACAGAAGCAGAGCAGAAATCTATCTACATGTGAAATATTTTCTAAATAATACTATTTTCACAAATCTCTCCACCTCTCTCTCTCTCTCTCTCTCTCTTGTTGTTTGTCAACTTACGCTCTCGTCGTGGAACACCTTGTGCATGAGCTTTGTGCGAAAATGATACTTCTGATCGTATTTGAATTGTTTGAGCGTTAAGATGAGATTGCGTGGGGCCTGCGTGATGCCGATGCGTCGCTCGGCATCGCAGAGTTTCTTGCAGCGTGGACAAAAGTATTGATTGTCGCCGTCGAGCTTCTCCGGCGAGCAGTAGTAGTCGATCAAATCCTGTACGGAGTAATTGGTGGCACCGCAGTCGTCCTTGTCGTCCGGAAAGGACAGCTGCAGCTCACGGAAACTGTCCTCGTTGCGGCTCTCCCAGGAGCAGTTCAAGCACTTGTAGGTCGTCGACAATTTGCCAGCGAAGGTCTTGTCAATGGTCGACGGTTTCTTCGGTTGGCTGGGCTGCGAGGTGGGCGTGGCCGGTGACATAACCGCCGCATTGGATCGCTGATTGTGCACATGATCGTTGCTATTGTAGGGTATAACCCCGGCGGCGACAATCTCCTCTGTCAGTGCCGACTCCGATTCCTGTGTCTCCTTGCCAAGCTCCGGGTCCATGTGCTGAGCCGCGCCACTGTTGATCTCATGCTCATGGAGCAGATCGAGCAAGTAGCCTAGGAACTCGGAGCTGTCCTGCTGCAGTCCGGGCGTAAAACCCGGCGGTCTGGTCGCCTTCAGGACGCGACTCGGCGTCAGCTCGTAGCGCAGCGAATGGTGCATCAATGCCAGCTGCTGCTGCACCTTCAGCAGCAGCAAGGAGCCGCTCTCAATAAGCAGGATTTGACGCACAAAGCTGCAGGGGAAGAGGAGATTAGAGCCAGTTTATAGATGAGTTCACTTGGATGCACTTACTCGCTGGTCATGGCCAGCGCTTGAAGCACGCTGTTCATGTAACAAGTATTTCCCAGATTGACGAGTCCAACGCGCGCATTCCGGGGCAAGGCATTCTCGAAGAGCGCCCTGGCCAAGGCCACACAATTGGGCGAGGGTTCGTAGAGCTGCAGGGCCGCCTTGATGGGCGCGTAGAGCTCGTCGTTGTCGTAGAAGCGCATCATCAACGCATTGGTGAGATCAACCACCTTCTGTATGTAGCTGCGCAGGTCACTGGGCGTGCCGTCCTGGCTCTTCAGGCAGCCAATGACAAGGGGAATCTTGGGTAGCATCTGGGGAGGAGGATGTATCATATATAAATTCTGGTCAATCCTTGTAGAAGGTCTCTTACCTTGTAGAAGACCTCTGGCGTTTGATTGATTGTGGACATCATGTGAAAGACGATGGGCGCCACCTTGGGGCGCAGTGCCGGAAAGATCATCAGTATGAACAGCGGCTCAAGGTTGTCCAGGGCAATCTCGTCCAGCAGCAAGTACTTCTCCTGCTCGCGCAGCCCTTGCAGCAGAGCCATGATCCAGAGATTCATATTCTGGCAAAAGTTGCAGCTACTGATCCACTTGCAGAGCAAGCCGACCGTCTTGCGTATGCTGTCATCCTGGACATTCAGATCGAGCAGCAGCTGCACCGCCTCGATGATCAGGTCCGGGCTGAACAGCTGAAAGACAATAGCCACGGCACAGGAGGGCGTCTCGTAGGAGGCCTGGGTGATTAGCTGATACACGATGCGCAAGTAGAACATGAGGTAGCGCTTCTTCTTGGGCAGCGCAAGGAAGTGGCCCACCTTGGTGATCTCCTCCTTGAAGCGCTTCATATCTTCCGGCTTGGTGCTCAGCTGCATGCGCGCCAGACTGAAGATGACGTGCTGGTAGATCATTAGCGTGGCCTGCTGATCTTCCGGATCGATCGCCTGCATAATGTTGATCAGGCCATTGATATCGTGCAGTTGCCGTTCGGTGGAGCACGAGCTCTTGCCCGTTCCTGTAGCGGACTCTGTCTTGTTGTCCGCATTATCGTTCAGTTCATTGGCCACGTCTACTCCGCCAGCACCACAGCCACCTCCTCCTTCATCTGTTGGATTTGCTGGGACACCGCCCACAGCTGAATTCGCCGCCGCCGCCGCTGCTGCTGCTGCTGCAGCCGCAGCTACTTCTGCTGCGGTGATCTCTTGCTCCTGCTGCTGATCCTGTGGGTTCTGCTTGACGGCCATCGCAAAGGAATTTAGTTGCAGCTGCTGTATGTGTAGTCGCCTGCGCACAGGTGGCACTCGTTTACGCGGAGGCCGCGGCTTCTGTTTGGCACGGGCGCTGCGGCTGTTGTTGCGTGACAGTCGCCGCCTGTCCTTTAACCACCTGCCGTTGCGAGTCGTTGTTAAAGCTTTCACCCTTTAACTCTCCCGACAGCCAAATCTCTCAACACTAACACCAACGCCAACAACAACTAACGCAAAAATAACAGTAAACAAATTGGGAGCAAGCGCAAGCCATTCAACGAGCGAAACGCGCTGCTCACAGTTGCATATGTAATGATGCGGAATTGCCTCCGCACCCGCTAGTTATAAACAACAATATGAGATTGCTTTGTTAGCTTTTGCTTCTTTTTTTTTCGCTCTGCGTGTTCCGTTTTTTCCCCTTTGCTCGCACGTTTAATCGTTGAATTTCTGTGTTTTGCTCTCGCACGTTTTGTTATTTTTTTTGCTTTTTTCCGGGCTTAACGACAACAAAACTAAATGCTTTGGTTTTATGCTTACTATAATTTTGACTGTATATGTATTTAATAAATTCTTTGTGGAGAATTTTTCAGTTTTTGTTAATGTTAGAGTCTACTGAGTCAGTGAAAGCAAAGTTTGAGACGTTCAAGCTGCATGATGATAAATACACACACACACACACACGCACGCACAATGTAGCCATCGCTCCAGGGCTGAAATACGTTTTTCGGAAGTTTTATATAAAAATATGTGGTCAGTCTGTGCCAAAATGACGTGCATTGTTTATTTCATATTGGCTGCACTCAATCGATATACTATGTGATATATATCGTAATGTCTTATCAGCTGTTTTTATATCAGCAGTTTATTGATGTGATGATTCTGCGTGAAAATATAATAAATGTGTTCTGGTTTTATTTTTAATCTCAAAATGTGTTACTTTTATCGTGCTTAGTTGATTATCAAAGCCTTTAATTGCACATTGTTATTTCATCACTTTATCGATGTTTTAATTTTGTACATCGCTGCCACATCAGCTGTGCCTGTATCGATATGCCGATTATTCTATGTTTTTGATTAAATTTGTTTACATTTTTTGTGCGTGGCTACTGCTCGAGCAACTTCGTTGCCTTTTTGTTCAAACTCAAAAAATATTGTGAATAATTTATTTGGAAAGTTTACAAAATGCATCCCGGGGAAATCGAAGTTAACGAAATCACCGGCATATGGTCATTTCTAATGAGTGTAAGTTGTGCAAAGAATAATATGTGCATATGGATAAAGAAATGAGATTTGAATTGAATTTATTCTTTTTAAGATTGATTGGAAGGATCCTTGGCTTATTGGATTAATTTTGGTGCATGTGCTAACGACGAGTACAGCTTTGCTTACACGGAATTGTACAAACTTTCAAGTTTTTCTATTTCTTGTACTTTGTATGTATCGAACTATTAGAGCTCAAAGTTTATTGTGCATCCATTTTAATTTACATGTATTTATCTTTTCAGTGTCTTTTGTTTATTTCTCTGAAAGCATTAACGAATATGCTGCAGCGAATTGGAAAACATTCTCTAAGCAACAATACTTTGATAACAACGGCCTCTTTATCTCCACTGTTTTCTCCATACCCATTTTATTAAATTGCATGCTGTTAATTGTAAATTTGATATTCTTATATATATACTATATATTTGACTATTGATAAACGTTTCTTCTTTTTCTGTAGGGCACTTGGCTATATAGCTCAACACAAATCATGGTCACCCTAAAGACGGCCCAGCTTAAGGAAAGAGCGCGAAGGGAAAACTCTGCTGCAACAACCGCGCCTATTACGCCAAGTGCGGCTGCTAAAAACTTGAAGGAAGAATAGAATAAGGAATAGCTCCATATACCAGTTGTTAAGTGTTTGTCCGAAAATATATATCAATGTAAAACGGAAAAGCAAAAGAAAAAAGGTAATTAAATCATTTTTCCCTTTTCATTGCTTGAAATTGTCAAATAAAAAAGCAGTAGCCGGCACAATTGGTATTTGTTTTGAAGTCATGGTATTTGGTATTTTTGGCGCTAACGCTCTGGCTGTATTCGATGGGAACTATTGCTAGATTCTGGCGCATATCTTGCGCTGGTCACATTGGGCAGTCGGTGGTTGAAAGTAGAGTCAAGTGCAGCAGCGGGCGACGTGTATTTAGCCGCTGCGTAAACAAAATTATTGTTATTAACATAAAAAGCCGTCAGCAGCCAACTAATATATTAAATTCATTCATAAATAGCAAAACGTTCGTGTGTGCTAAACTACTGTTATTCATACACAATCGCAAGTGCAAATAAAAATTGTTTAAAAAACTCATCCAGCTTACGAAGCTGTGTTTGTTGGGCTCCCGCGAGTGTGTGTGCGTTTTATTGTTTATGTGTATGCGTGCGTGCGTTTGTGTATGTGCGTCTCGGGCAACGTAAAAGCGAAGTCGAAGATAGCCCGAATAACAGAGAAACAGAAGTTGTTGTATATCTGTCTGTCAACATATTTCGCAAGGCCAAAGTCAGCAATTTCAAGAGTGCTAAAGGGCGAAGCAGGTGAAAAATTCAATTAAAAAGCAAACAACCGTTAAAAAGAGCAGTCGCAGCACAAAATTCAACGGTACTAGCAAAGGGCAAAAGTGCAAAACTCGAACAAACTGTCACAGGTCAAAAGTGACGCATAGTCAACGCCAGCCAGCAGCCAAGCAGCCAATTACAAAAATAAAACAAAAAAGGTAAACAAATTGCATTTCGAACGCCACACAAATTGTGTTTTTCTTTTTAGCAAACGCTTCCCAATTTTGTTTCATTCATAAAAACACGATGCGACGCATCGCAACGTAGCAGCTGGCACCCTTCCCCGTCCTCCTTTGGTCGCTTTTGTCGAGGGGAGTGCGGGCGTGAGGCAAAGCCTTTGCCTCTTGTGCGAAAAAAAGGGGAGCAAGTAGGAGGCAAAAGGTCCCACACACTCAACCTCAGCTCTCCACTCTTTCTCGCTTGATCTAAAATGTGTGGGACACTCTACCTCCTCTCGACGTTTCCCCTGTTCGCCTATTGAGAGCTCGTTTACACATTTTTGTGGTTGTTTTTGTTTTTTATTGTGCTTTATTTGTATTCTGTTACTGTAAATCAAACGCTTGCAATTCATTCAATTCATTTGCATGCATCACTAATTCCCCTTCTCTCGCACCATTTGCTTCCTCATTTTTTTTGTATTTTTAATCTATTTTTCAGGTATTTCGTAATTAGTTGAGTTTTTTGTGGCCTTTTTGTTAGCTTCTGTCATTTGTTGTTTGCTTTGGTTTTTTCTTAAATAATTTCTGCTTGACTCCAGTGCATTAGATCAGATCTTGCTCCCGAAATTGCATAAGTAATATGATACAGTGAGCATTCGATAAGAGGAAGTCTTGAAAATGATTTACTCAGAATTATAATTCACTTAAAAATTGTACTGCATATGAAATAATCTTTAAAAGTACAAATTTCAGAAACATTTATTTATTCTTAAACTTAACAATGGGAATTTATTTTTCCCTTTCAACCAAAAATTCTATTAAAATTATAGAGGTGTGAAATTGCTAATATTTAAGAAAAATGGTATTTCCTTAAAGTAAAAACATTTGATGTTAGAGTAGTTCCAATTTACAGACAAATCTCTTAGAGTCTTCGCGAATTCTTGAATTCCAGAATTCGAAAGTTAAATTAATTATAACAAAGACATTGTGCTAAAAACAGCTTTGACAATAGATCTTACTCAGCGTTTACCGTACGTACACACATTAAATACAGTTCCAATTTGCTTTTATTTTCTATTAATTGGTATGAAATCATTGCATACCCTATATAGGTAGATGATGATCTGATCTTCGATTCTTACATCAGCCAAAAAAGTAATTTATGTTTAGTATTAAATTGTTTTCTTTAGGGGAATTTTTGATCAAGAAAGCCTATAAAGTTTATATAATAAATATATACTAACATATAAAGATGATGCTATCATAAATAACACATATGTATATTGGGTATACAAACATAATCAGTTAACTATACATAATAATCCAACTCCCTTTTGATAGTTGAGAACTTCGTGAAGTTAATCAATGAACAAATTGATGACACTCCGCTTCGAACAGTCATGCTAAAATGCCAAAAAGCATAGACAAAAAAAATAAATAAATAAATAAACGAAAGCAAAGCAAAATAAATAAATAAATAAATACGTATGTATATAAAAAACAATCAAAATAACTCGGTGACATCATTTTGACTAATCGCCAATTTTAGCATTTGAAAAACGGCGACTGCGGCTGTCTCTGCTGCTGCGGCGGCTGCGGCTGCGACAGCGACCATCCCACTAACCGGTGGGAGCGAATGCCAAGCGGGGGCTTGGTGGCTGCTGCTCTTTATGCTGTTTCTTCTTCTTCCACTGGGTGCTACGCCCGCTAATCGACCACATGGGCAAACCGTTGAGTCGAGTCAGATCTCGTTAATGTTCAAGCAGGTGTCTAACCTAGCAGCAGCAGCAGAGGCAATAGGCAGAAGCAGAGCCCAAATCAAAGTCAAAGAGTCACCGCCGAGACGAGTCGCGCCTAGTCGAACTCAGTCAAGCTGAGTTCTTGTGACGACAACAGCTTTGTGATCCAGTTGATGTAATTGTATTTGTATTTTGCACTTTATACTCTCTCTTCAACACACTCTCTTAGTTTGTATATAAGCTGCCGGTCAGAGAGAGCATAGGGCAGAGGGCAGTGGCAGAAGCAGAGGCAGAATCAAAGCAGAGACAAAGTCACAGCCGAGTCAAGGCTTGCCGAATAAGCTAAAGCCGAACTCCTGTTTAGCCGATAGCTTTGCGATCCAGTTGCTGTAATTGTATTGTATTTGTATTAGTGCATTCTCTACTCTCTCAATTTGTGTATGAGAGCGCTCAGGGCGCTGGGCATTGGCAGAGCCCGAAGCAAAAGCAGCGGTAAAGCCGAGCCGTTTCGGGTCAAGCTGAGCTCTGCAATTCGTTTGCTGCTTTCGCATGTGTATGTGTTGGTAGTCTACTGGTATTATACGCTCTTCTCTCTTTCTATCACACTCTGCCTAGTGATAATAAGCAGCAGCAGCAGCAGCAGCTGAGCTTAAGCTGAGCCATAACGGAGTAGAGTAAGCTTGTTGTGCGAATACTTATGCAGATCAGTTGTTGTATTAGTAGTCCCGTGAGGTGCCCATACGCTACCCCTCTCTCTCTCTCTCTCGCGTGCGCCACTCAAACGCCTTGTGCTGTGAATTGATAATGAAAAATTTCACTTTCAGCTCAAAATTGTTATTGAATGATTTGCATATTCTGAGCAGCAAGTGTGATAATATAAAATGGGCGTAAAGATGATATTTGATGTTTGTCTATACAAAATATAAAGGTTTAGCTAAATATCAAATATTTTTCCAGTAGTTCATAATTTTTTAAAACTAGCTTCAATTCAAACTAGCTTCAATTTAATTGTGAAACTTTAATGTTTGCATATAGTAAGGCCCCATGTGAGTCGTATGTGGTGTATGAAAAAAGGAAAATAAATATACAGCCAAAAGCTGTAATGCAATTTTAATTATCTCTATATATAAACATCAGCAATGTATATAAATATAGCAAAGCAGTGGCTTTCCGCTCGAGTAGCTGACAATCTGGTTAAGTCAGCTTTAATGGCATCAGGTACGCTTCGCTATACATGATTGATTCTCTGGGAATTGCGACCACTCACAAAGGGGCAGACATAACTAGAGAGAGAGAGAGAGAGAGGGGCAGAGAGAAAGAGTGGAAAAGGGAGGGCGTTGTGGCTTAAATACGATTACGGCATAAGCGATTAATTTTATTGCATTGCCCGCTCTTCTTTATAAACTAATTAAAGCCATATTCCAATTGAAACTGCCAACACCTCTAGCCAAAAGCAACAACAACAACAACAACTCAACACTCAGTCTGAGCGACCCAACCAAGCCAGGCACAACATAAAAGCAACTTCAAAGCAATTGTTGAATTGCCCTAGCGCCTGGCTCAGCCTCGTCTACTACGAAAAAAGGGTTAATTGTCTGACCCTTTGGCCCCCATTCTAATATACCCTGTGCACATTGAATGTGTTAAGTATAGGGTATATGTGAAATGTACAAAGGTGTGTAACAAAAATTTTACTAATTGATGTGAGAAGAAAATATGAAATATATAATCTAATGTGAAAAGATTTTCTGATAATATTCAAAAAGATTTGCTATGTGATATATGAAGAATAGTTAAGAATTTTAGTTTAGAAATTTGTATAAATTCAACAAAAATTCCTTTGCACAACGAGCATTAGATTAATGTTTAATAGATAATTTGAAATCCTTTTAAAGTAGTTTAATTTTCAGTTTTTTCTGTTTTAGTTTTTTAAACTTAGGGTATTTTCCAAGTTGGGCACTTTAGAGATTACATTTCACAAATGCATTTAAATTGAGTTAATTTTAGCGCCTCCACAGGGTATTTCCATTGTCAGGCATTTATTTAACTACAGCTCTACGGCTTATGCTTAACTCAGTCCCTCTCCCTCCCTCGCTTTGCCTCCCTCTCTCAGTCTAGTGTCATCTCTCCCTCGTTTTGTCTGTGGCCATTGGGCTTTCGTTTGTTTTTGGCGACTTCGCCTGTTGGCCAATCTTCTTCTTCGTCTCCTTCTTCTGCTTCTTGCTGTTTAAGCTTTTCATGAGATTTTTCAATTTTTCCACCGCATAAATAAATTTCATGCTTTTGTCTTGAATTTTCACGGACTCTTTGTTTTTAAGCACAATGGCTTGGCGCTTCAGCGTTTGTTTATTATTATTGTTGTTGCCCTTAGTTGTTGTTGTTGTTGTTGTTGTGGGTGCGCTCCCAATTACCAAGTGTGTGTGTGTATGTGTGTGTTTGTGTGGGTGCGTGCGTGCGGCTTGCGCTTCATTTTCTATGTCACGCCTCATTTAGCTTTCCACCGAACAACTGAACCGCACTGCACTAACATATTCTGCCTGCCACGCCCACCTTGGCATAACCCTACCGTCGCGACATGTCAGAAATATGTGGAGCATGCTCTTTATATATTATTTTTTTATTTATTTTTGGTACTTAGTTGCCTCTTGGCCAGATTTCCAAATGCACAATTTTCCAAAGTTTGTTTTCCCAGTTGCGCTTCTTCTTCGGCCACTTCTTTGGTTTGTTTGTATATCTGTGAACTAGATCAAAAGACAGTATTGCGGTCAGCTGTGCACAGTCGGGCTGACTTTGTTCCATTTCATATCAAACTTCAATTAGTTGACAACATGATGACAGTTGGTTGGGTGCTCTGACAGCCAGAAGATGTTGATTGACTCAGAGTGGAATGGTTTTACTTTTATGTTGTACCATATTCAGGTATTTGTGTAAAGAGAAAAGTTCTTTGATACATACATTTTTTACTTGAAGAGGAAGTTCATGAAAAAATTCGTCATACTCGGCTTATATACATTTCTTAGTCAGAGTTTTAGTAATCCTCTTCTGTTCTTTACTTGCTTCCATTATTCGCTCTTCACTTTCTTATTCTTTTATCAATTCTATTTTGATCTTCTCATTTCTCTCTCTCTCTCTCTCTCTTTTTGTCGTTTGTACTCATCTTTTCTGTTCTCCAATCTTCGCTTTTTTTGTTAACTTCTATTTTCTTTCCTTTTCTGCTTTTCTCTCTCTTTCTTCTTAATGATTTTTGTCTCCTTTCTTTCTTCTATAATAATTGAAGATCTAAGAAAATACATATATACCCTAAGAAACTTCTTTTAAACAATTGTCTGTCAATTGAATATTTTTTATTGGGCTTTGAATTACATAGAATTACCTCTGGCTTAATTAGCTGTTGAAATATTTTCAAATATTCGATAGATGTTTGCACAGATGTTTTCAGAGCAAACACGCTAAAGATAAATCGATCGGCTCCGTAAACAATGCATAAAGCTTAAGGCATAAACAAGTTTACCCTTTCTTTTGGTTTGTTTATAATCTAATAATGTTTACAAAATGAGCTTTTCCGGTTGAAATCGCCAAACCGATTTCCTTGATGCTGTCTGTTTGCCTGCTAAATGCGAATTGCAAAAAAAAAAATTCTCGACAGGTAATTGAATTAAATAACTGTAATTGGGCTAACAGTTATGCATAACAGAGCAGAAAGAACCTTGCATTTAATGCATATTGATTGGCTTTTGCTCTTGACATGGACAGATATACATATACATATGTGTGTATATATATATCGGGGAGTATATATAAATATATATATATATATATTGTACTTTCTGTTTGTCAAGTCTGACAGTCGCATTTTAAATCCCATTATGCATTTATGCAAACCCGACAGAATGTTGAGGTTTGCGAAAAAGGGCGTTAACGGCTATAGGCGACTGACAGATGCTCTGCATAAATAATTAAGGCATTTGGAATAAAAGTCGTTGAGTTATTTTTAGGCTAGCACAAAAAAGAAAAGATCATTCAAGTGGGATTGTTTTAAATGTAATAGAAAAAAATTAAATAAATATAAAATATCCTTAATAAATATCCTAAATAAATATATAATATCCTTTTGCCACTACTACTACTAATGACTTACTAATTTGCAAATATTATTATTAATCAGCTTCAACTCCATCTATCTAGCTTCAAACAGAGTCCTATATACTCTCCACCTCACACTCTTTACAGGGTATAGCAGCAAAGCGTATCACAATAAACTGCAAGCATTGGCAATAAAATATGCTGGAATTTTGCTTGCCCTTCTTGAAAAGTATTGTAAATTTATTACGCGGTCTGTGAGGCAGAGCAGGAGACATGCAAGGGAAAAGACATTGAATATTTACGCTTGAATGGCTGTACTCGCTATGGAAGCTAATAGATTGATGTCTTCCCGGTTGGGAAAAGACTAGCTTTCTCTACCTTAACCTATATTCCTTGTTTGGGTGTTTGTTAGGGTATATTAGTGTCATCACAGAGCTAGGGTTTCTGAAGGGGCATGAATCAGCTTTGACGAATTATATGTTAGGGCATTACTTACTCTATGTGGGGCATACTGTTTCTTATATAAGAATCTTTGATTTAATTGACTATACCGTCTCTTTTGAATTAATTTGGGGTACATAGCAGTTAGCATTCTAGAGTTATATATTCCTCATTCTTTCTCATATAGCTAGAATCAGCTTTAAGCCCCTTAATCTCTCCATTTCTTGTTCGTTTAGGGTGTGTAATAGTCATTATGATTTTTCTTTAGAAATTTTAACTGGCGTAACGCCCCATTTGCTTAGCTTTGCTTCTTCCACTGCTGCTTCTTTTGCCTCTTCTTCTGTCTTCTGACTTCTCCATCTTCATTCCAGCCCGCAGTGATTTGATTTTGTGTTGAGTGATTCGTGGCGGCACCTTTGCCACGCCTCTGTGTCTCAGTTGACAAGCCCTTAAAGAGAAAATAACTTTTATTCAGCGGAATTATGCAATTTTCAGCGTTTTTTTCTTTTTTGCCTTTATTGTCTTTATGGCCTGCTAAATTTAGTTTCTTATCGGCTGCTGCAGATTCTTATCAAGCGCGTCGACAAAGCAACAACAACGACAACAACGAGAACAACAACGACAACATTTCTGTTCACAGTGGAGCTGGGGGCTTTCCTAATGTAACGTCAAATGAGAAAAGCTGCCCACGCTTTTCAGTGTAAAATGTAAAAGAAATATATATAAATATATAAACATATATATATGCATATAGTGTATATATATTTATGTATGTGTGTATGTGTGCTGTCTTCCATGTCGCAAGCCACTTGGCACTCGTCAGCGCGTGGGACGCTGTCTGCGATTGCAGTTCTCAACTTCATATAAATATATATATATATATATATATATATATATAGAGCATAAACCTATATATACATATAGACATTTATTATATACTCATATATATTGTATGTTTGTAAGTTTTAGCTGGTTATGTAGCGCCGCGAGTTATTTGCTCCACAAAAGTCAAAAACAATCGCACATTTCTGTGGTTTTTCTATACCTTACATATATATATTGCAAATGTGCATTTGGGGTATATTGTTTCAGCAGTAGCATTCATGTCGGAGCGTTTAAGAGCTTAAGGCTGGTAGCTTTATAAATAGATCGTTTTGATTACAAAGATACAAATTTCAAACGATAGAGTTACTTTACTAGATAGATAGATAGACCATAAAGTTTACCCAGACAGCCAATAGCTTACTAAATTTAAGTATCATTCACATTTCCAAGTCGAAACTTTGATAAGAACTGAGTTTGACTTTGCTTGATTATTAAATATCCCCTAATTGATTATCAATTAGTGCTACAAATAGATAAGATATATGTACGTAGTAAAAAGATAATACATAAATGCGTATTATATGTAGTATTTACTATATATATTTATATATCTACTATAAACAACCTAATCTTTAACTTAATTTCTTCATTCATTTCTTGGAAAGCTTGTGTGCCTGATAACAAATTTATTTATTTATTGGGCAATAGATATACGATTTTATAGATAACACTCATAGCTCTACATATGCTATAAATCACAGTTGAATCGCTTTTAAATTTCAACTGAGCGTGAATAGAAACAATATAGATTTTTTTAGAAGTTTTTATGCCTTCTAAAAACCTCAAGATAGTTGACCCAATTCTTATAGTTTTCCCTCTATATGTGCCTAACTACATCCATTGATTTTCTCACTTCAAACACTTTCTAAATTTACATGGTATCCATGTAAAATTATTTGCAAAAATTTTCACTTGTTTTTTTTTCTTTTAGAGTATTGTTGCAAAATGCTTTTGCATGCTTTGCCATTGAGGCTGTCCGAACAATTTTCGACTTGTTTAAACAATTAGCTTTGGCTTAGCAAATTCAATTTACATATGAGCGATGTATCAAAATAACGAAAATCAATTAGGACTGAGATCAAAGAAAAATCCCAATGGCAAGTAAATAGCTGTAGGTTACAAAGAAGATATATGATATGATTTTTTACGGACTGCACGATGCTTACTCAGGAATCAATAATTAGTATTTAAATAATATTAAGGTACATATATCAGATTTAGTATTTAAATAATATTAAGGTACATTTATCAGATTTAGTATTTAAATAATAAAAACACCTTTAATTTCGTTAACAGTTAAAAATCTATATACTCTTTTTTTGCTTTCATGAATAAACATATATGTCATATATTGTTTTATTTCCTGACTTATGCTGAGTCAATTTTATGATAATGTATTTTGTTTTTCTCTCTCAAAAGTGTCTGGCTAGTCATAGAAATTTTTTTTAGATATTTTTTTAATCAGGTAAAGACTTATAAATCATAATATTAAAAAACTTGAACAAATTGAATACTTAAGCCTTAGATTTATTAATCACCATAATTCTGATAAATTATATAGTTTCTTCCGAAGAAACGTAATTGGTATATATAGAAAGAATTGCCTCAACTGGGATTTACAAGAGAAAAAGAGAACTTTAGACTAATACTAATAGTAATATTACGAGAAGAGCCTAACTAAAATAAATTTCAACAAAATAATATTTATTTTCTCTTCTTTGAGGTTTGTAAATTAATGTAAACTGCTATAATATCAGGTTTTAGCATGAAGCGTAATATGAACTTTGTTTTCTTTTTAGCCATTTAGCACGTAGTACGTGTCATCCGATTGTAATACATACATATATTCGTATAAAAATAGGCGTGACGAATACCAACAACAACAACAACAACAATAGCAACAATTATTATAGTATTAGCAAATATCTGAAAACTCAAATAATTATTCAACTGGGCTAATTTTAAAATGCTGATCAATGCGGATTGGTAAAGCTAATAGATTAAATTAATATACTCGCTTATTAAGTGTTCTATGGTTGGGTATATTGGGATTTGTTTAATACACATAGATTAACGATGCTTGACATTTGAGCTTTGACTCGTGAAGCGTTGAGCTGTGGGATACGCACATGGAAGGTGTGAAAATTAGGAATTAGTATATCTATTAAAGCTAAAGAGCTCTGTATATGTATATGCATATAGAATAAGCAAATGGAATTGAAGTGTATATTGGCTATGTGGTTTTAGAGATCGGTGCGTTCATAAGACTCGGTTGGTCTCCCGGAACAAAATTTGATGGGCTCTGAAACTTCTCTTTCCTTGTCTTTGCTTCTCTCTGGTAGAGAAGAAGTTTTAAATTCATCTGGAGCACACATGCATGTATAAACTTTATAGGTATATATATTTTAATATTTCGCAAATATTATATCAATTTTTAGGGTTTCGAACGCGTATGCTGCAGTCGATTGCACCCAGCTGCTCAGTAATTATTTGTTTTTGCTTCTTGATTATTTTGAAAAATTTGTTTGTTTATTTGAGAACTTGTCACACCTTAGTTAGATCTCTCTATATGGCCATAGATGTAGATATAGATACAGATACAGATACAGATAGCTGTGGATGGATTGCACTCATATAGTAATTATATATACATTTACACTGACGTCACTTGCTTGGCATTTGCATTTGCATATTATGAATAATTTGTAACTGAGCCCAGACTTTGAGTGATTTGTGTGTGTGTGGGCGTTAAGCGAGCTGTTTTTCGAGCAGGTGTCAACCTCTAAATCAACCTGGCTCACGCGTTGCGACACATTAACGAGAGTCAATCAGCAAGAAAAGGCAGCAGCAGGTGGAAATCTATAATGAAATATGGTACGGTTCAACAATAGCGGTACGAGTGCAAATTTGTAAATTATGGAAAGCAAATTGTAAAATGAAATGTCACTGAGAGGTGAGAAAAGAGCTTGAAAATAGAGAAAATATTAAAAAATAAATGGAAAAAAAATATAAGGACTCAAAATCTTTAAAATATTTTAAATAATATGAAATTAGAGAGTCAACATTTAAAATATAGGTTTTTATTTTAGGTAAAAACGAATAAAATACATAAAATTTCATAGAGATAAAAATTTTTGATAAATTAGTGAGTATAAAAGAATTATTAAACTTTATTTCTGTTGTTCAATATCAACTGTAACTCTTGAAAAAATATCATCTATATTCATTTTTAAGAACTCTTTAAATCCATGCTAAGATATACAAATATTTTAAGAATCTGTTGTGTGTTTTAATGGACTTTTAATAGTCGCCTTATGTTTTCCCTACACCATAAATCTTTCTTCTTCTCTCTTTTCATGATGTTGTTATAATGAAATCTGCTTTATGGACACAGTTTGAAGTGTTCAAGCCGCAAAAGAATACCTTATATAGAGTCTATATGTATATTATGTATAAAGCGCCCTCTGTCGGTCCACTTGAGCAACACTCGGTTAATCCTTGGTCGTGTGCACGGCTCGTCTCTAATGGTACTTTTTGTGGGTGCAGCTGACGGAATGGAATGTGCATTTTCCATTATCCAAACGCCAGAGTTAACTCGTGCACTCTAAGTAGCACGAAGCTAGCTCTGCGCCCCCCCTCGCCACGCCCTTCTCCTCTCGGCAGCTGTCCGTCCCTTGGTGATGCTCCCATTTCTCTGCATAATTACAGAACCGCCTGTTTCATACCGGAGGGCGATGTGGTGGCGGTGCTGGCGGTGCTGGCGGTGCTTGTGGTGCTGGCGGTGGTGGTGTTGGTGGTCTATGCACTTGATGTGTTGTGATGGAGGACGATGACGTGCTTTGGCATCTCTAACTGGCACAGCATTTCCTGCTTCCAGTTGTTGTTGTTGTTGCTGCCTGGTCCACCTTCCTCTTCAGTGCTCCTGCCTGCGTGCCTATTCCATCAGCTTCCTCCCTTTGCCTTGCTGCCTTTTCTCTTCCTCTCTCTCTGTCTCTCTCTCTAGCTAAACTTTGTGCTCACTTCCTACTTTTTCTTCTGCTCTTCCTCTGTTGTTGTTCTGGTTTTTGTTGCTGTTCATGAACTAATTTCATTTTGGCTTCTCATAATTAAGCACTTGCGGCGCTGCCACGCCCCCCCATTTCAATCAATTAGTCCTCGCTCTTACCTGCTTTAAAAAGGTTTCTCTGGCAGCATTGCAGGAGTTTTTGTTTTTTTGCAAAATTTCCACAGTCTATTTTTCTTTCTCAATCAAATGCAATTGCTTTTCGTCAGATGAAAAGCTATTTTCCTCTTACCTTGACTGTGGCTCCATGTGCAACTACCTTTCCTCCCAGTGCCTCTGAAAATTTCAACTGGCTTCGACCAAGAGAAACGAGACAAAAGGTTATTGTACGGTTTGCCGATTTTAGATTATCATTCCAGCTTGACATGCAATGTTGATTGTTGTTTCGTGTAGCTGTTGTTGCTCTTAATACCCTAGGAGTTTTGAGAGTTTTTAGGGTATGCTAAGAGTATATAAGCAAGTGGAGATGAAGTGAAAAAGAGAGTGTCTTTCTATAAACGATATATATCGATAAATTTACATGATTATTTTTAAATTTTTGTTAGTTTTTGTTTCATTCAACTCTATCGCTCTCTCTTTCTCACTCTCCCTTACTCTCTCTCTCCCTTCCTCTCTCTCACTCACTTCCTCTCTCTCTCTCGTTTCCTTCCTCTCTCTCTCTCTCTCTGTCTCTCTATATCTTTGCATTCAAGAAAATCCCTTAAGGATCTAATTGCTTCCTTTTAGCAGTATACCCATAAGACATGTCCTTAGTGCTTTAACTAGGGTATTTAAATTTCGATACAATCACGCTCAACTTTAACTTTAACTAACTCTTTTTCTATAGCATATTTCATGCCTTTTTCTGTTCCTGTTTGCTGTGGTCGCATTTTTCATGCCCGAATGGAAAAAAAAGGTGAATTAACACGAAATAAAACGGAACGATTTCCCCTCGACGGACTTGTCTGGAATGCGAAATGCTGAATTCTGCATTATGTGTCAGTTATCAAAGCAGTTGTTGTCGTTGTCGTTGTTGTTGTTGTTGTTGCTGTCTTTGATTTGACAAGGCACGCGAACTGCAGTAGGCAGTAGTCGGGACTTTTAGCAGGATTCCGTTACGGAAATATACCAACACCTTCCTCTTTTCTCTGCCTTGTTTTAGCTGTCGCAAAGTTTTTTCTTCTTCTGTGTTTTATTTTGGTAAATCTTTTCAAAGTGCCCGGGATCCTTGTTTGCTGTGAACGTTTTTGCCGAGTTGCCTTTCATCACTGGCAACTGCAAGTTTTAGTCTTTCCTTTCTTGCTCTTGCTCTGCTTTGTGCACTTCTTCCTTGGCGTAAATTGAGCATCAAGATGAAAGCTGGAAGGAAAAGTTATGCCCTAAGTAGCTTAAGTTCAGTTCACCTGGGTCTTTTCTGTTTGCTGTGAGTGTTGCATAGCGCGGAAAGAAAGGGAAACAGAGTTGAGGTTTAGCGGATGATGGATGAGAACGCCTAAAGATTATCTCTTAATAGAGCCTACCAAAGTGCCTTAGCCTCGGTTGTCTCATAGGTTCGACTAAAGTTTAGGATATGCAAAGAAAGTAGAATACATATCAATTTATGCCTCATATAGTATTCATACTATATGATAATGATCATGATAATACTTCGAAGAGACTGAGTAGAATATATTATATCTCGAGCTATGCTCAAAATTCAAATTCGAAATCAGAGATTATATTTTTATAATTACCAACTTTACTCTTTACAGCTTTCCCATATGCCTTGCATAGTTTATCACTCAGCTAATATGCCCTATTTCAGTATTTCTTCCCTTTTTCAGCGTGTGGGAAATTGCTTTTAACTATTTTCTTAACTATTTGCTATTTGAGCTGTTGTCGTCGCACTCATGACATTCATTAGGGAACATTGCTTTGACCTATATACGCCCTGTCCTGTGACATATAGTTGCCTCGTAGCCCTGCTCGATATCTGACCCGATTGTGTGGCTCGTTCATGCTCAACATGCAGCTGGCATTTGATGATGAGCAAAGTTTCAGCATTTGCTTTAATCAAAGTTTTGTGACGCAGCGCAGAAAACTTTGCATGGGATAAGTTTTCCATTAAACATTGAGGGAAACACGCGTAATTCGTGTTTATTTATATTTATTCATGTTCTACAATATTTACGCTGTGGTTGTTAAGCAACCAACTCGACTCGAATTGCGCCATGAATATGAAATGTACAACAGGAACCGAACTTAGTCGGACTGAGCTAAACTTTAACTGCAGCATTTGCTGCAATCCAAACGTTTAGCCATTTGCTTTGCATTTCCATGAAAAATGTGTTAACGCTTTCCCGAAGCATTTTTCCGTTGGCCCAAAATCTCGGGGCCTGATGATACAAAATGCCAACGAACAAACAAGCGAACGGTGGTCAGCCTTGTGGGCGACCCCAAAACTCAGTTCAGCTCGACGACCTGCAGGCAGGCAGGACAGGCACCAAACAGATTGCTGCACAGTGGGGCAAAACCACAAAATTGAAATGGAGATGGGAGATAGGAGATGGGAGATAGGAGATGGGAGATGGGAAATGGGAGATGAGAGATGGAATATAGGAGATAGGAGATGGGGGATAGGAGATAGGAGATAGGAGATAGGAGATGGGAGATGGGATATGGGAGATGGGGAATTGGAGAGAGGAGATAGGAGAAAGCTAATCGGAAATGGGAAATATGAGATAGCTCTAGGCGAAGGTGTAACATGGAGAATGGAGAAACAAGGGACATGGGATAAGGGATATCGGATATGGAATAAGAGATATGGTACATATGTTATGGGATCTCCGATATTGGATACAGGAAATGGGACAAAAGAGTTGGGAGATATCAGCTTTGGGTTTTAATATTATCATAATTTTTCAGCTATAACCTAGTATTATTATTTTTAACGTCGCTTTTTTTCCGGCCACTCCCGTTCAAGTTTTTAAGTGTTCATTTTCTCATTCCATCCGCTGTTTCGTGCCGATTGAACCACTGTCTAGGCCACTTGAAGCACACGCACACATAAAGAGAGAGAGAGAGAGAGAGAGAGAGAGAGAGAGAGAGAGTGGGAGCAAGGGACAAATGTTGAATGTCGTCGCCTTGGGGCAAGCACAACCGCATGTGTCTCCCCTGCTGCAGCTACTCGTCTGCCTCCATCAACTTGTACCCGACCGAACTGTCCCCTCTGCAGCTGCAATGCGTCTTCATAGCCTCGTTGCCAAACTCGAATAATTCAGGCAGGACTCGCTGCATACTTTTGTGCGCAAATGTTTACACAGCTCACAGCAGCGCGTCCTTCGCACGGTTTGGGCAAGATGCAGGCAGCCATATATACATATACACATATATATCTATATATGTCTGCGTGTTATTTAGCTGGCCCACATCTGTACGGGCAAACGGTATGTGCATATTTATATAAATGTACAAACGTCTGTCCTGGCAGCTTTTGTCGCTCCATTTCGCTTAGAGTCCAGCACAAGGAGCCGACGCTGGCGCAGGAGCAGAAGCAGGAGCAGAACCCAGAGCATATGAGTCATCATTGCTCAGCCTCATCAAGGTTCTCATTTACAGGGAGCGGAGGTTACTCGAAATTGAATTCCACTTTGGACAACAAGATTGGCTGCTATCCTTGGCTAGCTGTCCTCTGTCCTATGTCCTGTCCTGTGTCCTGTCATCTGGGGCTTTGTGTGCGCTTCAGTAAATATGGTATATACATATATAAAAGTCGGATAGCAGCGGCATTTAAATGAAGAGAAATCCTGTTTTTAAATGTCCTTGTATTTCGTTACTCACACTCCTGTCACATGTTATTTCCGCCACGTTTCAGTGTGCCGCGCTGTCTATCTTGACTCTCGGCTCCGTCATCCTGAATGCGTCATCACGTTCGGGCCGCACTCATCTACAGCAAATTTGAAGCTGATGAGCAGCGGCACAGTGGGTTGACAGCATATGAATTGGGTTTTGTGAGAAGCGCAGAGAGAGGCGCCAGTTAAGAGAGTTGGAAATCAGAAAAGGTAAATGGCGGAGAGCGAGGGGAAGAATAAAGAAGATACAGAGTGAGCCTGAGAGAGCAATGTGTTTGAATAGCTATAACTATAAATAATTGAGAATCGCATAGAGAGGCAGCGCTGCAAGCTCTTGAGAAGGTATGTAAATTGCATCGCTGACTCACTGTGCGCTCGCTTTGAATTGTCGCTGACGGCCGGGGCAACATGAGTTATGTTCGCACACTCATTCAGCAGGATAATATCCTGCTACTCTGCCTGATGTGTGAATATCACAAAAAAAGGCAGCAACAACACGAACAACATAATAATAAATGGCAGACACTTTGGGGCGACAACTGCTGCGATGCTGCACAAAGGGTGCAGCAGTCCCAACTGGGAGCAAGGGCCCAGAACAAACTGCAGTCGAAAGTGACTGAGGACAGACAGTGAGAGAGAGAGAGAGGGAGAGTGAGAGGGAGCTGCCTACAGCATCCAATTGGACTTCATTTCCCCTTGCTCTTAGGCGTTTCGATTAATTGGTATTGCAAAGAGGATTACAAATGATTTAATAAAATTTGCTTATCAACGCGCTTTGTAGTCGCGCTCACTTTTCTTTTTTAGCTCGTAAAGGGATCATGAATGGAGAAGAGAATTCAGGGGGGGGGCCTGCTTTGGATTGCTCACTTGCACTTCCGCTGGCAACTGGGGAGATTGCCACCGCCAGACAGACGCTGTGGCTGCTGCCGCCTGACAATGGAATATGTTATAAAAAAAAAAAAAGAAAAAATAGTACAACAAAAAAAAAATATAAGCATTGTTGGCAGGATAACAGCAGACAGCAACGGAAGTGGGTTAGCTGAAGGGTGGCTGGAGGTCCTGGTTAGGCGACTGGCAGCTGTTGTTGGCCTGGCTGCTCCTTTTGCCAATCGCTTTGGCATTTGCGTTGCGGCTGATGTTTATGGCACAGCCAGTGAGCTCTACCGATAGGCGAATGTGCACGACTAGCGGATACTCTGTGATGAGGGGAGAAAAGTCGGAAAGTGTCTTTAGGCTAGATAGAGTTTCTATTTGAGGCTGTCTGCGAGTAAGAGAGAGAGGGACAAGATGGATATACGGACGGACAGAACGGGTAGACGAGCAGATTGTGAGATATACAGATAGACAGATCGATATAGAAGAGTAAATGGACATAGAGAGTGACGGAATTAAAGAAAGAAAGAGAGGAGAAGGGATAGGCTTACAGACATTCCGACAGACAATGTTTGGCTCGCCTGCTTCCCACAGGAGTTACTATATAGAGATCTTTATCTTCCATATCAATGTATCCTCTTTAATCATTGTCAATGCCCTGATGTACCAGGATATTTTGAAAAAAAAAAGGAGAACGAGCTGATGATGTTCGCGACGCGACGCGACGATGTGCTTTGTCGCTTTCTCTGCCATCCTTTGCCAGCTGATGACCCAGTTATGCGGCTCTAAGCATTATTATTTATGCGTTAATTAAATATTCCGTGTACACATGTTTCTAAGCACCCAGGGCATGTTTACAGGGCGCATATTAAGTTGTAAGCGGGACATCTCTCTCTCTCTCTGCTTCTTCTTCTGCTGCTGTCATAAAATACATTACGCACATAAATACATGTATGGTTACATACCATGAGTGAGAGTGTGTATGTGCGTGGATTAGTTCATAAAATGATTCAATTTATGAGAGTTCTGAAAGTGCGTGGCTATATTTATTTTACGGCCATAATCATCTAAATAATGTTTGGGGATTAGAGCGAAAGCAGAAAGTTAAAAGTCGAAACAGAGAATGGAAGATATAAAAGATAAGAGTTTTTCTTGGTAAAGAAGATCTGAGTACCAACTCTGCGCAGGATTCGGGGTTCTCCCAGTCGATCACTTCATGCTAAACCCACTTTTACTTCTAACGTAAGTCCATATCATATTTAATGCAAACTCTCTGCCCATTCCATTTCATTCCAGAGCTGATCTCAGTTGAGTCATGATGGAGCTGGAGCCTCGCGTGGCTATATTGCAGGATCTGCGGCTACAGACCTTCGACTCGATACGCTTCGCGTCGTACCGCACCGCGTCCAAATTGCGCTACATACAGAAATCGACAAATTTACATTTGGTGGACATATGGAACGTGATCGAGGCATTTCGAGAGAACGGCCTGAACACACTGGAGCCGCAAAGTGATGTGAGCGTAGCTCGACTGGAGACCTTGGTCTCGTCGCTTTATCACAATTTGAATAAGCGCCTGCCAACGGCACAGCAGGTGCCAGTGGACTCAAAGGCGGGTCTCTTGCTCAATTGGCTGCTGGCTGCCTATAGCAGGTGAGCGAACGGAGTGCCAGAAGTGGAAGACTCAACTAATCTCCTAATCTCTAATCTCTTGCAGCGACAACTCTGGTAAGATACGCGTGTTTTCCATTAAGGTAGCGCTGGCTACCATGTGCTCGGGCAAGCTGGTGGATAAGCTCAGATGTGAGTAGCTCTTGAATTTATATATAGAAGGCAAACTTACATTCTCTCTCTCTCTCCTTCTTTCTCTGATCAGACATCTTCTCACAGATTTCGGATGGCGCTGGCCAGCTGGTCGCCTGGAAGCTGGGCGAGTTTTTGCGTGAGGTTCTGGCCTTGCCAGCAGCCGTTTACGAATCACCGACATTTCATTACAAGGATGGGCTGGAGGAGGAGATCTTTCCGGCTGAGAATAAGGTCACCGTGAATGATTTCATGGCAACACTTATGTCCGAACCGGGTCCATCGTGTCTCGTGTGGTTGCCGCTGCTGCATCGGCTGGCAACCGTTGAGACAATTGTGCATCCGACGATCTGTTCTGTTTGCCACAAGGAAAACTTTACCGGATTTCGTTATCGTTGTCAGCGGTGCCACGCCTACCAATTGTGCCAGGAGTGCTTTTGGCATGGCAAGACATCGTTGAACCATCAAAACGATCACGAGGTGAAAGAGTACTCGAGCTATAAGTCGCCAAGCAAACAGATCGGACACTCGCTGCGCAAAAGTTTTCGCTGTGTGCCCGAGAAGACGACGCAAGTGTTGCCACGATTCCCCGACCAGCCCGAAAAGACACTCAATCTATCGCACATTGTGCCCCCCTCGCCGTTGCCCTCACACAATGGCTTCTCCGATCCGGCGTTGGGTCACTTGCATGGACCCGGTCCCGGACCGGGCCATCATCCCGGCATCTTTGACCGTTCCAGCACGCTGGACTCACGTGCCACCGGGCGTAGTCTGGACACGACAATGTCACGTGTGGCCGCCGCCTCGGCCAATGATGAGGAACATCGTCTAATTGCACGCTACGCAGCGCGCTTAGCGCAGGAAAATCGAGCGGTGAGCAGACTCGACCACCTGAACTTATCTTAAAGCTAACCTTTATATTTTTTTGTAGCCCTCGAATATGCCGAATGCGGAGAGCATCACGCCCATCGGCACAGACAATTCGCGTGCACAGCGCGAGCTGATCGCGCAGCTGGAGTCGAAGAACAAGGAGATCATGCGTGAAATCGCGCGCCTGCGCCGCCAGCAGGAGACTGAGCAAATGGCGCCGGAGAATCCGGCGCTGATCAATGAGCTGCGCGCGCTGAGGCAGCGCAAGGGCGAGCTGGAGGGGCATTTGGGCGCGCTGCAGGACTCGCGGCGACAATTGATGGAACAGCTGGAGGGTCTGATGCGCATGCTCAAGAATCAACAGACTGCCTCGCCACGTTCCACGCCCAATTCGAGTCCACGCTCTGGCAAATCGCCACCGATGCCAGGTGGCGGCGGGGCGACAGGTGCGGCCGCAGCGTCTGCTGGTGGCGGAGCCATGAGCGCTTTGCATGCTCAACAGCTGCAGCAGCTGCAACAGCATCCCATGCTGCGCTCCACACAGCAACAGTTGCTGCAGCAGCAGCAGCAGCAGCAACAACAGCAGCAACAACAACAGCAGCAGCAACAAAATCAATCTTCCGCCAGCTTCAGTCAGAGCCAAATGGAGCAGCTCAATCAGATTAGCAGCGATATGCGCAGCGCCTTTGCCGCCAATGGCAGTGCAAGTGAGTATTTAGACCTTAAGGGCCTTACAGGGTTTACCTTGACTTGACTTGACTCTATGGAGTTGGATGTTGGGCTCTGGGCTTCTCTTCAATTCGTTTAGGTTGGCTGAAACACATTCGATTGTTAGGTTAAACTCTCTTTGTCTCTCTCTCTCTCTCTCGCTGTCTCTCACAAACACTATATATAGATATGATATAAGTTATCTTCACACACTGCCACACACATACACCTACATATATAATCACTGATGAAATGATCCACTAAGCCACTGATCCACTGAGCCACTGCCTACACCTACACTTTACAGCTGCGTATATTTGCGTGTCACGAAGACGTTATAATTGCTTTTAATTTCTGATAATGATCGATAAATTATTGTAGTTCATAGAGCAGGATTAAACGACCAATGATAACAGCTATTAATTATATATCGATAGACATTCAACATTTGTAGAGTAACTTGAATTTATTGCTATTGATATCTGAAAGTGTACATCGATCACGATAATAGATAAGGTTCTTTGTAAAAGCAAATATAAATTATTATATTGTCTCCAATAATCTAAACATATATCGATATACATTGAATATATCGATAGCATTACAACTTAATGTGTGGTAGAAAATGTTGATCATATTATATTCTCGCCATTATAAGCAATAATTATCTAGGTATTTACATACAGATATACAAATATGTCATAATAGATCTCAAAACTAAGTTTTCGATAACAATAGCGTTTCGTGACACGCGCCTGTTTGTTTCTGATGTCAGTTGTACACGATTATAGTTCACCCAATATTAAATATGTCTACAAATATCTCTCGCTTTAAATATATATATATATATATATGTATGTATGCCCACGATATATATATACATATATATGGCTTCACAGCCCCGTCGCCCATATTGAATGCGAATCCAATAGCCGATGCGGAGCTCAACGAAGCTGCCGACAACATAACATCGGCCATTTCAACGATGGTCAGCGATCTAAATGCAGGTAATTCTGAGCAGTTCCTAAAATCCAAAGAACATCTGAAATTTCCAATTCGAAATAAATCGAAAAACGAAATTTTGCTCGAAACACCTATTCGCTGTTGCGCCCTCTCGCTCTGCCATAGCTGCTGCTGCTCCTAGTTGCTTTATACATATATGACATAGCATATATAGCTTATGAATATCTAGTTTTATCACCTGCAATTTGCACCTGGCTTTTAGAGCTGTTTTCGTTTGTTTTCTTTTGGCACTGCATTTTGGCTCGAGCACCCAGGCTTTTAGGCACTGATTGAATGTTCTCTATCTCTGTCTCACATACACACACTCTCTCCCTCTCTTTCTTTATATATCTCTGTCTCTCTCTGTGTCTCTGTGTGTTGCTTTCTTTTGCGTTTGTCCTTGCTGTATTTGCTCCAGGACAATCGAACAACGTCGTCGGCTCCTTGCCGCAAACGCGTTTCATTTTGCCTTTGGGTAAGTTTTCCGAAAAGAAACATCGTCGAGTATGAACTTCGCGTACAGCGTTGCCACCCAGTTTTCTTTACTTTAATTTTGTTTTATTGTTTCATATTTTTTTCGTATTTTTTTTTATAGATTATTTCCCCAATAGACGGCATAAGAAAAAATGCTGCAAATGTTGAGTTGAGTTTTTTCTTTTTAATTTTGATTTCGTTCTTTATATATACCCATATATAACTCCAATCGTAAACAAAACAAACCCAATTTGAAGCATATCGACACATCGAGGGTCGCGAATCGGCCGCAAATTCGTCCATCAAATGCGATTGCGATTGTCAGAGCTACGAGCAGATTTTTGGCAACGAGCACGAGGATGTGGAATGTGAGGGCGCTGCCTCGGCGTTGACCACGCCCCTTTATACAGATCCCTTCAATGGGGATGTAGCGCTCGATGAGGCGCAATTTGAATTGAATCGTCTGCTCGCGTATCGTCATCATCCCGAATTGTTTATCGATGATCAGGAGGCGGGATTTCCAGCCCTCCATGAGATCGGTGAGACAATCGATGAGCTGCAATTGATAATGCACGCTTACATTATGAAATATAGTTTGAATATATAAAAGACAAAAAGCAATTCCTCAGGTAATATATATGTGTATGTATATATATATCGTATATAGAAATCGTATATCATATATTTACCTTATGCCTAATGCCTCGTTAGTTTTACCGTTCATTTCGATTGTAGTTCTTACGGCGATTTTTCATCTGCATCAAGTTATTGGATTTCCAAATGAAGTTTATTTCCTAAACCTTTCAATATGATATGCCAATAGAAGTGGGGTAGTCGAAAAAGGCGACTAGTTGCATTATGTTATATCTGAAGTTATTCTATAATCAGATTTAAACTGAAGCCTCCTTATAATGTAATTCGTATGAGATCCCTATTTGACTACTCCGCTCCCTGCCTTGCCTCAAGTCTAGCCTTCATTTTGCACTCAAGTCTTCTCATATATACTATAAATAAATACCTCTATCTGAAGCTACTAGCTCTCTCTCTCTCTCGTTCACTCGCCCTTCTCTCCCTTCTTTCTCTCTCTCTATCTCCTCTTCTCTCGTTCTCCCGTTCGTTCATTTGGCATTCCACTCTCGAATCAGTTCATCGTGGCACATATCAGAGTTTCACTGTATTTAGCTAAAATACCTATAGAATATGCAGAAAACATGTGCTAAAAAGGTTGTTTAGCTTAGGCTTAGTTATTGGAATATATAAAACTGATTCTTATGCAATTTGCACACAATTTCAGATTTCGATGAGAACCAAACATATAATCCCGAATGGAATGAAAAGGTAAAGGATTTCGATATAGAAATCCTGCTAGAAACAGTTTCTTCTTTGTTTACATATATATATATATAAATCTTTTTTTGTTTCGACATGCACTCAAAATATGATCAATCATATTTAAATATATATTATTATTGATGTTATTGATGTATGTAGCTTGTGTAAAACATGATATAAACTCGATATATATAATTTTTTTCACTTTCTTTTGTATTTTGGTATTGCATGCTAAAGTTGTAGAGTTGTGGGTAGCTATATAATTACTGATATTCAATATATAATCTATTTTTATATCCTGAGCCCATTGGAAAGGTAATTCCAGATGTAATATCATAATAAGAATTCATCTAGCACAAAAGTTGAAGTTATTGGAAGTTATTGGAATAACAGCTCTGCGCTGGGTTCAGGATATTTCCTAGTCAAGTATTATCAATTACAAAATTGCTCTAATTACATTTTTTGTTCGTTATTTTTACAGGCAAATGCGAATAGCCAATGGCAGGAGCAATTTGCACAATGGAGTCTCAATTCACAAAATAACTAAATGGATTCTAACTGGGCATCTGCATATACATATATAGAACTCTATATATAGATATACTTAGGCTCTCGCTTAGCTTTTTAAAGAAAATAAAACTTAAATCTTATGTTTGATCTAGAGAAATTTATTTATTGACTAACTTAGTCTATATACTATCTTATTATAATTTATAAAACAGTCTTATATACGTACATTTGAAGTCTCTTGAATCTCCACATTTATTTTGGATTTCTTTGCTTTTGCTACAGAAGTTTTTCAATTTTTTTTAAATGCGCTATTTTTTTTGCACATTGAAGTTGTGCATACTTTTTAAACAAATGGAAAATCAAATATACATACAAAATACTAAATAGAAATTTATGTACTTAGAACTTAGAAATTGTTGAGCAGAAAAGAAATACAAAACAAAAAAACAAAATCAAATTCAAAATGCTGATTCCTTCAAATGTAATCCCCCCTTAAAAAGAAAAGGCAGCAGTACAATAAATTATTAAAAAACAGACACTTTGATATACGATATAATAATTACGTAAAGTATGCAATCTATACTTATATATACATACATCTATGAGCTGGAAGAAGTTAAAGAGAAACTAGAGAACTTTCCAAAGTTTATACATTTAATATTTTGGATATATTGTATTTTACGTTATATACATACAAGAAAGCTGAGTTTTATTTAACAAAAAACAAAACAAGAAAAGGTTAAGGTATCCATTGTTATGTCGATACTATTTAAATTATATATCAATTTATATTATGCATTCATATAAAAAAAAAAAAAAAAACATGTTATTACATATAATCGCAAGGCAAATGAAGAACAAAATAAGATGAAAGAAGAAAACAACAAAATCAGACATTTATAGATATTATACATAATTAACCACTGAATAATGGAAAATATTACAAAACAAAATGAAAAAAGTAAATAAAAATACATTTTAAACAATTCTAAATTAAAAACTGCTTTACATTTTAAATTGAAAACTTACGCGGCTATGTTAAAAAAAATTATCGATAAGCATAACACTGTTAGTTAACAGCGACGCAAAATTCTGTAACATTAACAGCGACGCAAAATGCTCAAGCAACCAGTGCTGTAAAAATACCTAACATTATCTGTTCCTTAATAGCGGTTTACAATTTACGCAAGCGCCCGCTGCCGCCGCGCTTTAATACTCGAGTCATTCGTGTCGCGACAGCCGAAGTGTGCAGACGTCTTAAGTAAGAAAGAGTCAGCGAATTGTGTGTGTGTTGGAATATAATTGCAATTCAAGTAAACTGGGCTTACACATAGACAACAGTGAGAGCGAGTTAAAGAGCGCGCGCGCACACACACACCTATACGCTGTTTGAGTGAAATAAAGTAAGAAACCAGCTTAGAGCGAGCTAACAAGTGTGTGTCGATCGTTCAGCATCCGCGCTGCGCCGTGCAACAAAAAGAGAGAAAGCTAACTGTTTTTGTATATATATTTGGGCACGTCTTCAGCGCGTTTTTCTTGAACAGTTAAGAAAAGTTGCTGTGGCCGTTGCAAATTAATAACAAAAGGGTGTGGTGCGAAATAAGTGTGCGCTTAACAAATCGAAAATAAACCAAAATGTGGCGAGCTGAGCTAATGAAGATTAACAATTTGTGGCACTCACTGTTGGTGCTGCTGCTGGTGGCATGTGCACAGGCGCAACGGACGCCAACGATTTCGTACATCACACAGGAGCAGATCAAGGATATTGGCGGCACCGTTGAATTCGATTGCTCCGTGCAATATGCCAAAGAATATAACGTACTCTTCCTGAAGACAGACTCGGATCCAGTCTTCCTTTCGACGGGCTCAACGCTGGTGATTAAAGATTCGCGCTTTTCGCTGCGCTACGACCCCAACTCTTCCACCTACAAGCTGCAGATCAAGGATATACAGGAGACCGATGCTGGCACCTACACCTGTCAGGTGGTCATCTCAACGGTGCACAAAGTGAGCGCCAACGTCAAGCTATCTGTGCGTCGTCCGCCCGTCATCTCCGATAACTCGACGCAATCGATTGTTGCCAGCGAGGGCAGCGAGGTGCAAATGGAATGCTATGCAAGTGGTTACCCAACACCGACCATCACATGGCGTCGCGAGAACAATGCCATATTGCCAACTGGTACGTCTCATTCCGTATTAAAATTATTTACTAACATTTGCTAACCCCGTCACTGCGCCCCCATTAACACACGTTTAACCTGAAGCTTTACATGACATGACATGTCTGTTGTTTCTTTTGGGGCGCTGTCCTCTCTGACGCTCTCATTCTCCCACTCTCTGTGTGTGTCAGTATGTGTGTGTGCGTGCGTGTGACCGTGACTCACTCAGGCGTCAGCGTTGCGCGTTTGTTTATTTGCTAGTTTCTAGACTTTCTTTATTGCTGTTTTGCATGTTTTGCGCTTTTTGCATTTTCCAGCTGTTCTTAAATACGTTTCATAGACATTTGGCTTTTCAGTTTCTTATAATATAATTTACATTTACAATTTATGTGCTAGTCAAGTATTTCGGGGCGTTAAGCTTGGCTCAGCTTGAGCTCACTTGCTCGCCCTCTCTCTCTCACACCCAAACACACACACATATGTAGCTTTCGCTCTCTTTGCGCTCTCAAAGTTCGTTACCTGTGTGAGTTATTGTCATTGCTTTCTTTGGAAATTCCAAACACTTGTAATTTTATGAGGCACTCTTGTTGCTGCTGCGAAAAGCCAATAAACAGTAATTGAATAGCTCAGCTCTTTACCTGTAGCTAGCAAGGTCAATGCTAATCCCTTACAGGTGCGTAATTTATGCTATATTCTACCTGTTCTAAGCACCTTGCGTGCCATAAACGACGCCGCGCCGCTGGTTGTGCAGCCATAATTGATTTTTAAGCCTCGCAGCGTGTTTAACAAGATTGCAGCGTCATTTGCTTAATGCAGCCGGCAGCGACGCTAGCAGCGGTAGCCATAGCCACCATCAATTAGGAAATACTAAGAAATATTAAAGGAAATATTGAGCAGCCGAATGTTTTTCCAAAATTTCTTGCGTTTTACAAATAGGCTTAGGCAGCGGCTTAATATCCAGGGCTTAAATTACGAACGGTTTTCATTGATCTATGCACCTGTACAACAATTAAAGGCCTTCAATTATGGGCTTACCATGCATTATAACTTATTTTCACTGCTCAGATTTGAAATGTTTAATATGAAACACACTTTAGAATTCTCTTATAAACTTATATATAATAGATCTATTTTACATTATTCTCTTCTGAGTCTGTATATAAAATGTATTCTTTGAGAAAGGTTATCTAAACTTGTTTAATGCTTAAATCGAGCTTGAAATTGTTAACCAATTTTATGTATCCAAGTCAAGCACATTGCGATACTATTTGAGCATACCTCGCTTCATTTGTTCTTCGGACACACCCGGCTAATTTAATAGACCCTATATCAATCCCATGTCTATGCTCAGCTTGTGCAATCTTTAATTAGTTTGGCCTTGATTTGCTTTCTGTTTGGCATCGTCTATCAAAAGGCTATCAACTAGATTGTTTGGGTGTGTGTGAGTGCCCCGTACGAGCTGGGGCACTTGAAACTGAAAGCTACTTAAGAACGACCTGGGCCGTGGCTTGAAGTGGATGGAGCTGCTCGAGCTATAGGTTTGGTATAGGGGTTTGGGCTTGGGACACGCTTCAGAAACTTGCTGCAACAGATAAATATATATATAGCTAAACCTTTACAATAAATCAAAGTTAAATGTGCCCAGTCCTTGTCGCAGGATCGCCGTCTTCGTCGTCGTGGCTCCCCTCTGTTAACTTTCACACGATATATTTTTTGCAGCGCTCTAATTTAAAGCGCTTGGGCAAACAGAAATCGCGCTGCGCAGCTCAGCTTTGAAATGCGCCAACGAGCCGTGCAGTGCCGAAAGGTAGGTGAGAGTGCAGCGGTGGGCGGGGAGGTGGGCGTACAGGAGTGCTGCATATAGAGCCGTTCGGCAAAGAGAGTTTTGCTCCCTTGCTTTTGGCACTAGAGAAGCTTTTTGTGCAGTCTGTGTACGTACCTATTCGAGGCATTCGACAACTTCAGCACGCGCAATTGCTTCCGCAACTTGAAAACGCGCCGTTTGATGATGTTGCCAGCGAGGCGGAGCGGGAGGCAATATACAAAAAAAAAAAAAAAAGAAAAAGAAGGTGGGCCCGGCCGGGCAGCGTTTGAGGTAGCATATGAGTGCGAGAGGCAAGGGCTGTGGGCTGAGGGCTGAGGGCAAAAGGAAGGCAGCAGGCGTTGCTGCGCATCAGACACGGTTACGGCTTGGGTTCTGGGTACAGTGCAACACAAATAACACGAACAGCAACAATAGAAACTGCAACTGTTAAGGCCATGGCGACCGACCTCGGCCCTCACCCTCCCTTTCTCTCTCACACGCTGCAGCGCCCCGGCGTGTGCATAATTTGTATTTTGATAGCCGGCATAAACAATGCAAACAATAAACAATATATATATACTATACAATATACATATATATAAATTACAAGCCAAAAAGGTAAAAAAAACGAAAGCGAATACAAAGAAAGCGCGTACAAACCCTAAGCCCAAAAAACCCTATCCATAACCCCTGCCCCTGCCGCGGCTCCTGCTCCTGCTCCTGTTCCGTGGCTGCCCCTGCTCAGTTGTAAGACTGCAAACAAACATTTGCCGCAGCCTAAGCAACCCTACCTTGCCCCGCTCTGCCCGATCCTACAGCGGCTAGCAGCAGAGGGTCTTTCGGGCTTGGGCGACGCCTTCGCCGCGAGCGCAAAAAAAAAAAAAACAGAGAAAACATGCAGCATGAAAAACAGCGACACGCATACAGACAACAGCAAACAAACAACAATAACAATAACAACAAGGCTGAAGGAACCCCTAATCAGGCGCTTCCGTTGGCAAAAGTGCCGAAGGATGCTTGATAGTCGCAGTAGAAGATATCCTGTAAAGCACATGAGGCTAGAATAAAGCTCCTGAAAACTGAAAATATTTATGGAAAATTGCAGATTTACAGGATATATTGAAGTAATATTGGAAAAACTATAACTATACATAGAAATGTTAGGTAAAGGTTTATAGAAAGTAGATAGAATTTAGATTGGGGATATTAAATTGTTCTGCTTCGGTTATATTTACATATAATATATAGTTAGATATACATATATAGACTTAAATGACGGCTGCCTGCCTACCTTCTACGCGACATACCCCATTCGTCTGGCACTTACAGGGTATATAGGGCGTATGCATGCCCATGTGCATCTTTGACTCTCGCTATCAAGCGCTCAATTTGCGCTTTGCCATGCAAATCGATGTGTGGACCTTTCATTGAGCCCAAGCGTTAACTTCGCACAGAATGAAGCACCTGGCTGTTTACCTTAGCCACGCCCCTGCCGCTGCCACTGCCCCTTTGCTCTTTGCTTTGCCATGCAAAAACTGCATTGGCCAGTGATTTAATTGCGTCTCTTACCTTGGCCCAGCTACAGCAATTCACGTGAGGCCCAAAAAACTGAATCGAATTGAGTTTTAAATTTTCTAGAAATTCGAGCTGCGTTTGCTAAAAAAAAGAAGAATATTAAACGAAATGAAAATAATACAAAAATAAATAAAATGCAAACAAACAATGACCCGGCCTCTTGCAATTTGCAACGCTCGCAAATTTGTTTCATAATTCGGACATTATTTGAAAAAAAAAACAATAAAAATAAGCCAGCTGCTGCCACAAACGAGGGCAGCTTGAAGAGTAGTGGGGCAGCTGTCATAAATTAGTAAAGGAAATAAAGTTTGGTTTTATATTACAAGTGTAGCTCTTCCTATCTATAATCCTGCTGGATTGTTCTGGTTTCTTCTTTCAGATTGTGATCCGAAACTAAAAAGTAACAATATATAGGTTCAAGAACTGAAGTAATTAAATTCCTAAATTAAGTTAAAATATCTTAAACACAGTTCATGTCTTATACAATGTATGGAAGATAGAAAGTAATTCTTATTACTCAAGGCTGTTTTTATGTTCCTTCCATCTTCTTCTTCTACTCTATACACAAACAATGATATTTATCAATTATATCAGTGTTTAATTAGATCAATAGTAAGCACATAAATAATATGAAATTGCTCAATTTGTATCTGAAACTCCCCTCAGTGCTCAACTCTCATTCCATCTCGTTGATCATGCCCCTCGTGCATTGTTATACCCACAAAAGAGGAAGTAAATTCCATTCATCGGCAACATAAAGAACATGGCTGGCATAAAACGTATCTAAATAAAGATAAGTACGCGCTTATCCCGAATGTTTAGATGCCAATGGAGCGATAAGTTTTCGAAATAACATTTTTCTTAAGCCGCAGCCAATTGACGCTAATTGGACAATAATGTGGAACGAAGCATAAAGATATGCTCTTGAGATATACATGCTATATGTCTATATACATATATATATATCCGATAGATCTCGGTATGTGTGATCGCTTGTCACATGAATGCCTCAAGCTTCTCCCTCATCCAGGCCCAAGAGTGAGCTCTACTTGAGCGTAAAAACGTTTATGCAAATTAAAACAGCTCGAGCGCATTTTTTTCAAGTGCTCCAATTGCGTAATCAAATACCAAATACAATTTCAATTTGAGCTTCCCTAGGCTAAGTAGCCCAAGGGTGAAAACACCCATTTTATGTAAATTGTATTCCGAAGTTATTTTTTCTGTTTATGTAATTTACGCTTAAACATTTCGTTGCGCAATCGATGCGGCACTACAGATCGCAACGGGGCGTGGCTAAATTAGTTGCCCTTGTTGCCAAAATATATTTAATGAAAAATTTCTAGCATGCCACTCAAGAAGTCAGCCCCTCAGTCGTAATACCCTCTCCAAGTACAATCGAATTTGTATCTGTTGGCTGCATCCACTTTGATACTGTTCAAATATTTGCAAGTAATTATGAGAGAGGCCAAAGGGAAGCAGCTGAAGAGTTGGGGCTATTTATGCTTTTATTATTGCATATGCAGGCATAATTCCCCTCTCTCACTCTCTCTCTCTCTCTCTCTCTCTTCCACATATAGGCCCTCTTGTCCCTGTCTCTTGGGTCCACAGCTTTTAGAATGTTGCATTGTGTCTGTGAGCGTATTATGGCGCTGTGTTCTACTTGCCAGAGGTAGCATAGAATAGCGAGGAACCAGTGGCGTGTGCTAGGCATTTGTTCCAGACCAAGAGATACCCTGTAAATGTATGTTGAAGTAAGGAATAGTAGAGTAATGTTTGATTGAGAAAGAAACAAAGAAAGGGACAATTCTTACAGTGTGCGTAGCAATGAATGACGACTAACAGATACCCTGTAAATACCATAAGCCTTGTAAATTATAGATTACATCAGGCAATCAGTACCTTAAATGAACAAGTTGATGATAGTATTTTATTATAGAGTATAATAGAACCGAAAGAATAAATGTAGAAATATCCTGTGAATAATAATCTCATGTATTAGTAATATATTACATTATGAAAGGGGTATAAGATGGATTAAGGAGCACTTCAAGGAACACGTTTCTATTTAGTGATATTACCAAGCCAACATATCGATATACCCCATACCCAGCAACAGTTACAGGGTATTGCCAACTAACAACCACAAAACAACAATATACCTTATGATGACGTACTGAAAAACTTGTTTATGAATGTTGGTTGCTAGGGCAACGACCAGCAAAAACCGGCAACAAGAAGGGATTGGTAACTAGGCACCGTGCAACGGGCAACGGGCAACGGACAGTGGACATTGGACATTGGACAATGGGCTGAGGGGCTTTTCACTCTTTGCTTTGACGTGGCTAAAAGTTTAGCTGTAAGTGGCCAGCTAACTTGTTAGTTAATTGCTGGACATACATACATATACATACATACCTCTTGCAGCCTTTAGCGCCTTTTTGCGGCCGACGATTTGGCTGTAAAACCGCCAAATCCCAAGCGCTCTTGATTTTCCTTGGCTCATGAGAGCAGTGAGAGAAGAGTTTCCTGTGGTTTTGAGGGTTTTCAAAGCGAACGCTTGGCATAACTTATTGCTCTCCAACGAGAAGGGGTCTATGGCGGCCAAAGGAAAAGGCGCGGAGGAGAAGAAGCAAAAAAATGGCAGATAGCAAAGGAAGCGACTGCATAGAGTTCAGCTTTATCACTTAACGTTTCCTGGGAAAGTAAAGATTTTAGTTCTAATTAGGCTTAATGCTTGAACAGCTTAATGTTCTTTTAGGCTATATAAATTTAATGTTTTTTTGGATGAGCAACTTAAGAAAGATGTTCGTTTTCGTGATCTCTTTGTTAATTTAGTTCCTATATTGCCCAAAGCTGTCTCTGAAAACTGAGCGTCATTATTCTGCAATAATTTTTAGTTCATAGCTCATATAGTACTCTGTTATTAAAGTCTGAATTTTAGCTCTGTGGAGTTTTGTCTGTTGAAAGAAAATGTTAGGCTGTAGCATGTTGGGCTCTCTCGCTCGCATTTATTGACCAACTTTTTACTTTCACGCATTACAAATCGTGGGAAATATAATATAGAAAACCGGCTAGACATTCGCCATACATAAACCCATTTTGTGCTTGCCCAACTCAGATTTCACAGCACATTTTCCGCCATTTTGTGAGTTTACCTTTTTGCTATAACCTTTTAACCCTAAGCCCAAAGTAAGCTTAGGGGTTTGCTATGTAGACCCATATATTTACTTATGTAGATCTGTTTGGCTCTTTTCGTTTTCATTCTCGTTTCCATTGTTCATGGCGCTTATCGCGCGTAATTCACGTATTTCAATGCAATTTCTCTATTTACTTAGCACTTTCATTGTCCCATGTCACACGCAGGACAAATCCAACCGGCTTTTTAATCCTTATCACATTTGGTTTGGGGTACGCAATTTCCCTCCCTCTGCCGCCGCTTGCTCTCTCTCTCATTTTGGGCGTGCAATATTTGTGTTTATTTTCAGGATCTATGCGTATTTATTTAGGCACACTCCGAATCTCAGATATTGCAGAAGATTTATACCGTTTCTTTGTTATTATTGCTATTTTAATAGCTGTTATATGGAGATTTATTTTGGATTAGTGCTTGGAAATAAGTTTCTGTGCATGTGTCGTCAGAGTGAACTGGGTGAACTTGTTCAGTGCTACCGATTGCACTTGAAATAGAACTAGAACTTGTTAGATCATGAACTATTGCTCATCAACTACTCATATAGTAGTGCACTTGAACTAGCATTTCCTATTCTATTTATAAGATATAGTGGGAGTCCTTTATGCATTCCCAAGTACAGTCTGCACATAAATTCAATCAGACGAACTGTTTTTTGTATCGAAAAAATAAAAAAGTAATCTGCACTAAAAAACTCAATTGAGTTGGTTCTTTTGTGAGTGTTGAACTGCAAAATTCTTGAGTTGCTCGGGTAAGTGTATGTGTGTGTGTGTGTGTGTGTGTGTGTATTATAAATCCAATAAATGGCATGCCGGGTAGCTATAATGTGCTCTACTCGAAGAAATCACTTTTCAAAAGTCAACAACACAGAGTGGAGTGCAGATGGAGAGAAAGAGAGATAGAGTGGCTTACAGGCTATAGAGTGTGTGTGTGAGAGAGAGAGAGAGATAGAGAGAGATTGGGTAGGCTTGATGCGCTGTGGGGGTGGCTCAAGTCTCGCTTGCGTCCGGAGGGTGTCTCGTTTTTGTGGGCTTGCGGTTGCTGTCGCTGAGAGATTGTTCAAGGTTGATGCGTTAGCCACCAAAGTGGGTGCATTCACATGTCTCAAGAGCTTGTTATATGCTCGATATATACACATAGATATATGTATGTATATATATATATATATAACACGCACACAAGAAAAAGCAGAGTAAGATGGAAGATGACTTCTCATAATGTAGATGTGTTGATGAGTTTCGGGTGACAAAACAGGAAGAGGCGACAAATTTGCACAGCTATGCAATTTTTAATAAGAATAACAGAGCACACACAGAGACAGAGAAAGCGAGAGAGAGAGAGAGAGAGATAGAGAGTTGTGAAAGAGAAGACATATGTTGCAATGCGTCGGTCAAATGCATACAAAGTGTCTAGAAGTTAAGTTTTTAACCTCAAGTAACTTGAGTTAGGAAAAACATTCACAGAGGAAATTTGGAATGGATATAGTAGAGGACAAGCACAAGGTATATGTTATATATTATGCAATTCATGCTTAGATGTGATATATATATATATATATATTATTATAAATGACCTAGCTTGGGTTGTTCATAACTTAAGACATTCTCAAACAAGCATAGTTAGGAGACTGTACTGCACTTCATACAGCCACACGATGTATGATCTATATACCAAACGTTGAGCAAAAACCGAATCAACGCACGAAATCTCTCGTCTAGAAAAAAGTGAAAATTGCATTAGAAGCAAACAACGTGTGCGCACTTTTTAATTGGATTTCAGACTAGGCTAGAGCTAGAGCCAGGGCGAAAAAAGAGTGATAGAGAGAGAGAGAGAGAGAGAGAGTCGTAAAGTAGAAGAGTGACAGATAGAGAGAGAGAGAGGGAAGACGCGACATGACTCCAGCTGGAAATGAAACCTGGGAGAGGTTGTGCTGTGCCTGGGCCTGCTCTGCCGGCTTTTGCTCTGACACTGTGCAACGTGCTGAAATAATGTAGAGCGTCATTAAAAGCTCAGCTGGCGTCGCAGTCGACGTCGTTGCTGACGCTTTGATTATGATGAGTCACATGAGATTGTTGTTGCTGTTGTTGTTGTCGTTGCTATGCTGCATTAACATTCATAATTTCCACATGGCAACGTTGCTTAGAACCAAATGGAAAGCGCACTTCGACTTCGCTTCAAACCACATTGATGCCGTCACTAAGCCACCTGGACGTTCTCTTTAACCCAGCTTTGCTTCAACTCCATGTTGACATTTGAAGAGTCGATTGTGTTTTGTCGTTTTGCTTTCTGCTTTCTGCGCTTTTCCAAAACTTCAAACCAACAACAACAAGCAGGAAATTGAAAGGGAAAAGCAAATATGGCCACAGGCAGCTGTGAAAGGAGATGGGGAGGCAGGGCACGGCACGGTAGACACCTCTACCTCCTGATCACGTTTTTCCATCAATTTGATGTTTATTTTTTCGGCTGAATTGCCCTCGCCTCTTGCTGTCGCTGCTTTTGATTGGTGCGAATAGATTTTTGCATGCCATTTAATTTTCATCAGACCTAAAACAGCGGTGGTTGTTACAGACCAAAATGGCGCCGTCTAAACGTAGTTTACCAACGTTATATATATATAACATGTATATATGTATATACATGTGCCGCAACCCTTCGATTTCCCAACAACTTGTCACAAATTTTCCAAGTCAGCGCGCAAGGAAATAAAAAAAAACTAAACGCTTGGCGATAAACAAAAATGTTATGCTAGGCATCGCTACGGCAGTTAGGGATAGCAGCTAGGCCCAGCGGTAGGGGTAGTTTGTGCTACCCTCAAAAATATATATAACTCAAAAACTCAACAGCTTGAAAATATATATTTTGACGGAGCCTCGCTAAGAGTTGTTGATGGTCCGCCAGGTGAAAATAACTGCCTCAATAAATTGTTGATGGTTAGATTGATGCTCTATAGTGGGGCATAATCAATGTGGGCAGAAGTTTGTAACGACGTCTTAGAAAAAAGATGGAATGCTTGAGATGCTAGTAAAGTAAGTTCTAGCTCTATCAAATTAGCTTACAATAGAATTATCCGAATAATATTCTGAGACTATACATGTATATTTTTCTCACTATAAAAACTTTAGATGATATACAATACATAATACAATTAAGGACAACGATTAGATGTAAAGTTAATAATAATTTCCACCTGGCAATAAATATCTATAAAACTATAAGCCTTGAGCATTGGAAGAAATAGAATTATATCTCAGTTTACACTAGAAGATTCCTTTAGTAATATTGTATATGCCTCATCTAATACCTTCGCCTTTACGACATAAAGAAGTTGGAAGAGAGCAGATATAAAGAAATGCGAACATATATATTTGTTATAATTTGTTCATCCATTCAATTTATTATCTAGTTTCTAGGCATTGTCTTGGTTACAAAGTTGCCCTATTCACAGCTCACCTGTATTTTGGACTACATCTGTTTGGTTAGGGTATTCGAACTGTTGTCTTTTCTTATCTCGTTCTGTCTTGCCTCGGCTTATAACCTTTTACCTCTGCTGCGCTTCAGCCTGAATGCATTTCCTCTGAGTCGGCATATTTCTTCAGTTCAGTTCAGTTCAGTTTTTGTTGAGACCTTCTACAAAAGAGGCCTTGTTACATTTCGCATCCTTTTTTCATATTATTTTGTTTCTAGGGAGCAGGTAATACCTGCTGCTGCTCTTACCTGTGCCACAAAAGGTTGCCTCGACTGCTGCTGCTGCTGCTGCTGCTGCGGCAGCTTCATCTTATTTATTTCGTCTTCTGCTCTTTTCTCACCTTGCACTTTGCACAATTTTCCTGCCTGTGCCTTTAACTGACAATTTATCTCCGTTGCTGTTTGCCCAAGGGACGTCATTTGTTGTTGTTGTTGTTGCTGCTGCTGCTGCTGCTACAGACAGGTTCCTTAGCCTGGCCTAAACAAATGCTGTCGTCTGTCTGATTTTTCATTACCAACGCTCGTGAGCCGGCATATGTTTGTGTTTTCCTTTCATTAGTTAGGCTGCCAGCTAAACACATACAGACACACACACACACACTCTTGTGGAGAGTTTTTCCCGCTTATCATTGCTGCTTCTCCTGCCCCTTGAAGCAAAGTGTTTTTAATTCTCTCATTAGTAACTGAAATTACAACGCAGCATTTAGACTCCGACTCCGACTGTGACTGTGTCTCTGACTTCAGCTTCATCTCCAGCTCCAGCTCCAGCTCCAGTTCAAGTTCCGACTCTGTCTGCCCCGCCCTCTTTAATTTTGCCTCTATAGAGCGAGCTGCGAGTGTATGCGTTGCATCATTTCCGGCTAGGCCCTGCATTAGCTCCATTTGTATCATTGTCTCTCTCTCTCTCTCTTCTCTATTTCTTTCTCTCTCTCTCTCTCTCTCTGACATCTCCCCTCTATATCATTTTCAGTTGAATGCGGGCTTTCAGCATTTGCTTGTTAATTGAGCGCGGTGTCAGGCTCCATTTCCAGTTGGCATCATTCTCAATTTGTCATATTTAAAACGTGTTCTTGCTCGCTCTTCTTCTTTCAACCTCTGTACATCAATCAGTTGAGTTTAGTCGGTTATGCAGGAAAATTAAAGGTTAACACTTGATATGAGCTTGAAGGAAATGTGAATTTAAATGTTAAGTATAGAGATTATATAAGCTTCATAACAGCTGTGACAGATATCTATAGGGCATATATAGGGCGAAAAATTACGGTCTCTTTGCTAAAATCATTTAAAATTTATTCCTTCAAGAACTGTTACTTATATTATTTTATATCATATAATTACATAAGCTACAAAGAATAACAGCAAATCGCCTAGGGTCTTCAGTCTGGCTGTCTAGGTTACTCGAATGATATATGAGCCATGTGTACAATTATAATAGTCCCTAGATTATGTGTAAGGGTAATTGGATATTTCTGACTTGAAGAGCGCCTTGTTATCGAAATGATATATGAACTGCAAATCGTAATTAGGGAACGTGCAGCAGGCCGAAGGGCGCATTATTTTGACTGCATTGTTTATCCTGCACATTTGATATATGATCCGTAGCTCTATGCCGTATTAAGCCCAATTAACGTCACTTCATAGCAAGCAAAGGAAAATAATGGAAAAGCAAATTCATACTCATGTGCGGGGATTATTCATAGTTTGGCTATTGTGAATGGGTTTTCTTCTCAGTTCTTCTCGCTTCGCTTAATAAATTTAACCCAAAATGTCAACATTTGTGCATAATTCTTGACATTAATTACGAACATGAACTCAAAGACAAAGAGCAACGCTCTCTCTCTCTCTCTTTCTACAATAGAAAGTTGAGACTCGCTTCTTGTGTTGCATATTTAAAAGCTAATTAAATTTTTTGTTTTGGTATTTTCCCTAGACTTTTTTTTTTGTGGGTTTTTGTCTTCAGCCACGCCACGCCCTAGTTAAATTTTGTAGTACAATTGTTTGAAAACTCCGCAGTTTAGCTTAATGACTTTGTGGAAAGATTTGCTCTTAGCAGATCGCTTAGCCTCGCGAGCAACGGTTAACATACATATATCGTCAGGTTCGAGCTGACCTGCATCTCATTTCATGCAAGAGAACACATGTTCACAAATTTCACACTCAACTTGACTCGAAGCTATTTGTCAACCGGGCGGTAGGCGGGGTTGCCATGGGTATACGGGTATACGGAATTGGGAATTTCGGAATGGGCACAGTTCGTTATGGCCACTGCGTTTAGCTCAACCTGCGAGTGGGACACGCTCTGTCACGCTCTTGCACTTGGTATTCTTCCAATGACACGTTCGGGCAAAACAAAGGCAACAATGAAATATGACATATACCCTGTAAATGGTATAAATGCGTCATGATGAGAGAACGGGAGAGTGGACGACGAATGGGAATTGTGAGAGAATTAGTAAAGCAGACGACATATTATAGCAACAATAATTTTCATAAAAAATATACCCTGTAAATTTTAATAACAAAAGAAGCTTGACGATAGTTAATAGATTTTTACTTCAAATATACCCTGTAAATGCTTTAGGTATAGGCTATTGTAGGACATGCTTTATCAGCCTACTTCGATTTTGGCATTACAGGGTATTCACCTACCTAGCAACGCCTGCTAGCTGGGCCAACTGTGCATACAAACCAGATTCGTTGCGGGCTAATTAAATAGAAGCCTAGTGACAGTTGATATATATTTTCTTTTTGGCTCGACATCAAAATGAATTTCTGCTGCTGCCGCTGCCCGCATCGGACAGAGCAACTGTAAATGTAACTGTAACTGTAGCTGCAGCAGCATCTGCATCTAAAGTATTTCAATTGAAATTTCAGCTTAGCTATGCAATTCAATTGTCGTCAGGCATTGCCCTTTACTCCCTTTATCAGCATGTCTCTCTCTATCTCTCTCTCGTTCTCTCTCTAGTTCTCCCTGTCCCTCTTGATGCCTGTCAATTCAATTTTAATCAAATGCGTTACTTCGATTCCCCTGCGCAATTAATTTGAAATGTTTCAGTCGAATGAGCAGACGCCTATATGTGCATATGTATGTGTGTATGTGTATGTGTGTATCATTCACATTTATACTATAACTTATATGCCTCACTCCCTCGACCCCTTTTGGCCCGCATATTCAGGCATTTTGCATAGGGCTGTCCATAAGGCATATTTCCCTGGCATTCCCTCCCGTTGCTCATCGCTCGCTGTTAGCTTGTTGGCCCGGTCAACGCTCCGTGTGCTCAGCTTTTGATAGTTGTGCTTGCTGCCAATTGTTTAAGCCAAATGGTTGTAAGAGCCGCAACTGTTTGCAGGCTAGAGATGAGCGCGTGCATTGCATTCGATTTGGCCGCGATGCACGAATGCAGACGATGAAATAATGAGGGTATATATATATATTAGTAATAATAATGATAATCCTAAAGATCATTATCAATACACTATAATGCCATTGACAATTGACTATGGCGATGAGAAGGATAAAGACGATGATAGCGATAAATTATGAAAATAATTTAACTATATATAAATATAGATATCTCTCTCTTCCACCCTCCATTAAATCTACAAAAATTGTATTCAATCAACAGGAAAAACAATGTTTTTATTTTAAAATACAATTTGAAATTCTACTTCATCTAGTTAAAGTTATGTAATAATTACATTGAAACATATGCATGTTCGTGCTCATATCTCTCATTAACTTTAACCTCACTTAAGCACACGCACTCCCCCCACGCTAGGCGGGTGCTCAGGTAGCTGCACAGGTAATCGACAGAGCGCATTGCACTCGTTTTCAACTTCCGGTTATGAACTGAATGAATGCGAGCACCTTTTGCATTCGCATTCCCATTCACGTTTACGCTTCAGTTGATGCAGAAAACTCGCATTGCTCCCACTCTCTCGGTCCCTTTTGTGCTCCTCCCCTTGCTGCATGCATGCGCGCGCTTTTCAAACACAAAAGTTAGTTTTGCAAAAATGTTGACTGTGTCTCTAAATGGTTTGCTGCTTGTTAGAGGTCATTAACGCGACTATTGTTGTCGATACTATATACATAATGTATATAGGCACTCGACGTGGCATTTCCCAAAAAAAAAAAAGGTCACCCGCTATCTGAGAGTCAGCGGATGCGACGCGGCGCCTCATTAAAATCAGATTTGAGTGCACAAACACAAAAGCCGCAGCGAGCACCATTTAACTCCAATTTCGATAGCTCGCCACACTTGAACACCCTCTATGAATGACTTTACCTCTATATACCACTTATCTCTATGCTCTTCCAATCTATCCCTGCTCTCTAGCTCTAACTTAGATCAAATGTGATTCCTTAAATACCCCATAGTATTATTCCTTCTCTGTCTCTTGATGCCATGTAATCTTTCTTTTTATTAAATATCGCCCTTCTCTCTCTCTCTCTCCCACATTACAGATAGTGCCACCTATGTCGGCAACATATTGCGCATCAAGTCCGTGAAGAAGGAGGATCGCGGCACCTACTACTGCGTTGCAGACAACGGCGTCAGCAAAGGTGATCGTCGCAACATCAACGTGGAGGTGGAGTTCGCGCCAGTCATAACTGTGCCCCGGCCACGTCTCGGCCAGGCGCTGCAATACGATATGGATCTGGAGTGCCACATCGAGGCGTATCCCCCGCCAGCCATTGTCTGGACCAAGGACGACATCCAGTTGGCCAACAATCAGCACTACACCATCTCGCACTTCGCCACCGCCGACGAGTACACCGACTCGACGCTGCGCGTCATTACGATTGAGAAGAGGCAGTACGGCGATTATGTGTGCAAGGCGACAAATCGTTTTGGCGATGCCGAGGCGCGTGTCAATCTGTTCGAGACAATCATACCCGTCTGCCCGCCGGCCTGTGGTCAGGCGTATTACGGAGGAGCCGAGCATGTTGCTGCATCTGCCTCCTCGTTGGCATTGCTGGGCATTCTGCTGGCCGTGCTCTACTCCAGATAAGCCAATCTACAACCAACAACGATGCTTCACATAATCATATCTAATCCATCTCGAATATACGAATATATATATATATCGAAAGTATATATAGCTAAACATAGACATCAGCTGTAGAAGTTTCATTGTCGCAAAGTCCTCTTTTTGAAATTCTGTTTATCTATATGTTTTCTCCAGTCCATATAAAACGTCCAATCTTATCTTAAGTTAAGTTTAAGTTTTTGAAAGAGCTCACGCATTTTAAACTAATTTAGTAAAACAAAAACAAGATCCAACTCGAATCCCAAAAAACAAAACCCGTCCGTTTTTTCTGACTCTCTGTATATTTTTAAATAATTTTAGACTATAATAAGATAAATATATATATCAGACATTCCCGCTCTATACATCACATTTAATTTTCCACATTTCGTTTACAAGAGAAAATATTTTATTTTTTATTAAATAAATAATAAAGTATTTTCGTGCTGCCCTTAATATATGTATGTGTGTAATTAGTTTGATATACATCTAACTGAACAATTCGAGAGGCAAAGATACAAATTGCGAATAACAAGACGAAAAAAAAAATTAATACTTTTCTAACCCGAATCTGGGTGTAAATAAACAATTTTTGTATTACGAACTAAGAGAAAAGAAAACATAAAATAAAGCAAAAAAATGTGTAAAATGAATATGTAAATTTGAATTTATACAAACTTGTAAACCTAAGACACTGAGCTCATTTAAATTATATCATTATAAATGTTTCTTAGAATTAAGACTTGATGGAACCGCCCGCTGTCGCCATGCGATAATATAGATTGAATTCGGATTCGTAGACCGAAAAGTTGGCATTCTTATAGCATCTGCTGGGCGGCACATACAGGCGCATTGGATTCTCCACTATGAAGCGGTAGATTCGCTTGATCCTGTGAAGCTGATGCTGCGTCTTGGTGCCCAGTGATTCGATATTATCCAGCAGCTGTACAATTTCCTCGTGCTGGCGACGGGCGCTCAGCTTCAAACCGTGTGGATCGACTGCAAAGCGAGAGTGGAAATGGAAATGAAGTTTCAAAGAGAAAGGGCGCTTCGAGCTTACCAATTATTGTCTCAAAATTCAATTTCAAATCGGATGTGTGCTCAGCAATTGCTGACGCCCACAAAATGCGTTTACGTACTTCCTGTAGAGCCCCAATGGGGGTTAGCAAATGACCAGGAGCCAATTGCATGGTGGAGGCCAATTCCTGTGATTCCACGATGAGCGGATTGGCCGACAGCAAAAAGGTGCTGCGAAAAGGGAAATTCAATTACAAAACAGACAAGCTATATACATATATACAATGAGCATGTATGTGTATGTGTGCAGATATGTGCAAGAGATTTCACTGTATACAGAATATATACAGATAGGCCTTACCAGTTGCGAGGCACACAGCTGAGTTTCTCCAGTGGCATCTCAGCAAAGGTATTCAGCTCCAGCAGATGAGAGGGCAGTGTGGCAGGCGATGAAGTGCTGGGAGGCGGCAACATAGGAGTCGAGGTACAGTTGGCTGCCACAATGGTTGTATTATCAAAGCTGCGACGCAGCGTTGTCTCCATGGGACTCGCATCGAACTCTAGTTTTGTGCTGGAGAAGACGCTGTCGTTGGCCAGATTGAAGCTCTCCATGCCCAGGTAAGACATATTGCCCACTTTTAGCTTGCTGTTAAACAGCTGAGATTTGGCGTTCTGTTGGTGCGTCGTTGCCTGCATGTCATCCAGCATATTCTTCAAGATATTCTTGGAGTACAGAATTTTCTCTTTAATCTGCGATAGCTGCAACATGTCGTGCCTTATTCCATTGATCGAAGTATTGATTTCGGCGTAGATTTGCTTGATGGAGCAAAGGAGCAGCTCGTGGCTCTCCAGTTGCCGTACGCCCGCTTCCAGCTCCAGGCGCAACTGTTCAATCTGCTCGCTGAGATATTCGTTGCGTGCATGATTGAAGTTTCGCAAATTGTATTGGAGTATAAATTCAGAGATGATCTCCTCGCTGCTTTCTTCCTCCTCTTCGGTGCTGATTGCATTGAAATTGTTCACTTTCCTCTGCAGCTCGTTCAGGAATGTGCTATACGCAGCGGCGAAACGCTCCTCCAGCTGTGCAACTTCGTTTTGTGCTGACAAATGCTTGGCCACCAGGCCCAATAGCTCCGCCTTTGTCTTCAGCAATTTAATGTCAAAGCTATTTAGCATTGGCTTGGACAGAGAGCTTATGGTTTCAATGTGTTGACTGCTCTTGTTCAGCTGCATCACTTGCTGCAGCTGCTCTTCCTTGATGCGCATGATCGCATTGAAGAGCAGAACATTTGGTATATTGGCAAAGATCTGTCGCATTTGCGACCAGAGCTGATTCTTTGCTTCAGCCAGTTGTTGGCTACTGTGGCCATCTGCATTGCAGATTCTATAGAATTGTTCCAGCTCCTTGAGCGCCTGCTCCACGGCCTTTGTGGCCAGCTTTTCGCTGGCGTTCTTTGCATTTAGTTTCACTGGCATTGTGGATAGGATTTGTGCTTTGTTCGCCAGCTCCTGCTCGTAGGTTTTGTTAAGAGATTCCAGCTTAAGTTGCAGTAAATTATGTCTGGATTGGTGTAGCTGCATTTTGTGTGTTGCGCTAATTGTTTGAATATCTAAAAGAACGAGCGAGAGAGAGACGGACAGTAATATAAAAAAGATTCCCTTTGAGCGTCGCCTGCACTTACTCTTTGTTTTGATAGACGCTGCCAAGCTATCGTACTCTTTCTTAGCTTCTACGAGACACAGCTTCTCCTTTTCCCTCTCCTTGAGCAAGTCCTGCATTTTCAGATGGATTTGTAGCTGGAGTGGCAGAAAACTGCGTCCACAGGCTGGCACCACTTTTCCTTTGTGCTGTGCCACCTGCGCAATCAGCAAATTCTCGCGCACCTCTTGCACATTCTGGCGCGGTTGAATGCGCGACTGCATATTCACAAATAGTTGATTTTGACGCGATTTAAATATGCTGCAATTAATAAAAAAAAAAATGGCAGTTCGACTTGAATTTGAACAGCAAATTTGTTAGACTTACGATTTGAGCGCCTCCTCATTGGGCAGCGCGGCGGGCGGACAGCCTAGGCTGGTGGCCCACTCGCGAAATCCTTTTATCTGCTCGTCAAAATCCATATTTCAAGCAATTTAACTACAAATGTTTTTAAACGCCGCGGCCGCGCACATTCACAGCTATCTACTCACACCAAGGCACCACACAGGGTTGCTAAGCAATAATATATTTGGAAATCATGAAAAGTAATATGTACACACTTAAAATGGAAACTTCAATTCGAAAAGTAACCACACAGCTCTTGTTAGCTCTTGATCTTAAGATGGTGAAATAATTATTTAAATTTATTTATTTACACAAACATTCGGAAAAATTGAATACCATATTGCTTAGTATGTCTAATTGAAATAACTTTGTTATGTACACATTTTTTTAAACAAATTAAAAAATCTTGACTATTAATTATGTTAATCATAAATATTAATCATTATTTTTAACTATGCATTGAGTGACAAATGTCTGAGCCATCACACACTGTGGGCTTTGTGTCCAGCGATGGGTCGGACAGTTTTTAAAATATTCCATATAGGTGCAGCCAAGCACAATGGCTGAAAATGGACTGCATTTTGGTTGCTTTGGATTAAATTGTTGAATGGCTGCCAATCTACGCTGAGCTTGTGGCTCACATTTGGTAAACGCAGCAGTCATAGCCTCCACATAAAGCGTATCATTTGGGAATTTGGCAGTTAAATCGTTTCGTATATGCTCCAAGTTGAGAGATTTCGGCTCTCGTTTGTACTGTGATGTTGTGAGAATGCAATCAGCCAGGCACTAAGAGAAGAGATAAGCGATAGTTAGTTAGTTAACTATCGAAGTTCAGAAAATGGCCCTGTCCTTGACCTGAAACTAATGTTGTTCATTCCTACTTACCGTTGCCGTATCCAAGTTAGGCGGTCCATTTGGTGTACCTACAACTTTCTCTGTACATTTTTCGGCAATTTGATCGCGTCCTCCATCCCGGCAGCAAAGAGCAGGATCCTTAAATTCGAATTAGGTTACCAAATTACAAGAAAATTCCAGATAACTTCAGTAGATTTCTTACCAATAATGGTGGCGGTTTTTGGCAGTCAATTGTTTGGCCATATGCAATCGATCCATATCCCAGCAAAATGAAAACCACAATATTTTTAGAACTCCACATAGCTGCAGCTATTGCTGTTTTGAATGATGCTTAAACTCAAACTGTAAAAATAGTTTAGACAAGTAACGTTTTTATATGAATGGAGAGACAGTTCAGCTGGCTATTAGAACCAGCCACGCAGAACAAATAACTCTGGGCAGGGGTTCATTGTTGCAATTGTTTGCTATTTGGTGCCAATGTCAAATCTAATACCATATTTTGGAACGTTGACATCGTGGACATGAAAACTGGTTAGTTTCATCAAATGAATTTTCAATATACACACATATCTCTCTCGATAAATTAAAAAGTAATTTTAGAGGAAGTACAATTAGCGCATTTAGCTATTCAGATTTCAAGGTGACAACTTTTATAAAAAAAAAGCAAAACCACACATGTTTATGATTATTGATAATTATTGGTAATCCCAAAATTGAAATGCTTAACGGTCATTGGGGTCACTTTTTTTGAGTCTGTCAAAGCTTTTAAAAAATTATCAGGAGAGTGATTGAACTAATGATATTAGTGTAGTGTTCCAATTAATTGTAAGTTGCAAGGCACTGGTCAAAATATTTAAAAATGATGTGCTTTCAATTTAAATGGCATTGGTATTGGTATGCCTGCTTCCTTACATTTAACCAGTAGTGGCCATTAGCCATAGTGGTTAGTGGTTTAACCACTAACATAAGTCTACACTCTGTTAATGATTAACATAGCCCTCTCAGCTGTTGGTTGGTTGGCTATCGAAATCGGATATATCGATAAGAAACGCAAGTCGAAGCAAGCAGATGGATGTGAATAATAAAATGTATTTAGACAAACACAAATAAAAATAACTAATAAATGGTAAATTCATTTAATTTTATATTTAAATAACAGATTAATTGTGGGCGATGTGCGCGGTCGCTTCAAGCAGCTGTTCAGCCGAGTGGAGCAGGTTAACAAAAAAGCGGGACCATTTGAGATTTTGTGCTGCGTCGGTGATTTTTTTGGCGCCGAAAAACAAAACGAGGAACTAATTGCCTACAAGAATGGCTTTAAACACAGTAAGTGGAGTGGATTTAAACTGAAATTATTGTAATAATTAAATGCTATAGCTTTATGTTTATTTTACAGTTACCGTGCCCACTTATATACTGGGACCCAATAAGGAGGAGGATAAAAAATACTACGAAGATTTGTCAGATGGCGAAATCTGCACGAATCTAACATATTTGGGCAAACGAGGAGTTTATACGCTTAGTAGTGGGGTTAAAATTGCCTATTTAAGTGGCGTTGAAGCAGCAGCGAGCAGTGGACCGAAATGCAGCGAGCATGAATTTACTAAAGCTGATGTACAAGCCGTGCGCAATTCCTGTTTGATTGCAAAGAACTGTGGCACGGATTACAGAGGCGTGGATGTACTCTTAACTTCCCAATGGCCATACGGCATGCAGGAGGAACAGAATGTAACTAATTGCATATATGATGCATTCTAGTTTATAATCAAATTATTGCCTATTTTATACACCTGACAGTCGAAGGCGTCCAAGCTGATTTCGTTTCTGTGCCGTGAAATTAAGCCTCGCTATCATTTCTGTGCGATCAATGGTGTCTACTATGAGTGCCCGCCCTTCCGAATGCCCAAGGATGATACTACGCAATTTGAGCTGTGTACGAGATTTATATCACTCGCTGACGTGGGCAACGCAAATAAGGCTAAATATATTTATGCTTTGAGCTTAAAGCCTGTGGACAAAGCGCGTTTGCTTGATCTGGTGCAGAAGACAACAAATGAAATCGAATGCCCGTTCATTGGCTTGAAGATGGATGGCGTTATTAACCAGAATGAAACGGTGAGTTTTTGCAATATTTACTTATATACATAAAATTATCTTTCTGTTATAGTCGGAGAGTCGACAATACTTTTATGATATGGACTCGAGTGGCAATCGGAAGCGACGCAGCGAAACGGACAAACGTGATAAGCGACCAAGGATAATGCATATAGACCAAGGTATGAAATATTATCAGAAATTATTATGAATGCGTTTCAATTTATTGATATCGCTTTACAGATAACTGCTGGTTCTGTTTGTCCTCGGAGAAAGTGGAAAAACACTTGATTATCGCCGTGGGTGAACGTTTCTATTTGGCATTGGCCAAAGGGCCTATAAATAGTCATCATGTTTTGATCTTGTCAACCCAACATATACCTTGTGCTGCTCAGCTCAGCTCAGAGGATTGGGAAGAGCTGCTTAAATTTAAAAATGCTTTGCGTAAACTCTTCCAAAGCCTGGGACAAGTTGCTTGCTTTACAGAGCGACATTATAAGACTTCACATTTGATTATAGACGTTATAGGCTTCGAGGAGGGCTATGCGTGGAAAATAAAACATAGTTTTGAGGTAATGTTCAGACTACATTTATATTTCGTTACAAGTTTATTATAAAGTTTAAACTAACAGTTCATTTATTAAGTCATAAATATCCGATTTATAATATTCCCGCTTTCAGGATAAAGCTGAGGAGTTTAATTTAGAATTTGAAACATTGCCCGCCTTGACTTCTCCCAAAATGCTACCTGAAGTGGGTCCCTATTTCCTGGCAGAGCTGCCCGATGATACCGCCCTAATTACACGACAAATGAAGCATTTTCCACTGCATTTTGCCAGGTGCGTTGCCTGGACTTGAAATGGTTTGCTTATTCATAGTTATTTATAAACTATTATAATTATATTTATAGAGATGTTTTCTGTTCGGAGAACTTGTTAAATTGTGATGAGAAAGTGAATTGGAAGGATTGTCTGCTTGACAATGAGGAGGAGAAAGCAAATGTTGTTGAATTTCGTAAACGCTTTGCGCCCTTCGATTTTACAGATGATTGATTGATTGTTTGCTGATTGATGATTAAAAGCAGAACATAATTCGTGAGTTCAAAAATTCTGTTTTACTTATTGCATATACTATTGCCATTGCAATTTAGTCTAAAATCTATTATGTATACTATTTGCAGATAGTATTATGTTTAAGAGTCTCTTTGATAGATTTTGTTAAGTATTTGCAAGAATGTTTGATGCGGCACTCCCCGAGATGTTTGCTGTATGTGAGTTTTTATCATATTGTAAGATTCCTCCTCGAATATGGCATATGTAGAGGGCAAGCTAAGCTCTTTATATAGAGCCTTAACACGCTCGACTTTGAGGGGGTCTGCAAGTACAAAATTGAAACATTTAGTTGCATCTGAGTATAAATAGCTTTTTCATCTTTACCATTTTGTCCGTAACAGTCTATCATGATTTGCTTCTGCTCCGCATTGGCGCGCTGCATGGCCACCACAGCGAGCCAGGAGCATTTGTTGTCCTGTATGTCGGTGCCCACTTTGCCGGTGACCTCTGGATTGCCAAAGCAGTCAAGAAAATCATCTTGCACCTGGAAAAAGTGGCCCATTTCAAGTAGAATCGTCTTTGATTGTCTAAATGCTTCGGCGTCTTTGTAGCTGCAAAGATAATTAGGTTCTTATATAAATCACTAATCAGAGTTGTCAATTCATACCCAGCTAGATGCATGGCTAGCGCAAAGGGCAGATAGAAGGAATAATGTGCCGTCTTATTTTCCACAATTGCCTTGTAGGTCTCCATAGTAAAGTCTGAGACACTTTTATTTGAGTTGAGCAAATCGAGAGACTGTCCACAAGTTGTGATGTAGGTGACCTCGTGAAACAGCTCCATCAAAGCCACATAACAATCCAAATGACTGAAATGTTGCTTAAGTATCGCATACACGGCATTCTCTATCATTAGGGCATCATTAATGGCTATGAGGCCCACTGATTCTACCTGATGCCAGCACTTTTGGCCTCTGCGCGTGATACTATTATCCATCACATCATCCGATATAATGAAGAAACTTTGCAGCTGTAATTTATGAACAATTAAAATATTTAAATTTAGTAATTTTGAGTATGTCTCGACAAGTCCTCACCATTTCGACACACCAGCCCAAATATTGAGCTAGTTTTATATTCTCAGGGGTTAGGTCTTCGGCAGGCACTAGATTTTTGTATGTGAGCACCGTTAAGATGCCACGATTCTTTTTGCCACGGGGCACATTGTATTGCAAGACCTGGGCGAACCATTTCACAGCATCATTACAATTGAATCCCTTTGTATAGGTGGTTAGGTCACGGACCACATCTGAAACGGTATAAATAAAATATCATTCATATACAAATATATAAATGCAAATATTTTAGCATTATTATGCTAATTGATGATCACCTGGAAATACGGCCATAAAGTCACGACTTTCATCTTTTGAAACTGTGACGCGCGCTGCAATTGGCACCGAATGATTTTGAAGCGTTGATAAGGTTCTGTGGAAAACCCGAAATATGAATAACGTATATATAGTAATAACAGAAAAATACTGCTACAAATGATGGTTGTTGACGGAAAATACTGTTGCAACAGCTGTCTGCGGCCTACGTGACCGGCCACTTTCACTCCATCTATACCACGCCCCTAGCGGTCCGAGCAGTAAACAGCATCACAATGTAAACAATTTCGGTTTCATCTTCTGTTTTCTCTTACCTCGTTGTCTTCTTTAGTTTCTGCTCGATGACTAATTCAGAGGGCAGGCCGCCAATTGTATCCACAGATTTAACTTCGTCGCTGGTTGATATAAATCTACTCATTAATGCAGGGCGCTGCAGTAAACGCTGCTGCGGCAATAGCTTTTGCGCTAACTTAAACATGTTTGGGGCTATTTTCTAGAAGTTATGCGTTTTTCAACGCAATACAAGATCGATTTAGTCTATAGTTGATATTACTATTCTTGCTACATTCACACAGAGCTTCTTCAGTCTTTTGATAATTTCGGCAGCACTACAGTTCAAAAATTTTACTTAAAATTGAATTCGTCGTAAAAAGAGAACAGTCGGTTGTTGCGCACTTGACATAAATGTTTGCTAGTCGAAAGTCGAGAGATTTTTGACCCACCAACTAGTGTGGTCGCGACTCGTGAGTCTAAATATTCATATGGCCAGCAGAAATACTAAAACTATCGTAAAAAACTCCACATATATCGATTGTTGGACGCTTCGATAGATGAGTTGTCTCAACGTTGTTGCACATCGCTAATCGCCGAAAAGACTGGAGCGCAGGCAAATAACAAGAAAAATAAAAATCGTAGTTTGTTTCTGTTTTATAACTACATCATGATGGATGAGCAACTTATTGATGAAGTAGCTCAACATGGTGTCATCTACAATCGGCAAAAGTATTATTTAAATGGCAGCGCCAGCGGCGGGAAATACGAGACCAAGGACGAGGCTTGGCAGCTCATTGCGTTGAAGCTGCGGACAGACGGTAAGCCCAATAAAAAAGTTTCAACTCGATTTGCGCTAATTAGCTGAGTAAACTTAATAAACAAATACACTTTGATTGGCAGTGGAAACGTGTAAGAAGCGATGGAAATATCTGCGTGAACGTTATGTATCACAACGCAAACAAGGCGATCCACCTGTTTACGAGCATTTATCTCGTCCATACTTGGAAAAAATGAAATTCCTGGATCAGCATATACAGCCGCGTAAATCCTATCGAAACGTGCCCAACTTTTTGACCTCACCGCAATCGGCGAACAGCTCCAATTACAGTGAATATAATGTGGATTCCAAGTCGAATAGCTCACACAAGAATATGTCGCATTTCGGTGGCCAGAATCATCATTATCATCATCAGCAACAGCAACAGTCGGGAACGGTAGATCAGCAGCATCCAATGAATGCACTAAGCACAGCTGCAGCCTCAGCTCTAGAGAATGTCAATGGACAAGTGAAAATAGAGGCGGAAATATTTAGAGATTTTGCGGCAGCCGTAGCCTCGCAGCAACTTCAGCATATATCACAATCACAAATGCAGCAGCAACAGGCGGCGGCTGTGGCCGCAGTTATGGCTGACTCTTCGCAGGGCTATCAGGAGCCGATAATGAATGGCACTGGCAGCACAGGTGGCCTTACCTCCACGTCTTCCTCAATGAAATCACCGCTGTCGTCCCCTCTGCCTGGTATGGGTGCAACTCAGACCACACAGCAAGAGGAGCAGGCGACTGCAATAGCGTCTCAACAGTCAGCTGTACATTCCTCATCCAATGTTCAGGCTAACTACAGTCATAAGAGCAGCGATGAAATGCATTCCTCCTCCAATTATCACAATAAGAAGCCCCGCGTGCAACTGAACTCGAATGGTGTCAGCAATCATGCACAGCATGCCAGCAACGGTATATCTAATCCAAATGGACATTTTGGCCAAGACACCGATGATGACTCGGATGACAATAGCACTGATCTAATGGAACCACAGACAATGTTGCACCATGATAATCACTACAACAATTCAATCAATATGCAACGCAACAACTCAAATGGTAATGTCAATGGTAATAATAATAATAATCAACAGCAGCAGCAACATCAGCAACAACAACAACATCAACAACAGCAGCAACAACAACAACAGCAACATCCGAATATGTTTCCATCGAATACGGATTTTCTCTTCCAGCTTTATCAGCAGTTACCACAGCAACAGGCTGCTGGTAGCTCACATGCTTCCAACTTTGGCAAGTTCCAAACGCCATCAAATCCACATGGCATGCAACGTTCCTCGGAACATTTACTGGGTGAACTGGTCACCACGGAGCTGTTGAAAATGAATAAAGATCGTCGGAAAAATGTACAAAAAAGAATATTGGAAATACTCTTCTTTGATGATTAGGCAGCAGGGCAGCAGAGTCCTACAGTATTAAGAGTTTCTGTTGTACATAGTGTATATATAGGGTATATGCGATTATACATATTATTTAATTTATGTTTTAAGCTTAAAGGTTGCATTCAGAAGTTAAATTCAAAAATGTAGTAAAGAGGATAAATTATATAGTTGGATAAGTATAGTCCAACACTTATTTAGTATGTTTTGTCGACCTGTTGAATTGTATATCTAGATATATATAATTATATACATGTTTAAACATTAATTCTTCATTATTATTTGAGCTTAAAGTTTTCGTAAGTTGTCCGGTTTTCCATAACTTTGTTCGTTAGCCCACCAAGGCATTTGAAAGGATGTTTCATTTGCACTAGTCATGAACTAAGTATATTGAAAAATTTTCCAATTAGAGCTTAGGTTATTATTAAGCGGGTTTAATGTATAATGTATACCTAGTATACTTAATTAAGCTAAGTAAAACTCATTTATAATTTATTCAATTTATGTTTAATAAAATGTATATGTAACTATATATATATCTAAATATATATATATATATGAGTGTATGAACGTAGGTTTAGTTAATGTTTAGCCATATTAAGAACGGTTAGATGTAGTCTATATATATATATATATATATGGGAATCTATGTTATGGTCTGGAAACCCGCCGTATCCTTCAGTTCGAGTGGCTTCCACCATAGATCTACGCTGTGATGAGTTTTCGGATTGGGCGTATCACAACCCGTCGTACAATTCGACTTATAATTATCAGCTGGGTCTGGCGATTGGAGAAAGATATTATGTATTACATATGCATATATGATGTGGGATATATCATTATCGGATGCCTACCATATTTATGATCGTGGTCCTCGTCACAGTTTCTGGGACAGAAGACGACCTTCACATCGATGGGCTCGTATACCTTCAATATTAGCTCGGGCACCTTTTCCGTCGTATAGTAGCCGGCCGTTGTATACTCTAATAATGATGAACGATTCGTGTGAGTCACTGGGGGGTTGCTATTGCTAGCGCTGGCCGCTTGTAGCGGCATTAGGTGTATGCTTTGATTCTTTGATTGCAGCAGCCACGGCTTTTGATTAACCGTTAGAATCTCTTGGTGTGTGGATGCTGCTGCCAATTTTGTCTGTTGAGTGGTGCGAGTGGTTGGTCTGGTGGTTGCTGTCTCTAAGTCCCTTACTTGACTAAGACTTTGCAGCGTCTGTAGTTTTTCTTGACGTGTATTTCTGAACTTCTCTGTAGTTGTCGCTTGTGTGGTGCTCGTGGTTGTGATTGTGGTTGCTGTGGTTTTAGGGTTTACTGTGTGTTTGTTTAGTTGCAATTGCTGTATTGAGTTTTTCATAAAACTGAACATCTCTTGCCGTGTGGGTCCTGGTGTTGGCTGTGTCTTGCGAGTGGTGCTGCTGGATGTTGTTGTGGTTGTTGTATTGGGCGTTACTGTGGTGCTGTTCGCTTTCAATTGTCGTGTAGGATTTTCTTTCAGTGTGGGCTTCTCTTGGCGCGTGGCTACTGCAGCTTGTGGAAGCGTGTTGTGAGTGGTGCTGGTGGTTGTAGCTGTAGGGCTTACGCTGTGGCTTGCTGCTGCTTCTGTCTGTGTGTTGCTGCTAGTGGTGCTGGTGGTTGTTGTGTTGGGTTTTACTGTGGTGCTGTTTGATTTCAAAAGTTGTGTACGACTCGATTTTATCTCCTGGCCCCTATTTGATAGTGTGGTGCGAGCATTGCTTGGAGATACTGTTGCTGTTGCTGTTGCTGTTACTGTTGTTTTGGCTTTTACTATGCTGTTGCTATCTAGAAAATTGTCATGCTTTGATTTATGCTTTGATATTTCATTAAATTGCTTCGCTGATTGCTTGAGAAATGCGGGTACTGGCAGCGGCACACTTTGTGGCTTAAGTGCAGAAGTCTCGGACATTTGTTGCTGCTTGGCCTCGCTCGTTAACCCATTCACCTGGTGGAGAGACGGGTGCAGGGAGTGTCGCTTGGCCGTGGCGGCTCTAAGCGCTGCCTGCTTAATAGTGGCCTCTGTGGCTACGCCAGTGGCTCTGTCTGCTTCCTCTGCATCGTTTACATACTCATAATCCTCATCGTCGTAGTATTCTGAGCTGCTGCCTATTGCGTTTAAGCTCTTGGTTGTTGTGGTACGTGCTGTGGTGCCCGCAGTTGTGCTACTGCTGCTGCTTCTGCTGAGTGGTGCTAAGGTGGTGCTCGTTCTGCTCAGCTTCTGTCTTAGCAGACGCATCAATAGGCTTTTTGGCACGCTCAAGTCATTTCGACTGCTTGTAATTTCATTAGCAAACAAGTTGGGACTCTTGCTGGTGGTGGAGCTTAGTGGTGCAGGCGGCATGGTGTTGGCTGCTTGAATTATTTTCTGTTTTAGCAGTTGGATCAGCGTCTGCTTTTGGGCATTCAAGTCGGGTTTTGCGGTGGTCTGTTGAGCCTCTTCCATGGGCTCATCATTGGCATAGTCCGAATCCACATAGTTTTCGGAGTAATCTCTATCATCGGATTTGGATGCGGTTGCATTAGCTACAGCTGGCACCGGCACACTGGAGCTAGTTTCTAGCGGATCGATGGCAGCAGCTGCTGGTGGGGTTATTGGTTTTGTGGTGCTTTCCACTGAAGTTATCGTCGCAGTGGTGCTCTTGGTGGTGCCAGCTGTACTGTTTATTACTGGCTTTTTATCTGCCAGATCATGCTTATCAACCACATTCTCCAGCTCATTCGTATCGTACTCGCTATCATAGTACTCCGAATCGTCAGCTTCAGCTTCTTTGGTGGCATTTTGTGGTATTGGTAATTCGCGCGTCAGCTGCTTGATCGACTGCCTCAAGGACACGGCTATAAAGGGCTTCGATGTGGCCAAATTGTGCCTCGCCATTTGGGCAAAGGTTACCTTCGATACGGGTGCAGCTGTTGTCGATATCACCTGGAAGAGCTTCTTGAGTATATGTGCTGCAGCTATGCTGGACATGGTCGAGGGCTTTGCTAGTGGCTTTTCCGTTGTCCACTTCGCTGTGGTGCTGTCCTCTTCCGGTGCGGGCTCATCGTTCATATAATCTAGGCTACCCTCGCTGGAAACTAAGCTCTTGGACAACAGCGAGGATGGCGAATCTCTTTCACCAAATAGATTTTTGCTCGATTTGTTTATAACAAATTGTGTTTCGGTTTCTGTGTGTTTGATGTTGTTGAGTTGTTGTTGTTGCTGTTGTTGTTGTTGCTGTATGCATTGTGTGTCTGTAAAGCAGTTGATTGAGTGTGGTTGAGTGTGTAAACTTGGTATAAGCTGCCCACTTGGAGTTGTGTGTATAAAAAGACATTGGGATAATATAAATTCGTTTGAGACTTACCTTCAGATTGACAAGGAGGCAGTTTGGTGGCCGTGGTTAGCTCCGATGTTGCAGTGGTGTTTGTTGTTGTTGGCGCCAGAGTTGTTGGTTGTTTGGTTGATGTCACTATCGAGGTTGTTGGACTCGGGGTTGTTGGTCTTGCGGTTGTTGTTGGTTGAGCAGTTGTGGTTGGCTTGATGGTTGTCGATGTCTTAGATGATGTTGCTGGCTTGGGAGTTGTTGTTGCCTGAGAAGTTGTCGTTGGCTTAGGACTTGTTGTTGGCTTAGCAGTTGTCGTTGTATCAGCAGTTGGGGATGGTTTAGGAGAGGTTGTAGGAGCTGTTGTGGGCTTAGGAGTTGTCGTTGGCTTAGGTGTTGTTGCTGGCTTGGAAGTTGTTGTAGGCTGAGTAGTTGTTGTAGGCTGAGGAGTTGTTGTAGGCTGAGGAGTTGTAGGCTGAGTAGTTGTTGTAGGCTTGGGTGTTGTAGTTGGATTCGATTTTGTCGTTAGAACGCTTGTTGTTATTGGCTCAGCAGTTGTTACCTCCGATGTCGTAGTGGCTGGTGTTGTAGTTGTTGTTGGTGTAGTCGTAGTTGTTGTTGGCCTGGGAGTGGTTGTTGCCTCAGTAGTTGTTGTTGGCTTAGGAGTTGTGGTTGTAGGCTTGGGAGTTGTTGGCTTGGGAGTTGTTGGTACTGGTGTAGTTGGGGCTTGACTAGTTGTGATTGGCTTAGGTTTTGTCGTTAGTTTGGAAGTCGGAATTTCATTGGTGGTTTCTCGCTTAAAAGTAGTTGATTTTACAGTTGTTGTCGGCTCGGGATTAATTGATGTAGACTTAGGTGATGTTGTGGGCCTAGGCGTTGTTGTTGTAGGCGTCGTTGGTTGAGGAGTTGTTCTTGATGGAGTCGTTGATTGAGTTGTTGTAGTTGGTTGAGCTGTTGAGGGTTGAGTTGTTGTTGCTGGCTGAGGAGTTGTTGTTGGTTGATGTGTTGTTGTTGGTTGAGGCGTTGTTGTTGGTTGAGGAGTTGTTGTTGTCGTTGGTTGAGTAGTTGTTGAGGGTTGAGTTAGTGTTGTTGGCTTAGGTGTTGTCGTTGGTTGAGAAGTTGTTGAGGGTTGAGTTAGTGTTGTTGGCTGCGGAGTTGTTGTTGGCTGAGGTGTTGTTGTTGGTTGAGGCGTTGTTGTTGGTTGAGGAGTTGTCGTGGGTTGAGGAGTTGTCGTTGGTTGAGAAGTTGTTGTTGTCGTTGGTTGAGAAGTTGTTGGTTGAGGAGTTGTTGATTGAGAAGTTGTTGTTGTGGGTTGAATTGTTGTTGGTTGAGGAGTTGTTGAGGGTTGTGTTGTTGTTGTCGGCTGGGGAGATGTTGTTGATTGAGGAGTTGTTGTTGGTTGAGGGGCTGTTGTTGGAGGAGTTGTTGTTTGTGTACGAGCTGTTGTTTGCTTCGTTGTTGTTTGCTTTACAGTTGTTGTGGGCTTAGGAGTGGTTATTGTGGTCGTTGTCGGCCTTGTTGTTGTCGTTGGCTGTGAAGTTGTTGTGCTTGGTTTCTTAGTTGTTGTAGAGGTCTCTGTTGTCGTTGAAGGTGTGGTAGCTGGTGGTGGCCTCACAGTTGGCCTCGTTGGCTTTGGCTTAGTAGGTGTTGGCTTGGTAGTTGTTGCTGGTGCGTCTGATGTACTAAGCACCACTGTGGTAATGATTGGCTCTTCAGTTGTCGGTGGGATTGTGCTTTTGGGCGCCGGCGGCAGTATAACAATTTTTTTCTGGATTAAACTTCTGAAGCCAACACTTGACGGCTGAACCTGAAAAGTCCTAAACTCTAAGTTACTAGACGGAGAGTCCGTGCTTTTGGCAGTTGTAATGGAAGTTGTGGTTGGAGCCGTGGTAGAGTCGGTCTTTTGGTAGGAAGGATATGTAGGGTAGGGGCGCTTCGGAGGGTATTTATCACAATCTGTTTCTGGCTTGTCCGTTGTTGGGATGATAACAATTTTTACTGAAGATTCTGGGTCTGGAGTCTCTTCAAGCAGCGCTGCTGGCTCTATGAGCGGACTTCCGTAGTTGTAGCTAGGATATGCGGGATTTGCCGGGTAGTAAGGATATGCAGGATACGACGGATATGAAGGATACGAAGGATACGAAGGATATGACGGATATGATGGATAGTCTGGATATTTGTTGGTGGGTGCTGTAGGCGTGGCCACCGTTGTCGCCGTTGTTGGTTTGGGTGTAGGCTTCGTAGGCAATATAACTATTTGAAGACGTTGCTTGGGACTTTCAATGCTTGGTGCTTTAGAGTCCTCGGATATCGAGCTAGTTTCGGGCTGCTCTGGTTGCTTCTCTCGTGCCCCAGTGTCAAAGTCTGCTTCGGAGACATAGGGCTGATAAGGCGAAATAGGTGCATAGGATAGATAGCCTTGGCAATCGACTTCATGATGGGGTCGGCAAAGTTTTCGCTTCGGGTCGTAGCTGTTGTTGCCAGGACATCTATGAAATATACGGTGTTCCATTAAATTGCATACGATTAGAGTCTCGTAGGAAACTTACTTGAAACGCGTTTGCAAATAGTTTCCACTAGGCTGTAATTTGCAGGTGTAGTACAAGGCGCAATCCTTCGGTGATCTAAACGTGCCCTCTGTCGTGCATTCGGGAAACTTGAGCTCGCAGTTCTCTGGTATATAGCTGCCGCTGTTCGATATCTCAGTCGAAGGACACTCATCGCCGGGTATGCACTTGCCTTCCAGTTGCGAGAATATGGTGCCTGTGGGGCAGCCGTAGAGCTGAGGCGTCAAATTCCTATCGCATTTGTAATAGATTCTGCAATCGTATTGATAGGCGAAGCGACCCTCCTTCTTGCAAATCGGTGGATAATCGGGATTCACGCGCTCCACGCAGCGGCCAGTGGCTGAGCTGAATTTCTGAATGGGTAGAGAGATGATGGAAGCGATATCATAGTATAGGTCTAGTAGAATCAGAAGGAGAGTAGCCTACCTTCAGTTCGGGGCATTTGCTGAAGATGACGCAGTTGGGTTGGCACACATAGTAGTATTGCTGCTGATCGGGATGGGGCTTTATGCCCACGTAATTCCTTGAACAACGATTGTTCTTTCGATATGAAAAGAAACACAAATGTAACTTGTCGCATATGGATATTCACAGATCAGCTAAACCTACATAGTCCACAGCTATAGGATTTCCGCCACCCGGCAGGAATCTGTGCACGCCGTAAATGCTGTCGTAATAGCTGCCCGGCGGGTTGTAGAGCATCGGACTGGGCCGAACCCCAGCATAGGCTCTAGCGGCCGCATACGTATAGGGCGAGTAATAGTACGGATTATGTGGAGGCGGATGAGGAATGCCATATCCACGCGGCACTTGCAGCGAGCGGGCATTGATGGCCACCACAAGGGCCAGCAGCCAGATGGAGGTCGTCATAGTATTAGCCACTCGATTATACTTTATTTATAGATATCGTTTATATGTGATCAGTTATGGGTTATTTCAGTTAACGGGTTTCGTCTTCCCTTTGTTTGTTTTTTGATTGCACATTAGTTGAAACCGAATTTCGCGCTTTGATTATCCTTTGCTGCGGGCGCGCTCGCGCTTCGTTTGTTACTTGTGGCTTAGAGTCGTAGTGCACGGCTTTTAAATGCACTTTGTTCGCTTTAAGAATGTTGCATAATTGAAATGCCAAATGTGCTGATGCGTGATTTATGCTGAAGAACCTAAACGCAGTCGCTGCTCGCTTCTTGCTGCTCGCTGCTGCAAGAAAATAAGCCAACAATATTTTCTCACTTCGTCTAAGCGCGCTGCATCGATTCATGAGTGCACGCCACGTGCGCCGAGAACCGGAAGAGAAGCTGCTAAAGCATCGCAGCATTGCTGCAGCTCCAAAGAATACCTGACCCAAGCTCATCTTGATGCTTTGCTCTGGAGCGAGATGGCGAGCGTTTGGCTTCCGTTGCGACTACAATTTTTTGTTGTAGTTCTTCTTGCTTTCTTGATTTTTATTTACCACAGTTAGCATATGGTGTGAGTAACTGTACCCTATAATTGTGGTGATAGTGGGTATATTGGTTTTGCTGTGGGACTCGGCCATCTCTGTGGTAGTTCTTCCCTTTTGTACATCCATTTGACTTTGGCTTCCTCTGGCGACTCGTCAATGGATCTTCTTTTGTTCATTTGTTCATAAATCTTGTTGTCTTTTACCAACGTTGCTCTACTTACAACTCTGTCCTTATCATATCATTACCTACGATGTAGTCAAATAGGGATATGGCTCCACACATCCTGGTCTAGACCTCCTTCTACCTATTTCTATTTCTACCTAATTTTCGATAGACATTCCTCATCGAACTGAACTCTTGACCTCTTCATTATCATAATCCAGGGTATTGCATAGTTTGCCACTATCACTCCGTCGCACTTGTTTTTGTTTTAACTCGTGGACGTGATCGATGCGGCTGCAGTTGTTGATGCCGGAACAAGAATCGTACAATGATTAAGCGAAATGCTTCCATGCGGTATGATAAAAAAACCAACTGGGCCTGATATAGTTAGCATGCCTTTGGCATGGCAACAATCGTCTATCCATCCATAGCTGCTCGTATTATTGAATATTTTAAATAGCTATAAGCTAGTATAGATCAAAGATAGATATTGTTCAGTATGGAAGCTAAGAACCATTCATGTAACCCGCTCGTAATTGTCATTGACAATCGTGAAGCGTTTCTTCTGTAATTGTTTATTTTACTTTTTAATATTTACACGTAGGCGAGAATTACGCATAGAAATATTTTCGTGCTGGTGCGTCTTTTAACACGTTCACAGTTCTTAGCCGAAGCGGCACGAATTTTCGGCTAGACGCAGAAAAACCCCGTACCGATAAAGCCCGGTATTCACATGCATATACAAATATATATATATATTGATGTATGTGTGTATTTTTGGAGTAGTTATGTTATAATATAGATGTGCACTTACACAAAAAAAGGGCTCTTGCATAAGCCCTTAGTTAAAAATAACTGTAAACGGTCACGTTTTGTATGAAAAAAACTCATCATTGCTCGAGAATTACAATTATTTTAATAGTTATTCTAAACAAATAAGAATTTTTTGAATGGGTGCTTTGGTCTTCTGCTAAAAAATATAAATTGAAAATTTAATAAGCTTAGAGAAAATGGAGTCATATATTTGAATGGACTTAAGCCTCCTTTAAGTATGGCTTCATACCAGAACGGAGCCACTCGGTTAATAAGAAGCTTGTTTCATTTACCTTATATACCCTTTTTTCATAAATATTTCAAATATGCTCTGATTACTATAAGTTTACCATATAAACATGAATCAGTCATCTAATTGGCTTTGAAGTATGACTGCTAATTCGGGGGCTGACAAATCTCTACAATATCTGAAAATTAAGCAGATTAGAAAACAATCGTGCTGATTTTTATAAATCATTATCTCATAATAAATAATATGATTCATGTAAACCTCATGAAAAAAAACTAATGAGCTCATAGTTTAGTTTGTTTTGGTATGGATAAGTTTTTGAGTTTTATTGCATTTAATATAGTATATAATTTAAATATCTTAGTTATGTAGAAATAATTGTGTGTTTGAGATTTTGCTTTTGGTATTTGCTGTTGTTATTAAGATTAATATAGATCGATATTCGATTTGAATTGGCTTAGATCTACTTGGATTATCAATATATTTGATATTGAGCCTCGAAACGCTAGTCGAGGTTACCGAATGCACGTGCAGTAGCCTAATGCAGTGGGCTGTTGATGTGTATTGGATATATCCGTAATATAAAACTGATTTGTTCAGTTCAATATGCATATTTTTAGGCAGATGGTTTCGCTTGGTATTTACAGCTAATCACAAGAAGACGAGCAAAATTTCCTTGTGCATTACATTTTAGACCTCTTGATTATCTTCCGACTCGGCGACCATGGTCAGACTTCGCAGCGATCTGTATTGAAACGAAAACAAAAAATATATTAAACAGAAATCAAATATATATACATGTATGTATACTGTGAGTAATCTAATTATATGTAAGAGACACGAGCTTTTCGTGTTAGATTGAGCGTCTTGTACGAAATGTTGACTGATTAGCCTTATCATTATCAGAGAGCACATGCCCAGAGCTACAGCAGATGCGAAAGCTTCACTTTAGTCTTTGGCTGTCTCTCGAGATTGGTGCCTTTGAAGATTGAATAAGAATAATGAAGTACTTGTGTCTATTTATATGGTTAATCTGGTTAGTTCAGGCGAATGCATGTAAGTTGGTAGATAGCAAAAAAATGAAAAAAAAGAAAAGAAAATCGTAAAACGGTTTAGCTGATTAATTGTGCTTCAACGTTTTCTTCAGCTGTGGGCGATTTGCCCACATTTACGGGCGTCTGTGCCCTGCAGGGCGATTGGTGCACTACCAGATGCCAAATAGCTGGCGGACGTGATGGCATTTGCAACAAGATGCAGCTATGCATCTGTAGGCCGCTCTAGTGCGCATTTGATTAGAAACAAATATCACACAGAAAGAGGAAATTCTAAAAAGCTTTTATATATTTACAATTGCGTACGGTTCTAATGGCATGCGGATTGCTAGAGCTGAGACGAAATAAAATTCACACAATCAGATCAAAAGCGAGCGAGTATTCAAATTGAGTTTACCTGGAGCGCTCGAAGAGCGAGGGATCGGTGTAGATCGGCTCACTGGGATCCTCGAACTGATGGTTGGAGTTGCCGGCAGTGCGTATGGGATTTATCACTGGCAGCTGGCACATGCGCGCCAAATTGCTGTAAGCAGAGAGACAGAGAGAGAGAGAGATTTCGTCAGCTTAAGCGATAAGTGGACTGGTCTGGACTGGATGTGCTCACCCCGTGGCAAAAGTCTTATGTAATGAGCCGCCAAACATGGACATGTTGGTGCGAAAAGCGTTTGAGGCGCGATTCGATGTGCTGCGATTGCTGCCAGCTCCAGTTCCAGATCCAGTTCCAGTTCCAGTTGCTCCACTTCCATTTGGCATGTGGCCAATTTCGGTGAAGCGCTCGTGGGTGCGTATCGAGGAGTGGGAATGACCCAGCGAGTGTATGGGCGAGTGGCGATCGACCAGACGATTCTTTGATATCGATTTCCAATAGCGTCTGCAACGAAAGATGTAGATAGCGAACAGACAGCAAATTGGGCTTCCAAGAAAAACTAGCTCACCTGTAGCCCAATCCTGCAACTAGCGTAATGCTAAACAGTAGAATCATTAGCAAGATTATAGCCGTGATTAGGCCATGATACTCAGCGGGCGTCATGCAAACAGTTTCGACCGGGGCCACCAGTTTGCGTGGATAGGATTCCTTTTCAATTTCCTCGCGAGTCTCAAAAACCTGATCAAATATTTCAGCTCAGCATTATATTCATCTCTCATTAATTATTAGAAACCTACTTCAATCATTTCTCGCACTTGCTCTGGTTCCTCATTCTCCTTGGACTTGTCACTCTCCTGAGTGGCATTCAGCTGCGCACCACCCATTTTAGCACTGACTGTGGTGCTATTTACCACCGTGATCTCCTGCTCCTCCTGATCATTGATAGCCTCCAGTGCCTGGGGCTCGGGCATTTCCTCGGTTAGGTTCAAGCTGCGTCGCCTGCGCCCGAAGGAGGGCTCCTGGCGACCCGCCGGGCCGGGACAGTAGGCGGGCTGGCAGCCGTCGCGACAGGACCTAACTGTCGCCTCAAACACTAGGAAATTGGATTCGGGTATTTTGAAGGCATTGAAGCGAGCCTCCAGTGTGTCGCCATCGCGCAGTTTGTCCAGCTCGGGGAAGACATACGGATCCACAGGGCAGCTAGAGAAAAATACGAGTCAAGGGAAATTCCCATGCAGCCTCTATATATACATTACCCAAAGCGATCTATTAGCTGAATGCTGCGCCCAGAGTATGGATCCCTGGCCACCACATTTGTGGCAAATATATCGGTGACATGATTGTAGCCATCCTGTGCCTCCAGTCGGAAAGTGAGAGGATCACCCACAGCGATGGTTGTTGTGGGCCTGCCCTGATAGAGAATGCTCAGACGCACCTTGGAGCTCAGCGTGTTCTCGGCTGGCAAATATTCTATGGGTATGGGACTGCCCGAGCTGTGATGGCAAGAGAGAGAGAGAGAGAGAGAGAGAGTCAAGTATTAATCATCAACAAAGCTAATGATGATAATCATCTTGGCTAATGTTTACCCGGCGCCGATATAGCCAGAGCTGACGACCGCTTCGCCGGGGCCTCGAAAGATGCAAGTGAGATTGTAGCGCTTATCGCGACTTGTTTGTACATTGTCCGAGAACTGCACGACTACAATATTAGTCAGCGTGTCGCCGTACTGCAAGATAAAATCAAGCGCGAGATCAACGAACGTGATTAATGCATAGAGTTGTAAATTTACTTACACGCTGTGTGCCACAGTCTGGGTAGCCCTGGGGTCCGCTAATCCGCAGTACATTGACAGTGCCGCCGTTGCCACGGAAGAAGCAGCGATCGTAAAAGCCATATGTGTAAATTCTGCCCAAAAAGCCCTCCGGCGTGCGTATGGTAAACTCCATGCCCTCCTCGTTGCACGTCTGCGTAACTGCAATGGGCAATTAGTCTTAGTCAATTGAAGAACCATAGATCTTCAGCATTGTTACCATCCATGCACTCGCCGTCGCTGCGTCCAATGCTGCGCTCGTAGAAATCATAGTTGGAGGCATCGAACGAACCCGGATCGTGTATATCCAGCTCACGTGAATCGCGATCGCTTAGCTCGCAGTTGGGCGACTCGCGATCACGTTCACGATCCCGATCATCATAGCTGGAGGCGGTGTCTCTGCAAATTGAATATGCGATTGCGATTGGGATTGCGATTGCAGTTGTAGCTGCTTTTATCTGTGCCACATCTCCCTCTCTCTTTCTCTCCCTCTCTGACTGTCTTCGTAAGCTTACCTGTAGTTGAAGCTGCGGCACACAAAGTCTCGACTCTCGATGCATTCCCGTTCGCACTGTATCAGACTCGGCACGATTAGAGCGCGTCGCACGAAATGGCGCCGCATTTTGTGTCTGGCTGCGATCTGCTTGAAATTATCGCTCTCCTCGCAGCGCGTTATGGGCGGACGCGGTGGACCAGCGCCAACAGGTACGCCCACATGCGATCCCCCACCGTATGGTGTGGGCGGATGTGCGATGCCCAGACCGAGACCGGGCACCGGAATGGGACGATCATCGAGGCCACCACCAATGCCGCCGCCGCCACCACCTCCGTAGGGGCGATTAAAGGGCGTGTCATAGCGACCATAGGGGCCACCCAAGGGCGGTCGACGTGCCGGTGGTCCATCATATTCGCGATCATAGGGTCCAGGCGCATAGCGATCGCCATATCGTTCCTCATAGTCGTAGTCATAGTAAGGCGGCGGACGATCTAAAGCTAAACACATATACAAATGCATACAATTTAGATAATAATTGATTGAAAATCCTAAAATTATTCTGCTGATCTCATTGCATTGTCAATTTTAGTACGAGTTGCTAAAAGTATGCAATTTTATAGCAAAGCTCTCGATAATTAAATTATTTTAGTCTAAACCAATTACAATTTGAGAGCATTTTGGTACAGCACTTTGAGCTCATATGTTGTAAAAGCTTTTATACACGGAAAGCTCATCAATAACTCTACATAGAAACATTTCGGAATATAATATTTATAGAATATTTAGAGCTCAACAATTTTTTTTCAATAGAAATTTCTTTATTTAGCAACAACAAAACTATTAAAAGAGTAAAATATTGCAATAACTCGCATCTGTACTAACTAGAGATCAGTAAAATAAATTAGCAATCGATCATCCTTCTCTCATTAGCTGTTCAGTAGATTTGTGGGTAGTCATATTAGACGGGGGTAGTTGATTAGTGTCTTCTACTTACCGGGGCGTCTGCCTACGTCGCTGGGTCCCAGGCGATTGCCGTACTTGTAGATGTCAATGGGATAGCGTTCGCTACCTACCGGAAAACGATTTGGGGTCGAGGCATACTTGCTGGCGCTGCCCGTGGGCGCTAGGGGAGCTGGCGGATATCTTTTAGCGGATTCGGGTTCTGGGCGCCGAGCACTGTGCACTATATCGTCATAGCGTCCGGGGGGCCCACGCGAATCAGGCGCATAGGGATAGCGCGATGGGGCCATAGATGAGGGACGATAGCGTCTGTCCGGGAATATGCTATCGGGTGCATCCCGACCCGTGTAGCCGCCCACTGGATCACGACTGGGTGGATAACGTGCTGGATAACGACTGTCATAGCGATGGTCATTGTATCGACTCCCTCCGCCATAGCCATACGGCCTGTAGGGCGCGTCGTCATCGGGAGGAAAAGGTCTTGTATGTGGCAGATCGCTGGGCAGTGTATTATCATTGATGGCCGGATAGGGCAGCGGGCGATAGGGCAGCAGGTCACGATCACGATCGCGATCCCGGTCCCTTTCTGGATAGCGTCTGTCTCCATAACGATCGGGTGGATATCGTTCCGGATAGCGATCACGATCGCGATCACGATCTCGGTCTTTTGGGTTAGTAAATTAGTTGTCAGTATAGATCAGTGGCAAAGCGAAGCGTGCTGTTATTCATAGGTCATAGAGTTATGCAAATACTCACCATAATCATCTGGATAACGATCGTATGGGCGACCGGGATAGCCCATGCCCACGCCATCGCTGCCCGGATAACGAGGACCGCCATAACGATCTGGTGGATAGCGATCGCGGTCACGATCACGATCGCCATAAGGATAACGATCTGTTAATATATTGAAAAGTATTACTGCCATCAATTGTGATGCTATGCATGTTATTTACCGTATTCATTGGCTGCATAATCGGGATAGCGATCGTATGGCCGACCATAATCAATGCCCTCTCCCGGTGGCAGTCTATTGCCGCCGCCATGTGAGCCGGGACCGCCCAGACCAGCACCCGTTGACCCCGGTCCGTAGCGATCGTCGTGCTTGTTAGGCTGTCTCCAGTTGCTGCCAGAGTGATCACCGGGTCGCTTGCCGTCGTTGCTGCCACCGTGACCAACGTCGCCGTCGGCGCCACCGTTGCCATTGCCGTTGCTGCCACTGCCTCCGCCCACAACGTTCACTGAGAAGACAAGCACTCCATTAGCACTAGTGGACACAGCTATCTGGCTAGCTACAGCACTTACACATCAGATTCTCATAGTAATCATAATCAGCATCGTATATAATGCGCATGCCATCCTTTTGATTGTACCGACTGAGGCGACAAGTACGAAAACGATCGCTGTAAACTGCCGACCTGCAATTTGTTAAAAAGAGTTTTCGTGTGGGTTGGCACATAGGAAGACAGCGAATGAGCCAACAGAAAAAGAAAATATAGAGATACCGCAGCAAACAAGAAATACAAGACAATGTGAACGACAACCACAACGCACCTGCACTGGAAGCTCGTCTGGCGGAGGCATTCGTCCAGGCACTCGCTAAGCGAACGTCCCGTGATCTCAGAGTGAAACTCGCCGCCCAGTCGCGAGTTGCGGTAACGCTGGAATGCTGTATCTGGCCGACGGCCGCTCGAGAAGAGGTGCGAGGTGACTGAGTTATCTGGATAATCGGTGGCTCGTTCTGCAACGGGAATACAACAGTATACAGTATACAGCTAGAGCAACAGCAACAGCAACAGCTAGAGCAAATGGCAAGTGGCATAAAACGTAGACATAGACATCAAAGTGAAGCAGAAGCACAAGTCTTTATGGGCAGCGCTTAATGGTGCACTTAACGCGCTGGCTGCTGTCTGGTCTAGGCTAGTCTCAGTCTCAATCTCAGTCTCAGTCTCAGTCTGTCTGTCTGTCCTAGTTGGTCCACTCTGTCCAGTTCTGCCCTGTTTGCCATTGAGCCGAGGCGCTAACTTGTGTTTGGCCACTTACGATTATCGAGGCACACAAGATCATAAAAATGATGTGTGGGACTCGAGCTAATGCTAATGTCATCCTTCTGCGAAATGGAGTCCTCCTCCGACAGTATACACTGTTTGCTTTGGTCATCAAACTCAACGGAACGGCAAAAGTACCTGAAAAAGTTTCTCCTTCGATTAGCCTAATGTACTTTTGAAGTATCGTGTGTGGTCTTCTTACTTCTCGGCGCGCAAGCACATAGTCTGGCACTCCTCCAGCGTCATATTATTGAAGATATCCACCTCAAACGGACCGCCCAGGCGCTTATTCTCCTCCTTAACAAACACGGCCAGTCCATCGCAGCGTCGCTCAGCTACAAATGAGAGAATTTAATTCTAGATCACTTTGCTAGCTAAATTGTATGCGCTTGCCATTTAAGCACGTATTCTCCAGATAGTCCGAGTTGGGATCATCCTCCATCAGCTCTGGATGTGTGCGTCGCGTGAAGCGACTGAGCGTACAGGAGCGCATCGTCGAATCAAAGTTAGCCGAGCGACACACAAATGAGAACTCATTCAGACACTTGTCCTCGCAGTCCGAACGATTAGCGGCTGTTATCTGAGGAAACAATATAATTATAGCATATTAGAGTGGAGAAATAAATCTCCTCTTCTCCTGTGTTAGAGTGAAGACGTAGCACTGCTTATCTCCTTTAGTTTAATCGATGTGGATAAACCGTTCTTCTTTTGCTTTTAGAAAGTCTAGGCAGCAAATCTCTATTCTCTATTAACTCTTAGTTGAGGTAGATAATTCGTTCTTCTTCTACGAATCGACCTCTAACTGTTCTATTATTGGCCCAGTAGATAATCAGTACATAGAACTTAAGATAGAGGAATCTCCTTTTCTATTCTCTTGACTCAGAGAAACTGCTTGTTAAATTGGAGTAATCTGCTTCACTGCATCCCTGACCTCGCAATTCAGATTAAAGTAACACCTTCGCTGATCCCTCACTCACCTCCTTGATGTCGCTGATGGGCAGTTTCAATTTCTTGCGCGGATGTCGCTCGAATACATATCGTCGACTGGGACACTCACGCTCGGGGCGGCTGGCTGCAATTAGTCGGATGAAGAGAGCAATTTGAGCATGCCAATTGGAAACGGTGTCAACACCCACACACACACACACGCAGACAAACACACTCACATGTCAGACAGATCTCGTTAAAGTGCACACTATTCGGCACCAGCATCAGGCTGCCAATGCCCTCCGGTCCAGCCTGCTCGGAGGTGAGGTAGCAGAGGGACTCCTCGTATTCGGAGGTGCCACCGAACGAGGTGATCCGACTGCCTGGCTGGAAGTCAAAGCTGGTACAAGTGCGCACTAGATTGTTGGTGCCGGTGCGATCGCGCAGACATAGATCCTGACACTTCTCCAGCACGCGGAATGGTGGTGCAGTGTCTCGCACCACATCGTCATCGTAGCCCTGCAGCTGTTGATTGGGCAGGCGCTCATAGAGCACACGACCCAGTCCGTTCTTGCAGGTGGTTTGAGCTGGGAGCGAGGCAAGACGGCTTAGAGCAATACTGAGCGAGGAATCTCTAGTACTTACCATAGCTCTGGCTCAAGGCAAGGCAAGCCAGCGTAGCTATTAATATTAAGCGCAATTCCATGTCGCTCTAGAACTCAATGTACACTATCCAAAAGTTTATCGCGGCATCATTAGCAGCAGAGCACATTCAGTGGGCGATCGCGTGTTCTAGAATTGCTATATATGTATAATTCAATAATGAGTATTTATCAAATGTGGTCGAATCAGTTCGTAGGCTGACCAATTTACGGCTCGACCTCAATAAGTCACTAAAAATTTCACCAGTGCCACCAAATCCAACCCCACCCCTCCCCCACAATTGGAATTAGAACTAAAAAACAAACATAGTCATATGAATAGTTAAATATTTCTAAGTACAGCACCATAATGTGCACAATGCGTAACGCCAAATTGGATCATTAAACGAATAGCCGAACAATGCTACGTGTAGCTTTGCTCATATCGATCCACAACTCCGGATGTTGCTTCCGGCTCTTTGTACCACTCGGCTCTATTTATGCTTAACACAATACAAATCCAGTTTTTAGCTTTTAGTTCTGAATTTTTTCCATTTTGTTTTTTTGCTGAAAAGGAAAACTCACTAAGCTGTCGCATTGACCTCAAAGGGGTTTTTAGAGTGATTCGGCTGTATCATGGACACATTTATTTGTTCATGTGATGAAATTTTAGAAATGGTTTTGTCTTTGTTGCATGTGAAAGCGAAAAGCTAGGGATTCGAATTTCCTTGATTCTCTGATTACTATGATTGAACACTTTGAAGCCTACATAAATTATGTGTATAATGTACACGTAATAAATAATATATTTAGTAGTCGAAATTTTTCGTGAATTATTTGTTGGTTAATTTTGTTTTCTATTGTATTATTTATTTATTTGATTTTTCTTTATTCTTGTGCTTCTTTCTAAGTTTATTTATTTGATTTTTTTTATATTTTATTATTTTTCGATTTCACATTTTCCCATTTAGTATTACATTGATTATTTACTTATATTTTAATTCATGTAATTTTTTTTAAAATATTTTTTTTTATAGTTTTAAAAAATATAATTTCTTATTTTTTGTGATAAAAATTTCATGTTAGTTTCTACAGCAAAAATATTTTCCTGTTTCACATCTTTTTCAATTATTATTTTTATTCATTTATTTAATATCAATTCTCTTCACAAAGTTTGTGCACAGGATCTAAAATAAAACATATTTGTTAGATTTATCACATTAGTTTTAGGGACATTGAATTTCTCTTATAGCTAAAATAGTACGGAAATTTCTTTATAAATATCACAAGTCCCTGATCCTTAGCAGATCCTTGAGCACATAATTTTCATTTTGACTTTCAAACAAAATTTTTTACACACACCTTGATTTTGATCGAAAAGGACCTTGGAATGCTTTCAATCTTTTATTTAATAAATCACTTAACACTTAATCAGAGTTTAACTCCGGGCGACGCTCGATCAAAAAACTCGACCGATCGTTAGAATTATTTGCGACAAACTAAATGCGTTGGCCGCTGGGCAGACTTTTGAGCTCTGTCGCTCTGGCTCTGGCTCTGGGTCTGGCGTTGGGCTGTGGCTGCGGCTGCAATTGGATCGGTACATTACCTCAATGTACCATTAACATTAGCCGGCGGCCGCCGCGGCGGTCGGGGGTGGCAGCAGCAACTCCGCGACCAACAATGGATCCAAAGAGGAATTAATTAGATGTGGAGACAACAACAACAACAGTAAAAGCTACAAAAAATATAAAGCGAACATAAAGTTCGAAATAATTTTGTTTTTGTAAATTTCAATTCAAATGTTAATCAGCGCACAAAACTCCATCGGAGCCGAGTTGACAATGGACACACACGCACACCATCTCTATACAGACTTGCTTGGGTGTGTTGTGTCTGCGTGCAGGTGTGAGTGCTGTGTGCGTCGCTGTTCTGCCTCGATACAGCAAATCGTTCTGGCCCAATGTACAGGGCGCACATTGAACGCTAACCATAATGACACCTGTGGGCGTAGCAGACACAGACACACACATGTAAATTGTATATATACTATATATGCTGCCAAATTCATGAACAACATTCGGGTTCAACTACTTTCCCAGCCTGTGTGAAGGGCAAGCGCGCTGCTCCAAAAGCCAACAGCTAAACGTTTGCTGCGCCCGCGTCTCATTGTCCGCCAGAATCGAAGCTGTATATATACATATACATATATAGAGTTGATTGTAGATTCTGAATGTGAATGTGAATGCGCTTCACGTCTGAATAAGTTCGAGGCTGGAGAGACACGCCACACACACTCTCTCAGCCCATCAGCGGTCATCGTCAATTGCAGAATTATTTAAATATTATGCGCTTTGCAGCTAGCACCTGTGTGGGGTGTGTGTGTGTCCGTGGTGTATGTTTAAGTGGGCGCGGCTTGAGCTTTAATGAGCCAAGGGCGTGGCATGTCATGCAAATGCATTTGCAGCACTTCAAGCCCTTCCACTTAGCAATAAATTGGTTATTGTTGAATTTACTGGGCACTTTACAATGAGCCTGAGTAGCTGGTAAATAATGTCACAAAAGAGACGCAGACTTTTCTGCTTTCCAATAAAAAAAACAGTTACACGGTCCATTAAATTAAAGTAAATTTGATAGCCAACTTATTGTAACCTTTACCGTGTGGTTAAGCAGCCGTTAAATTCCCTCATCTCGGTTAACTGGCTCCTTAACCACTTGTCAAGCTTGATCTTCGTCTGTTTTCAAGCACAGTGTCAAATCAGATTTGCTTCTCTTCAAATTGACTGTCCGATTGAGTTGCCTGTCGTGCAACTAATCTGCATGTCAAATATGTTACCAGGCACTTGGCCAACTTCTTGCATCCACTTCTTGCTGTCAATTAAAGGTGTTGGCCTTGTCATAATTGAAAATTACTTAAATGTTAGATAGAAAACTAGTACAACTACTTTTATCGAGACTCTACGACTGGTAGATACCTCGTATACCTCGATTCGACTATCGTTTAATACATATTCGCGCATATAAATATATAATAAAAGTACATTTCGTAATATCCATTAATCTCAAGGCTCTTACATGGCTTCTCGCAGCAATGCCAAAATTCTATAGCACTGCTGAAGTATCTGTAGAGGAGAAAATATCTATATAATGCTGAAGGTATTTATGAGTAAAACTTACAAGCGAGTAGGTGGTCAGGGTAAAGGGCGGAAATGGCCTGGCCTCATAGAGCAGAGGTTTCTGCGAACGGCTGATCATAAAGAGGATATTACGTTGTATAAAAATTGACTTGGTATGCCAGTCCTTTAGCTCAAAAGCAGCCTGAGCCACATCCATTGACTAATGATATGCATGATGATAATAATATAATATACTGTGTACAGAGATAGAGTGAGAGCCCACCTGGGTAGAGACGAGAGTGCCAGCGAGGCACCAATAGGACAACTGCACAAAGGTGACAAACATGAAGATGAGAAACTTGGCAGCTACCTTCGGATCACTCGCAGCTGCCATGGCCTCAAAGGTGGACATCGAAATCAGGGCAAAGCTGGCGATCATTTGAGCTATGAAAGAGCCATGGAACAGCTGATTGTTCTTCTGGACGGTGCTGCGAAAGGGAGTTAGGAAGGAAATCTGATATGCTTACCCACTATATATTACCACCTTACCTTATTAAGTGCTGATGGTATTGAATGATCCTACGAAACTCGGCATGAAATTCCGAATCGGTCAAGTGCAACTTGCCCAACTTTTGCATCTCCAGGCAGAGTATCTTCAGATTGAGAGCCGTGTGGAGGATGCTGTGTATGCCCACGGCGTCAACCTGGCAGATGGACAACAGGTTGAACTGTGAGGTGAGCGACTGCCATATGTAGATGAGCATGTGCGAGCGCGGATGCTCTGCGGAGCTGTGCCAGCCAAAGGGGAACACCGCATGGTAGGGCAAATCGCGATCTGAAAACAACGGCTGAACGCAAATGGCCACGTTGAAGACGAACATGAAGCTAGTTAGAGTTATCCACATGGTCGTTTCGATCAGGTAGCACAAGCGCTGCCAGCGTCGTATTTCCACATTTTCCGTTTCGACTGCAGCTGGCTGGAAGCCTTGGGCTGGCCTAAAGCAGCTTTCGTAATAATTTAGGTTCTCAATGACTTCATCGATTTCGTTGGCTCGCCAATAGAAGTACAAGTTCTTGGTCACAATCAGCGTTATCTGTGGGGGGCAGTGGACGACACAGTTATGTGGCAGATAAAGTTCGTATTGGCTTGGCTAACCCCAATCATCCAGGCCATATCGTCGCCCATATCAACGACATTCGTCGACTCGTGTAAGGCGAACATAATCGGCAGCAGCAGAGATGCCGAATTGAGCAAGAGTAGGCGATTGCAGCGCTTGTAGTTGCTGTGTTTGGCCAGCAGGCAGCGATTCGGATAGAGGCCCAAGATGCTGGAAAATGCAACGAATTAGTTCAAATTGTTTCGTCTCGTTTTTTGGCCAACACTTTGAGCCATAATTTCGATTTAGCCATACACCAAAAACGCACGATTGTAGTTCAAGGCGAGGCGTGGCGGCCGCTGCGATTTCTGCCTCAAAACCGTTCGATATTCGGCAAAGAAGCCGCGCAGCAGGCCAAGATATGACTTGAAATCCCCCTTGGCCATCGTGTCTGAGCGCTATCTAACTGTGTCTAGCCGCCGAACCTCTCAGCGGCAATTGAGCTCGGCTCTATCTATATCTCTGCCTTATATATGTGCCAATTGATTGGCCATGCAGGATTCCAATTACAATATTTACGAGTTGGTTACGCCGTTTAGCAAACAAGACCTATGATTAGCAACACATGCCGCAAATCGCAATCAGCTCTTGCATCTGACTAGCAGAAGCCTTACGCCTCAAGGAAATTGCAAGTAATTGCATTGAGCCACCGACAGATGCAAAAGGCTCTTCAGTTAGTCAAGGCTTCTTTTAATTACTCCTTTAATTGTGGGAGCCAAATGATTAATGATGGCGCAATTGTAAACCGTTTTTCACTGCGAAATCGATTCAAGCTGATGATAGATAAGCGATCCTTAACATAGATTAAGTGCGTTCAGGGCAATTATATGTATAGCAGTTCAGTTTTAATTGATGTCCCAACTGTTGTAGAAGGGGTATTGTGCGGGTCTAAGGTCTATTGAGCGCTTAAGGTGGAAGTACAAGTGGATTCTCGTATGTATATACAAATTTCAATTCATATTCCCTTATAATGAGATTTTCCTTATCTTAACTAAGATAATGATTTAATTCAGAAAATTGGTTGTGTTCCTTCGTATAGATCGCCTATTATTTAATTCGAAGAAAAGATATAATAATGGTTTCCTGATTAAATGCCCTGTCAAAATCAACGAGATACGATAACTCAAATGAAAAAGATCTTTAACTCGTTTAGATATTGTTTATATATATTATACTATAAAAGATTAAATGGTATTTTCAGCAGCTCTTATAAGAATAGCTGCAAGATATTTCGTTTAGCTAATACACCTCACTAGCTCCATGGGCTTAGTGATTGATTACGCATCAGTTAAATAATTTCATATAATGATGCATATAGAACTATTAAAGTATGTGAAGCGCTCCAGTACTAAAATGATATATCTATCATATCATATATACGTATATAAACTATATTATATGATATATGTTAGACAGCCAAGCATATAAAAGCGTGCAATGAACCCGCTCAATGAATAGTTGGCTGGACATTTTTCGCGTGACTTGGAAACCCATTAGATCACCAGCATCATTAACTGACAATAAAAAGAGACAGACAGAACAAAAAAAGAAAAAATAAATGATATCAACTAAAATTCATGTTAAATTTTATTTATTCACAATTTTTGAAGCGTATAGCAAAACATGCGCGAAACCAGAAAATAAAGTAATAAAATATAATATAAAATAAAATAAATAAATAAATAGAAACGAGTTCAATCAACTTGCCACCCCGTGGCGGACAGCTCATAAACTTTGGCACTTCCGCTGCGAGGCTCGAACTGCGTCTTCTTCTTCTGCTTTCCATAAGCTTTATGATTTCATAAATAACGAAATTTGTTTAAATAACATATATATATGCATTGCGATATGATTGATGACTTAATTTGCGACTGTCGCGAAATATGAAAAAAGAGAAAAACCCGCTTTGCCGGAGATTTAAAGCAAGTTTTCTTTAGTGTAGGAAAAGGAGTTTTTTTTCTCTCTTTTCTGTTATTTATAGTCAGGATTGTCGCGTGTTTCAGTTTACGTACAGGTTTGTACAGGTTCTTAAACGAGTTGCAGGCGTCTAACGGAGCGCTCAAATGACCAGCCAAAATAGCAATAGACCTCGTCGATGGCCGTTGAATGTGTTTGTCTAGCGGCAGCTACTCCCAGGTGTTGTCATAAAAATTCAGAGGAAGAGACCGAACTGTGCAGCGGACTAAAGTTTACTCCACTTGGGGATTAGAGATTAGGTAATGCCTGAACTGAACGTAAAGATTTGTTTCTTCATTCGAGAAGAAGTTGATCTTTGATGTATTTAATCACATATGTATATAGAGACTACTCTACGTTGGGTATGCTATCGATATTTATCGATTTGAAAGGTCAAGCCCTAATCCATCTCTCAGACATTACCTTTACTAAGGCAGTCTAATTTCAATTTCCAGTCATCAGTACATCATGCTCAATTGAAACTAAATACAGGGTATATTTATTATGCTGCAATATTAGCTGTAAGTTCGCATAACACGCGCCAATGGACGCGAGACTGTTGACTCCTACAGCTTGAGGGGTAAATAATAAACTGTTTTAGTTAACATTGACCAGGCCTAACAATTTAATGGCCTCATAATGGTAGCGGCATTAAACCAAATTGATATCAATTTAACAACAATATATGCACAAGTGCAGAGCACATCGTTAGCCTGGCGGCCGCAACAAATGCGCCAGCAACAATTGCTACTACAGCAACAGCAACAAACAATTGCAGCAGCAGCATTGAACTCTTCACTGAGCTGCAAGCGGGATTGAGGCACAGACACACACACACACACACACACAGAGACTGCAGACACTCATCGCATACACGCACACTTGGAGCTGGATATACTGGCCATGCATCTGTTTCGATAGAGCCAATAACAGTATAGACCAGTTCCGAGTTGGCAAAGCGCCGTTTGATGCTCTAATTTATACAGCATACTGATGAGCAGTTGACCGCTCTGCCACAGAATTGTACTCAAAGGCGGCTTCGCGCGTCTAGCCACGAAAATGTGGCAACAACGACTGGGAAATGCAGCAGTTGCACGCCAGACAAACAACTGCCAAATGCTCGTTCACTAATCAAAAGTAAAGCTAAGTTGATCTTTAGCAAAGGTCTAGAAGAAATTGAAGAAAGAAACTGTTCAGTAATCCATTTCCAATAACTGTAAATATCTAAGACAATATATGATCTATCTTTAAAAGCGGATCTTCAAAGGAGACAATTCTAATCGTATATTTAAATATGATCAAGGAATGTGTATAGTGATCCATCTTCAACATTTAATGAAAGTTAAATAATCTCTATATATTGCTTCATTCATTGATTAAGGAACCTCTATGTTTGGTCATCCCGGTCTAAAGAAGATAACAAGCGAATTTCATGATTGATATACTCCCCATCTAAGTCTTTACCCCCCAAATAACTTTATCCAAGTTGTCCTTCATTTAGTTCGCAGCAAAATTACTATAAAAGCCGATATACCCCTTTACATGCAGGTCGAGCGCGCATAACAAGCGGTTCTTAGCGATGCAGCAGAAGTTTAGCTGCGGCTGCCACTTGACCAGCTCGCACAAATGGAAATATTTGTAGCGGTTAGCGTTTAATTGAAATGCATTTGGCTTGTTGGCTGTCAATCAAGCGACATTGCAGCAGTCGAGCAAACGGCATGCCACATGCAGCCACATGCAACCAACAAGGAGTCAGACTGGGCAGAGCCACTCAGTGGGTTGCCTGCCTGACCAATGCCCTGGCTAATGGAAGTGCTGTACAATTGGCGACCTTCTCCCGAGTCGGGCAGCAGCAGCAGCAGCAGTTCCAGCAGCAGCAGTTGCCCCCATCATACGCTGCAGTGGCATCCACAATCCGTTATGGTCAGCATCCATGTGTGAGTTTTATGTGTGGCCACCGTATGGGGTGCTGCCTCTTGAGCTGTTTATCGCACATTTGTCTGCTCGCTGTTGTCCAGTTTTATGATGATCTGATAATTAAGCCTGATAACTGACTCAAGTCTTATTTCATATTCAATCGAGCGAGTTAAAGCAGGTTTCACGGCACTTATTATCGAAGCTCTGCCTCTGATTGCGTCCTCAATGGTCTTTAAATTTTTATCTCTTTTTTATTCGTGTGACTTTTTCGCTGTGGTGGGCATGTCAATTGACTTGCTATTTTAATTGCACAGGATATGGCTTAGGCAAGACATTATGGCATTTATGATATGAGGAGGACATTAATGAACGTATGAGATATGGAGGCAGGTGCATAGAAGGGCTTGATAATAAAAGTGGAGATAGTTAATGCAGAAGCTCTTTTTGGTTAATATATATAGAGGATCTATGATCATCACATCATTCATCTCCGATTTTCCTACTCGCTGATCTACTCTACAATAAATAGATACCATAGACGTACGTGGAACAGATCTTTCCTGGACATCACATATTCTACCAGGCATATGATCGTCATCTAATTTCAAGTTCACCCAAAACTTGATCCCATTTAATATATGACCCACATTTCAAAGACTTTGATTAATTGAGAGCACATTCCAGTGATTGCATCACATGCTCTAGACTTTGCATAGCTGATCCACTATACGTAATATATGGGATCGCATTAACTGGCCCGACAACTCCCCCATCATACGTAATTGTCTTGTAGCTTCACGTGTAGCTCGTCTTGTACCGTTACGGACCCCATGCCGATTCTCGCAATGCGCAGCTCATATAAAGCACATTTTCATGTTTATTGCGGCGGCACATCGAGGCAATTGATAATAAGATTTCGGCCTCACATACAAAGAAGACGGAGGAGAAAATCCTCGCAAGAAACGAAGAAAATACTGGACCAATGCAAACATTTTTCAAGCGTTATTTATGAATGCAACTGTAGTTGCGAGCATCTCGCAGTGCACGTCGCAAGTTTGTTTAGCTACAGTAACAAGAGCAATAACAGCAACAACGGCAACAACGGCAACAACAACTGCAACAAGTGAATCAATAACAAGGCTGACTGCCTGCCAGGGCCAGAGAGCAGGCGGGTAGAGGCGAACGGGTTTGCGCCTCGACGACATCGACGGATCAGACGGGCACACCGCGACTGGACCGCCTGTCCAGCCAGTGCCTGTCCGCCGCCTGGACGATGCGAGACGTGTGTACAAAGTTTGCATAAGCTGTACTAGCCTACAGACGGCGCTGCTGCTGCTCCCGATGCTGCCTGTGTTTCATACTCGCATGAATTGTGCGAGGAAGAGTATATGTGGGAGAGGTAGAGGCAGAATAAGAGATCCCGATTAAGTAAATTGTAATGTTTCACCATTTTGACACTCTTATCAGATTAGCTAGTGATCCACTATGATAAAACATTTTTACTACGGTTAGCAATTAGTCAGAGTCCGTATCAAAGACTCAGATTTTGCTGTAGTCATAATCTCCAGTATACATACATATGTATATACTAGGTTTTTATTTTCATTGTTTATTTCTTTAAGTACATCAATTCCCGTTCCTTAAATGCAATCCCCATCAGAGGATTTTAAAGTACTTCTCTGGTTAAGGCTCCTTTATCGGTCTTCCAAATCATAGCTCAACATCATCTCTTTATAGGCCTCTTCAGTTTTAGACACTCTGCTCTCAAAGTTCTCTGAATGAATACCACGTCAAGGATCACAGTTTTCCCTGGGCGAGTATCGCGCAGTCAGTCTCCTTCTATTCATGGCATCCCACTTGTTTTTATGGTATTTTCTTTTTTATTTTCCGCAGTTTACAGTTAAAGATTTATGGAACATGTTGGCTGCCGATACGCGGGGTAATTGTGTGTAGGTAACGCAGCAAGCAGCAGCCGCAGCCGCAGCAGCAGCAGCAGCAGGAGCAGCAATAGAAGCCACAGCAAGCCGGAATCTGCAGCAAAAAAACAAATTTATGCCAAATCTGTAGATAAGTCTGGGCTGAATGGAAGTGCAGTTAAAGCTGACCGTGAGGCAACTACATTTCGATTTAGATTTCGAATCGAATCAAATAAATGCATGTTCACAATGAATAAGAGCAGCAGCAGCAGCAGCAGCAGCAGAAAATGAAGAAGAAGAAGACGAAATGGAAATGCATATCAAAGCCAAAAGCTGGCACTAGGTCATAAAAATCGAAGACGCCTTTAGAACCGAGAGATCTGGGATAAAATGGTCTGCATTATGGCCCAACTGTAACGGGCTCAACCCGCCGATAATAGAGACAACTTTCTAAAAAAGAAAAACTGTTTAGAAATACAAAATAAACAAACTGTAAATGCAGCCGTTAATAGTTATAGCATGAATTTGTTGCTCTGTCGCCAACTAAAGCATAATTATTGCCCAGGCCACATTTGGTATGGGGAATGGCAATGGAAACTGAGACAGAGATGCGAGCGCGGAGACACGAGACACGAGACACTTGCAGCTATTGCAATATACTCTAACTGAGAGTATTATAAATTTCCCAAGACTTGGCTCGCTCTTTGTGCTCGCCAAGCTTACATTCCTTTTAATTATCTATCCATATCAATACAAGTTTGTTTGTTTTGACCGGCTTGATTAATGATCAACGCAGAACGTAATCTTTAAGATCCAACACGTTTCTCACTGCACAGAGAAGCTTTCTTTCTTTTCAATCACTTTGAATCTGTAAATCATAGAAGCCTTTGATTTAGTAGAGTTTCTTATTGGGAAAACAGTTTTTGTTTACGTTTTTCTTTTCAAACGAAATCCCAGTGAAAGTTCTGAATCTGAAAGGAACCAACGGCATATTTGCCTTTGTGCTTGCTTGTAGTTTCTTCTTCTTCATATTATATAGGTAGAAGATTATAGGTTTTCTTTCACAAAGTCACCCAAAATAAAACAAAATCTCTTTTCATTACCATATACAAAGTTTGTTGTTTAATGAATGCTGCCCTTATATTATTTATATGCCATTTTGAAGATCAGTTGGTATTATTCTATGTCTATGTATAAGACTTAAAATAACTCCAGTCGTAAGATAGGGTAAAATATCTTATATTATCAATCAGAATTTGTCGCTAGTGTATAAAAACTTCGTCGATTCGCACATGGCAATTCTTTGGCAATATTTTTTTGTTATTTCTGCAGTTTTGTTGTAGGCTACTTAACTGTTTTTAATTGAAACCAGTTTGTGTAATCGATTTTGGCTCTCAACGCAGCAAACGCAGCAGATGCAGCAGACGCTGCAAGCACTGCCAAACGCCTTATATGCTATAACTCGCTTATGTCAAACAGATTGGCCGTGTAATTTGAGCAACGGCAAAGCTCATAACTCAACATCGAATGCGATAGCAGCGCGAGTCAAATAGCAGTGAGGATCTTTCATATTTGTGCCCATTCGGGGGCTGTTGCATGCAACGCAATGCAACGTGAAGTTGTCAAAGTTTTCACTTGTTCTAGTTAATTTGGTGGAGTGAGAAAAAAACACTCGACTGTGACTAAGATGTTGGAAATGGCTTTGTAAATTGTTGTAAATGATGTTGAACCAATCACAAATGACGCCAGCTGGATGTGGCCAATCAAATTAGAGCGCAAACGCGGCCGTAAAGGCGGCATTTCGCTTTGTGCAACTTGTGGCACGTGCAACAAACCGACTCAGCTCTCAGCCCAGTCGGGGAGAACCGTTAGCTGTCCAGACACGCAATGTTATTTACACATCAAACGGTACTCCAGCCGCAGCATCCATCCACTTTGGCTTATCGGGCAGCGCACGCTGCGTATACTTGATTTGTGTAAGTACGTTAATTAGCTGGCATTCGCACACATCACAACACTTCTTATACAATTTGTCAAAACAAACTTATACTTTCGACATATAAGAGCGTAAAGCCAAGTAGTCTAAAGCAAACAAATGAGAAATATATACAAAAGAAAAACTCGTTTGAGAGCAGAGCAAAGACCAAGACACCAAGCTCAAGCAGCAGCAGCAGCAGCAGCAGCAGCAGCAGCAGCAGCAGCAGCAGCAGCGGCAGCGGCAGCAGCGAATTTTCGCCGACTTCCTCAGCGTCTCGGCTCAAGCCGCAGTCGCTTCGTTGATGGCGACCTTGATAGACGTGCCAGCGGCTTAAAAACTAACAAGACGAAGAAGCACCCAAAAAAAGAAAAAAGCTTTCTATTGTTAAAAAAAAAAGAAAGAAAAAAGTGTTTATTTCTGGCGTGACGAAAAATATGTAAAAAATTAATATTTAACTAAAACGAATATAGAAAACAAATGTGAAAAATGTGTTCAAAATATGGCTGAAAAAAAAACAAAAAATTATGATTTTCAAAAGTGCAATTGATGTGTGCTAAACAAAAAGTTTTTACTACATACATATATCAAATATGAAGCAGAGCATTTTGGTTGATATTCAACGAAAGAAAATCTGCTAGAGCAGTGCGAAAATTCAAGCTCTAAGAGCTGTACCGTTAAATAGCAATTGTTCAAGCATTTTCCGCAAACTCCACTTGAGGTGCTAATTTCTATTCATTGGCCGGAACCTGCGAACGAGCTGTGAGTACAAATTTGCATTTCCTTGTGCCCAACCCCAAAAAAAAAAGAAAAGAAAAACATAACAAGAAAGTTACAGTTAGCTCTGCGAACTGCTGTTGGCCATATCTTAAGAACTCTTTGCATCAAGTTTTGATTACTTGTTGGCGTTTTTTTTCCGGGCGACAATAAGACTCGGGTGACATCAATTGTTGTTGAGATCGTTTGAGGCAGTGAAGCTATCATTAGGCACAGGCTTTAGTAAATATTTGTCGTTATAATCCTTAGATTTATATAATTTCAGTTATGCAAATTATATGATATTTCTATAGATCAGATGTGGCATTTAGTATTGTCCGCTTTGATTGAAGTATCGATTTGGTTTTGTTCGAAAAACTATTGTCCAGCGCTAGACCTTTGTCTGCTGCTTTCTGCCAGCAAACGGATGCTGATTCAAGCAAAATTTTATATTTTTGTTGTCTTCTCATGTGAGCCAAGAATCGACCCAATTCTAAACACCAGCTTAGTTCATTGTAACTAATGGAACTCAAGTCTCATGAGTTGCTCATAAAAAGTGGCTAAACTCTTGTGAATATACGATCGTAAATATATATGATCGTAAATCTTCCATAAATAAGAGCTCATTGATTGGCTTAAAATTATCATGATCTATACTTAAAATTATCAACGAAAATGTTTTCCCAACTTCCCAAAATATATAAAGTTTTCTTTTGACTACGAGTCGAAAGTAACTGCTAGACAAAAGACGATAGACAAAACAGTTAATCTAGTCTACATTGGCTAAATGCATTTCCTAGAATTGAAAGCTCAGCTATATCTACCACATCAGCTGAGTCCTAATCATAAATTTTGTATTCCAAATAAAAATTTAAAAACAGTTTTATATGAAATTCTACCTATAGATCAGTTTACATATATCATGATATACATATCATCTATATAATATACGTTCAACTTCTTCAATCTAGTTTCTCAATCAACTGTTAGCCACCTCGGCCCTAGTTCCATTTACTGTTCATTCATATTACACACTCTTCATGTGCTCGACCTTTAGCTTCTGTTTCTGCTTCTGCTTCTGCTTCTGCTTCGTGCTACATAGGGTTACATTTCCACAACGTTATCACGCTGCTTTTCACACATTTCCAGCATTTCTAATAACGAACAAGAAAAGAAAAAGGTTTTGCTTTTTATTTCTTTTTTTTTTTTTTGGCCTTTTGGTTATGGCCCCTTTTTTTTGGCTTTTGGGCTGTGGACTGCCCTTGCTGTGCAGTTGAATGAAATTAAGCTTATCAGACCATTGAGTTTAGGTCACTGGGCAGGCGCACTGCGAATAGATCAAGATCTTTTAAGGTGAAAGTAATTTGACCAAACACCAAACAACAAACACCGAACCAAACCAAACTGAAATCCAGTCAAAGACCCAGCTACAATATGGTCAATATGGTAGCTGGGGCCAGTCGAGTGGAGCTCGGCTCGGAGTTGATTGCACTGTCGTAATTTAGTTTTAACAACTATTTTGAAAACCGTTGGCCAGCCCTAGCCAGATGCGGCTAAAAGCCTAGCCTCGCCTAGCCCAGGCCAAGCATAAGTACATATTAAAGCACATTAAGGCGTCGAGCAAATGATGCGCTTCTCTAACCACACAATGGACCAAACAGCAAGCCAGCCAGCCAGCCAGTCAGCCAGCGGGCTAGCCGCAAATATGTTGAATAAATTTCAAATTTGTTATGAGAGCAAAAGGGAGAGAGAGCGAGAGGGTGAGGGAGAGAGGGAGAGAGGGTAGTGGCTTCTATAGCGACTCATATGGGAGTAGCGTGTGTTCTAAGTGTTAAAAGTGAGCCGAGTGTGACGTGGACTCGGAAGTGTAGCGACTGCAAAAGCAGACAATGCCCCATAACAACAACAGCAACAAGAGCAACAACAATTGTGTGTGCGCACTGCATCTGCGTGCATAGGTTACAGCTGCATATACCTACATATGTATATAGCTCTATATAGAGAGAAACATAAATTTATGCGCATAGTTAGAACAATGTGCAGCATATCGTGTTGCCTAATAATTAATGAACGTGCATGCAGCAGCATGTTGCCATATGAATAAATATATGTACATATGTATGTCTGCACCTGGCGCGCAAAGTTCAATTACCTGTTAATTGAGTTTAGACGAATGCAAAAAGTCAAGTCGTAGCGCGCTACAACTCCCAGTCGCAGTCGCAGTCGCATCATCAAAATCACATCAGTCTGATATTTTCTGCAGCAGCAAAATCAAGCTTTAAAATGGTCAAAAATCAGGTCATTTCAGTCATTAAATTGTTTCAAAATGCAAAGAGATTGGGCCACAGCAGCCTCATCCATAAATACATGGTATTATATATTATTGTTAGTCTTGAAATGCCAGCTAACTGTACTAAATGGTTCGCGCTGTTCGACTGCTCAATCAAATCAAAGAGAAGACTCAAGCAACGAACTAACAAATCAAAAGACTCTGGCTACGAACTTCACACAAAATTTTACTTTCAAATTAGGCCGCAACTGTTGCTTTTTTTTTTATCGCTTTCTTCTCATATTCTAGAGCCTCGAAAAAAACATAATGATTGTTTCCACTTAGACTATTGTTAATTTTATTGTTGCTGTTGTTATTGTGTTCTTCATCGTCTTCTTCTTCACCTTCTCTTTGTATAGGTTAAGTGTAACAAACAGTTAGAAGTCCCCAATAATATTTTGTGTGTTGTTTTGTTTGTGTGAAATATTTATGTAAATTATGGTCAAGCGGCTAAAGTGCAACTGATTAGCGGTATAAATACAACAACCATACACTCGACCCCCCTCTATCTCTCCCTCTCTCTCTCTCTCTCTCTAGTTCTCTCTCTATTAGTGGATGTATGTAGATTAAGCAGACATAACTGCAGTCGCATTTGTAACGGTATACCGCGAGCAGGCCAGGTTAGATACATATGTGGCATATACGCAGCGTGTTCCCAGGCAGAAGCGACGCACTTGCTCCACCGCTGCATAATTCTCGCCGGTGGTGCTGGTGGTGCTGGCGGTGCCAGCGTGTGTGTGCGTGTTTTTTTATAAGTATATACATTTCGCCTCGCAGAACGAGTTTTAATTGCAACATTTGTTTAAATGTTGTCCGTTAGCTGCCGCTGCAACTAGCAACTAACTACAACAACAACAGCAACAACAACAGTAGCAGCAACAGCAACCACTTGGCTTTTGATGCTGCTCCATTTACAAAAATGGACGACAACAATTTTTGCCTCATTACCGCCGCTTAAAGAATGTCACCTGGGTGTGCGTGTGTATGTGTGTGTGTGTGTGCGGACAAGCGCAGTCAGTGGGGAAATCTAAACGTATTTGTTTTTCTTTTATACCCTAAAGCTATTGCGAATGAGTAAAACGGGTATCACGTTTATGTGGCAATGCATGTTACAGCTCTACGCCCCTACCCCTCCCTCCCTCCCTTCCCGCCTGAACTGAAGCTAAACATAAAAAGCTGAGAGATTGTAGATAATGTTGATGGGCTTGGTCAATGCAATTGACGTAGGCTTGAAATTATAAATATTTATAGATTGATGTATATATACCGTTAGTTTATTCGCAAGACAAGTTCTGCTTTCTTAGATCCAAGACCTTCTAATTTGGGACATTTTTTCTTTAGCATAACTCAACAGCTTTAGGCGCTAAGGTCATTAAATTTTTTAAGAACTCATTCACATGTAAGGAATAGCTCACAATGGATATATCTGAGGATTAACACACAATAAATATAAATTAAATGTTATGGGTTTTCTTTTTTTACTGCTCTCTCTCTCTCTCTCTCTCTCTCTCTCTCTCTCTCTCTCTCTGCATTGTTGCAGCCGAAGCTAATCTTCAATATCTTTACTTATTTTTACTACCCATAAAAATTCAATTTCAACATAACTCAAGAACTTTAGGAGATAGAGCCATCAAATTGGATATGCCGCTGATTTTAGTGTAAACACATGTAAATACTAATAAGAGCATTAAGAGCAAATCTATGGTTAGCTCACACTAATAAAATTACATTTATGGAGATTTTTAACTAATTTACGCTTCACTTTGAATATTTTACTTAAAATTTTGACTAAAGACAAGTTTTGAGAGCTAAAGTCTCCATATCTGGTATATCCTGTATACCCCAATCATTCATCGCTGCTCTCAGAGTATCTTCTAGCCGTTTACTTCCCACTTTTTGTTTGCTTTTCTGTGTTTTTCGCCTTTTGCAGCTGTTTTTTTCGCGTTGTTGCGTTTTGGATTTGTTTTAATTAGTCGCGCGTTTTCTCTCTTGTACAACTTATTTATGGCTTAAATGTACTTATTTTGTTATTGTTGTTTTTGTTTTCGCGTTTTGCGTTTCCAGCCCCAGTCCGACCCGGTCGCATGCATTAGCTATGATGCGCTTGCTGCGATGTCTCGCACCAACATTGGCTATTCCTTCTGGCTGCCGCTGCTGCTGCTGCTGCTGCAGCTGCTCGCTCGCAGAGCAACTGGCACGCCCACAGCGCCCCCGAGCAGAGCTGGCGGGCAGGTCATTGGCGCCACCTCCTTGGCGGCGACCCAAGCAGCTGTATTTGCTGCCACCACCACCACCACCACAACCAGCAACAACAACAATAAGAAGCGACACAACGACATTCAGAGAAATCAACTAGCTGATTTAATGCCAGCAAATTTACTGTTAGAGGATCTACAACAGTCTAACGGACAGCTAATCAATCTGACAAGGCATCACGATGGCGATATCTTCTATACGAGCGGTAAGCAACAACTGTAGTATATATAGCATATAGTATAACCCCTAATAGAAATCCTAAAGCTTAAGCTTCAAACAGCTTCAAGCTGCAACTGTTGCTGATGCTGATGCTGATGTTGCTGATGTTGCTGCTAATGCTGTGAGCCATGCTGCTGACAGCAGCATTAATTTCCAGCCAGTCAACTTATTAGCCAAGCTGAGCTACAGACAGAGAAATTCAAGTGGCTTCAAGTCGAGAGATAGAATCGAATTTCTTTAAATTGACTTTGTTGTTTAATTAGATCTTTGGGATAGATGCAATTATTTTTATTGACTACAGACTAAAATGTCATTCGATATCAAATCATATCATATACATAACTTCTCTTCATATGTATCTCAATTTGGACATTTATCAGTCTCTCAATTTATATGTATTCGGGCGCACGTTAAACAGTTACAAGCAAAACCCAGATAACATAACCTGAATGAGCAGAGAGAAAAGAGATAGTATCATCTACAACAGGGGACAGTTATGTGCCAGTTCCAGTTCCAGTCCAGAAGACTATAGGTATAGTTTCGATAATCACATACAACGGGCAGCTGTGGCTACTGCCGGCCAGAGTATTCTAGCTTTTTATAGCTATTTCCAGTTAAATAATCGATATTTTCTCTACAGAACTTTCATCTCTTTAGTTCAAGTTTGTTGATATTGTCAAATGCATTTTTCCGATCTTGCTGCTAATCTGCGTTTCTCTCAGTGTAGCCGCTTGGCTCGTTCTGTTGTGACGGGCTTAAATCAAGCTGACAACAGTTCTGCCCCCTTCCAGAGTCTCCCACTGCAGTCTGTCAGTCTCCCTCGCCGCTGCGCCCCCTCTCTCCCTCTCACTCTGTGCGTCTCCGTTAACAGTTTCTCTTTCTTTTTACGCAGGCTTGGGTCTTGGCGGCGCTTGCAACGCGGACACCTGCATCGGCCTGTCCAGCGGCACGGCGGCTGTCGTTCGTCTGGGTGGCGACTCCAACGGTAATTCGTCGATTCATATGGAAATTTTATTTGCCACACGTTGCCTAATCTGTGGCTCTGTTTGCTTGCTTATTTCATTTGCCTAGCAGGCGATGCAGTGGGTCAAGCCTCCGCCTCGCTGGCCAGCTCGAGGCTTGAGCTGCTCACGCGCCGCATGAAGCTGCAGCGCGGCACTGCTCAGCCAGGTGGCGTGGCTGCGCACAAGGAGACGGTTGCCGAGGAGGAGGAGGGCTGCAGCTGCCGCTGCTTGCCATATTTGCGGGCCTATCGCGAGGACTTGGGCATCTGTGTGGATGACATACATGGTAAGTGCCAAAGTGGCGATGATGACGATGATGACGATGATGACGATGATGATGATGATGATGATGACAATGACGATGACGATGACGCGGAAGTGCTGGCTAAATAATTAGTCAGCCAATTCGCTGCAAATTGTGTGCTCCATTTCCACAGCTGGGAAATGTTGCTACCATTTTCCCAGGCATTGTTAGCTGAATATATATTATAGCCAAAAAAGCAAAAAATCACAATGGTTGCTCAACTATTTTTTCTGCTTTGATTGCGAAAAAGAAATGCTGTAATAATAATAACAAAATTGTGCAGGGCGCGAGCGCTCCAAATGGAGAATGAAAACGAAACGTGACGCAAAATATATCACAGACAAAGAGACGAGAGCAAAGTGTCAAATGGGGATAGACGAAGGCCAGATGCACTGCAAGTGCAGAAACTAAAGTGAAGGAAAGCGATATTGGAAATAGATCTCGTTAGCCTAGGCGAAGAGGGAATAGAATAGGGAAAGTCCTATATCACATTGGAATGATGTTAATATATAAATACTTAGAATATCTTGAAACCATCCTAGGATTCTATACATTCATAAGAGAGAGAGAGAGGGAGAGATAGAGAGAGAGAGAGAGGGAGAGACAGAGAGAGAGAGAGAGAGAGAGGGAGGGAGAGAGAGAAAGAGAGAAAGAGAGAAGCGTTGCCTGAAGAAAAGAAATCAGGAATCATATAAGATATTATTCCACATTCAAGGATCTGGATAACTCTCCATAATAGTCGAATATTTTTACGATAGATGTTCTATCCTCTACAAAGCTATACTCTCAACTACCTTTAGACCCCCCAAAGTTCCACATTATTGATAAATGATATATCATAGCTACTATCTAGCACCCTCCCTTTATTCTCCACACATTTCACGCACCCACAATAGCTTCGCTTCCTCCCCAGTCAAAGCTCTTATGCAAGTCAAACAACTGCGAATATTAGGGTAACTCGAAGCTTGACAAACGGTAGCTATAGACGTCGGCTAGTATGGCAAATATGTGCTATTATTGAACAAATCACCTCGAAGCACTTTTATGAAAGGAAAAATAGTTTAAGCCAACTTTCGCTGGCAGCAACAATGACAATCGTAACATCAACAATAACCATAACAATAAACCTTCGAAAATCCATCGAGACGGAAAGTAAGAGCGTTTCGAGAAACAAAAACAAAAATGTTTTATTGTCTTTGGTTTTTATTTTTTTGGGAAAATTTGTCTGGCTGTGGTATCAATAATAGATCGATCGAACGATGTTATCACAGCTGTGATATAAACATTGCGATATTATTTCTAATGCACATTTTTGTTGCTATCATCGGTGTCCAGACTTTCTCATTGAGCTCTTTCTGTTTTGCTTTTCGTTTTTGTTTTTGTTGATGTTTTTCTTTATCTTTTATTTATTTTTGCAGAATGCTCTCTCTCACCATTTGTTAGCGGCTCATCGTCGGAGAAAATTCCATTTGTGTTTTTGCCGCTGCGCGGCCAAATCATTTACCCCAGCAGAGAAATCAGTTTTCCCAGTAAGTATTGCCCACATATGTACATATACCCAGCTCTACATACATGCGTACATTTAGACATACACACGCCGGTCTGTGCGGTTACGGGCGCCCAGTACCTCAGCTCGAATGGCTGGTCGGATCTGCGTAACCCCATTGACACGGACTATCCGTTTCGCATGTTTCGCGACGAGGGTCGCAGCTTTCTGCAGTGGCTGGGCGAGACGGAGCTGCGGCAGAAGATGCAGGGCCGACTGATCGTGGTGCACCTGGTGTGCCGCGACATGACCGTGGCCTTAAATGCCAGCCAGAAAGGTGAGTCTGAGCGGGGTGGACAGACGGATTAAGATCGATGACACTAGCTGAGTTTCCCTTGCAGATCATCTGATGCCGCCCAAGAATGTGCACTCGCCCTGCGTCGCCTTCCGGGTCAATGGCAGCCCCGTCAAGTATACGCACAGTAAGTACGGCCAACTGCTCGTCTGTACGCAGCCTAAACGTCCCTCCCGACTCGTGCTTAGATGTGCCGGAGGTCTTCTTTCAGCCCGCCAACTCGACGACTCTGGCCTCCACATCGGATGGCATGACCATGCGCGAGTACGTGGTCATTGGCATCTGCAGCCTGCTGCTGGGCCTCATCTACGTAGCGTCCGTCTTTCTCTATCTGTACATGAAGAAGCGCAAGAGTCGGGGGCGTCACAACTCCCGTCACTCGCTGGACAATCTGGCCAACGAGATCAACTATCCGAAGAACGACCAGGTGACATACGGAGCGCCGTTCAGTCGAGTGGGCAGCATCTACTCGGCCAACAGCATGGGCCTGGGCAGTGGCAACGGCAACGAGGCGGGCACACGGGCCAGCATGGCCAGCCTGAAGGATGATCTGGGCATCGTGAAGAACAATCCGCTGCTGCAGCACTTTCCACAGCTGGGCGAGCGGGAGCACAACTCTGGCTTTGTCAGCGACATCTCCAACTCGAACTCTGAGTGCGAGATGGAGGAGAAGATAAAGGTGAGTCCAAATAGCTTCGCACTGGATCTCTGGTAGACAGCCTGACCTGATTCTACTGCAGAGCTCGGTTTCGGTTCTGGTGCATCCACAGCTGAACAAATCGCCCAAGCCGGGTCACACCTCCGGCGCGGAGAGCTCCTCCCACGAGTCGGACGACTTTCGGCAGGACAACGAGTGCCTGCCCACAGAGAATGTGGCCGTCATCGAGGATCTGATGAGTGAGGAGAAACTGGAGAACCTTCGCGCCATGGTCAACGGCAATGTGCGCAAGAAGCTCTACTTCAATCCAGCCTACTTTGAGCCACACCTGTTAGCGGTAGGTCCAAGTGAAGGAATCATGTAATCGAAATCATTCTAATCGGAATACCTTCTCCCCGCAGGAGCCCCCACAGGCTGCCATTGAGTTTCTGCAGAAGATTCGCGAGGTCATTGCCATTGCCAAGTATAAGATGGCTGCGAAGCGCTACCAGCCGTCGCTGAATATCATACCCGAGGAGGCTAGCCTGGACTCCAGCTCGACCAGGTGCAAGGCGCCGCTGCTGCAGCAGCAGAATTTGCAGGCCAAGAGCGTGGGGGACAAGCGCAACAGCATCGAGCAATGGCTGCAGAGCGTGCCCAACTCGGAGCCAGCGCAGCAGCCGAAGAAGGGCAACGGGTCACCTACGAAGCCCACGCAGCGCAAGGAGATCTCGGCGCCAAAGGAGCGTCCCCCTCCGCCGCCCATGGCCAAGTCGCAGCAAGAGCCGCAGTCCATGCCAGAGCCGCAGTCCAGCTCAAGCAAGGATCTGCGCTCCAACAAGTCCAGTCCGGAGCCCGTCAAGCCCAAGTCGCCGTCCTATGACAGCTATACGGCGTATTCGGCAACCGTATCCGCCAATTTGTACAGCTTTGCCGAAACTGGCGGAGAGATCTATAATAATCCCAAGTTTATGCTGGCCGATTCGCCGGCTGGCTCCATGCGCAGCGCCTCCAGCCATTCCAAGTCGCTGCGCAAGCGCGGCGACGTCTTGGACCAATTTGCCGCGGCCAACTCGACGCCCACCTCACTCAACTCGTTCGATCGACAGCATTATAATATGCTGCGTAACATGAAGCCAGCAGAGCTGATATACGACTCGCTGAAGCGTGAGTATGCGGCGCATATTCCCACGCCGGACTACGACAGCACCATGGAGAAGAAGATCAAGGACATCTACAGCAGCACACAGAGCAGCATTCCGTCCGTGCCCACGCCGGACTACAGCTCACTGAGTCGCAAGAGCCTGAAGCAGTTTCAGCCGGACTCGCCGATCTACAGACGCAAATCGCCTCAGTATCTGATCGTGGACTACGAGACGGATAGCCTGGAGCGTCTGGAGCCGAGCAAACGCAAGAGCTCGCACTCCTCCAGCTCGCCCTCATCCGATGTCAGCTCCCAGCTCAGCCCCAGTTTGAGCACCGCTCTACCGCTGGAGGAGGAGATGGAGATCAGCCATACGGTCTACGATCGCGTCAACGGATTTCGCAAGGAGGGCGATCAAAAGAAGCGTCTGGCCGGCAAGCATCAACATGGCCAGCATCATGGCCAGGCGCAGCGGCACAAGGAGGCGGCGGCACGCATCAAGTACGACACGCCCTTTCGTGGCAGCATGACCATCGAGGTGGAGCACGAGCCACCCTCCGATATGGAGCGCACGGACAGCGACCAGTTCGAGCCGGACACCCTCGACCGCAAGCCCAAGAAGCAGAGCTTTTGCGACATCAACGCTTGGGATAATCATGGCCGGCAGAGCAGAGCCGATCTCGAGGACTACAATCAAATCAACTCGCTGCCCGATCTCAGTCGCCAGGTGGGCAGCTGCCCGGCGGAGAACAGCCAGTTGAGTAAGCCACGCACAGCCTCCTTCATACTGCGCTCCAGCAACTCTTTTCGCAATCTGCGCGAGATCTACGAGTCTCCCCTGGCTGTGCAGGAGAACATCAAGAGCGAGACGCAGCAGCAGAGCGACGAGCAGGGTCGCATCCTGGCACTGGAGGCGAAGCACTCCAGGCGACAGCGCGGCTTGCAGTCCTCGCCCACCCTGTCCGTGGTGGACGTGAGCAAGGCCAGTGTTAATAAGACCACTATAACGATATCGTCGCCCAAGCTGCCAGAGAAACAGCAGCCGGCGAAGGCCGAGCCGAGCAAGGCCAAGCAGCACTACTGCGCCCCATTGGTGCACAACAAGCGTCCGTTGCCGCCGCCACCGCCCTCGCCTAGCTACCAGGAGAGGGGAGGAGCTGCCGATGAGGATGCCTACAGTCTGCGTAGCGAGATAACCGAGCTGACCGGCGTCTCGGATACCCTGGACAACTCCTGCAACAATACCATGTCCAGCGTCATCTCGGCCAGGACGGAGCAGTCGAAGCAGTTGAAGGGAAAGTCCTCTGTGCTGGAGCAGAAGGCGCACCTGGATGCGGACTACGACGGCATGGAAGGCATCTACGGCAAGAAAATGAATAGCCTGCGCAATGACTACAGCCTCAACAAGTATCTCAATCGGCGGAAGCGTGAGAGCACTAACGAAATGGATCAGGAAAAGGAGCAGGAGCTGGAGTTGAAGGACTCCTCAGATCTTGACTCTAGCAGCAACAACAACAACAACAACAACAATGTAAAGAACCTTAAAGATGTGGATCTCAATCAATTTGATGCGCTGTCCATTAGCTCGCGATCGAACAGAAGCAGCAGCCACCTCTCGGAGCGCACCAAGGAGCTGTACAGGAATGCTGGAGTGCCCGTGGGCATTGCCTATCCCCAGAGAGCGGCCAGCAGTGGCGTCACCACCTCCACAACCAGCTCCACTGTGAATGTGCAGACCGTCTATCGCTGCGAGATCGAGCCGGCGCAATTGACCGCGGGCATGCAGATTGCCATTGGGCTGAAGGATCGGGCCAAGAAGGCCAAGGATCTGAAGAATGCATGGCGCAAATTCGTGACCATGGCAGCCAACAAGTTCAGCCCGAGCCAGAGTCCAGCTCCGACGTATGGCACCAAGAACGCAGCTGGATTTTTGGAGGATGAAGATGGCATTGCCTCCATCATAGAGGCAGCAGCGGCTCAGCCGGGCTCCCAGGCGCAGCCGGTGGGCCAGAACTACTACGAGCAGCGTTTCGGACAGCTGGACAGTGGGTACATGAGCACCGATTCCACGGAGCTGTACAAACGCAATGTCTACGATCGCTACAACTTCAAGCGACAGATCATACGAGTCGATACCATCGAGGACAATGAGGAGGAGAGCGTGAATGGGAACAGGTTGGAGATGGACGCTTCACGCTTTGAGGATCTCGAGCACATGGTCTCGCCGGGCAACGATCGAGTGGCGCCAAATGCTGGCGAGGAACTGAGCGATGCTGAATCCGATAAGACTCTGACACGTTCACAAACTAATGATCGGCATAGCTCCAATACGATGTCCTCCTATTCCTCGGAGGACGAGCAGCGAAGGGGTCACAGCACCTGTTGCGGATCTTCAGACGAGGAGACGAATGCCGAGGATATGTGGGAATCAGGTGCGGAGAGCATCGAAACCCACTCGGTGCTCTACAAGATGATACGAAAAAGTTAGTTTATAAAATCTATATAGGAGTACACACATATACATATACATATGTATATAACCTAGGAATGTGCAATATCTGAACCATACGAAAGACTTCCATTAAGCTAAGCAACCAACAGGTGCAATATTACTACGTTTCTTGCCAAACCATAAGGTGCAATATACGAATTATAAACATTAGTAGGGCAGGGGGTAGCTGCAGGCGATATTGCAATAGTTGCCTCTATGGGTGACACGTCCCTGTCTGGCTCCCCCTGTACCAAGCAAGCAATGAATACTCTATAGTTAACTGAACAATATATACCTATTTATATAAATATACATATATCTAGCTTACATCGCATCAGCTAGTTATCGGATGCGAATTGTGATAAATGTTAGCAGTCTTTGGGCCGGAAATGTGCAATCTTTAATTTTAGTCTCAGTATAAATTAGAAGTAGGCATACATACATACATATATAAGTTAGTTTACGTGTAACTACTGTTTACTCAATTTCTCAAAAATAAATCATGTATATATACACATTTGTTTTCACACAAATGAAAAATAATACTCATAAGCGAAATTCATAAATAATGTCAAATTAAACAAAACATTGCGAACTTATAACGCCCATCAAATATCTTTGTTTATGCCTGTGTGTGCGCAGACTAATTAAAGCCACTGTATATTTCTCTCTCATTTGCTCTAAAATTTATTTGCAGAAAATGAACACAGCTAAGGAATTGTCTTGCCGGTATTTGCTCTCTCACTCTCTTCGCTCTTTTTAAGATAAGAAAGGCAGAGGTAGAAACATCCATTTAGGTATGTATATACAGATATGCTCCCTCTCGTCCCTCACAACTCAATTGCAAACAAATACACCAAAATCAATCAGTACCTGTACTTGCACAGCATTTGCATATGCATATGTACATATGTATGTGGGAAGACGCAGCGCTCTCCCTCGCTCTTGTTAAGATAGAGAGCACATGCATGTAGGTATAAGAAGACACATACATACACAATTCAACGACTTAATTTGCCGGCGTAGACTCTTTCAGACGCGGCTCAACCGCATACATATAAACAGAGCCGAAAACACACACCATAATGCGTATAAACATATATGTATCATACATACACATGTATACTTCTTGCTCTGAGAGACTTGACCTGAGTGTAACTTCAATTAGCTACGTTGATAAGCAAGAGACTTATACAGACAGAATGCTAGTGTGTGCGTGAGTAGCAGACGCTGAGCACAATTCATTTTTACGCAAGACGTCAGTTCACTGCCAGACACGGAGGAGTGCGGTTCGATTAGCTTGGGTGGAGATGTCGAAAGTTTTATTCGCGATTTGTTTTGCGTTGTGCGGTGCGTCACTGGAAGCAAGCAGCCGTCGCTGGTGGCCAGCCAAGCTGCAGGCTGATCCTGTCAGCTATTCCCCAGAGCTGTTGCAGGATCTGCGCGAGTTCATTGATCTCATACCGAGTATCACCGTCGATGAGGTCGTCGCCGAGCATATGCTAACCGATTCGGGATTCCGCAAAGCGATCAAATTTCTGCGCAGTTCCGACTTTAAGCACTTGCAGCAACGCGCCGAGTCGCTGCCTGAGATAATTGAGCTTATAAATTTCGTGCATTTGAATGATACGGCTATCAGATCGCGAATTGTTATCAACAAAAGCGTCGAGCAGCAGCTAAGAGCATATGCGTACAAGAGCTATGGCTATCCATCGATAACTGAAAGTGCGGTTGACAAGGAGGAGAACGAAGGGAGTGTGCATGAAAATAGTTTGGTGGTAATACTTGTGCCACTAGAGCAGCAGGAGCCAAAGCGATCAATCAACCTCAACAGTTTTGTGAGCTTTGCCCAGGAGCTGTTGACGCACCTGCCGCGCGATCGGTTTGTGGCTTTAATCAACGAGAAACGTAAAAGTGGAACAGTCTTTCCCAAATTCTACGAAGCCATACGCAGCGATGCATTCAAATCTCTGCTGGACAAGACTATGGTAATAAATTCGCTATATAATCTATGTACATATACATATTAATTGTATTTTCTTTGTCATTGCAGAAATCGCAGAATGTTCAGAATCTGATTAAAACGCTGGCCAGCCATTACATCGATGCTGTGTCTCTGAAGAGCATTGCACTGGAAGTCATCTCATGGGGACCGGAGATCTGATTTTAATTAAATTATTGTGTTTAAGAATTAGTATGTACATATATAAATTGAGCAGTGATAACGCTGGTTAATCGTTGCTCGAACATTTAACAATTGTACACTTTTGTGCAAGCTAAAATAAAAATTCCTACGAATATCGTTGCATACTTTTGGGCTGATTTGTAAATTTAAATTTGATGTTAATGGGCTGCAGTTTCTGTTACGGGTATGTTAAAGGGCTGTTAAGCTGCAATTGCAGCCCGACATAAATTGATCTTTAAATGATCATTTCTCTGGTTATATATGTTCGATCCTGAAATGGCATACCTCTTTGTGCTCGCGACGATGCCTAGCATCGATTGCCATCAAAAATTTTCCAGAGAAGTCGTTTTTCGATCAATAATATGGGCTTAATATCACGTTTTTTGTCGAAAATGGACATCTCTTGGATTTCTGATTTAGTGCTGTCAAACGAAAAAGCAGCTCAGCACGAATACAAAAGTGTACATCATTTCGAAATCGGTTCATATTTACGGAAGATATTCGCATTGAAAAATATACAAATTTTGCTCGTCTACAATTGTCACGCTCTTCGGTATGCAACAGTTTTTGATAATTGAAGCTGAATTATTTACGTCGTCAGCATAAAACTATGCTACACATTTTAATAAGTACTGTGCTTGCATTTAATGAAAATGCGTGAAAGTATGCAATGAAATACCTTTATTTATTTTTCAAATGACCATAATCATACATGTAAAGTTTGGCTTAATATTATATTTTAATTTATTTATTTATAATTTATACAAAGTGTAAATCAATTGATTGCTTCCTTGACTTCTCAGATTTAATATTTCCGTATCATCCAACTTGATTATGCATAAAGTCTGTAATTGAAGTAAAGCTTAGTTAGTGTGAAATGTAAATCAAATTATTTGCAATTCAGCATATATATATATATATATATAACTATATGAAAGATATGCCATACATATATAAGAGATTAGCTTTATGTATGTACATAATATGTACTACATAAGTTTGGTTGATTTTGAATTTATGTTGCCTACTTTTAGGTGTTCACATTAATCAAACCCTTCTGTCTCTTTCTCTCTTTAGAAAGCCTACTTTTGCCTGCTTTTAATTCCATTGAAATGTACAGCTTTGCTTTTTGGTTTGCTGGGGATCGCAACTTGTTGATCGGTTCAAGTTACTGATCAGTTGGTCTTTGGATATTTCGGAGTGCAGTTGTCTGGCGCGCAAGCATTTAGTGAGTGTTTAAATTGAAAAAATCCAAAAATGGCAATTTTCAAAAACTTAACAAGTGAAATAATATTCGAAACGAAGTGAATCATTTATACATACATATGCAAATCGAAAGTGATTTATCTTAAGAGATGCCGTGTGCCTACACTCATCGACTGGAATCTCAATATACTAAATGACAGTTAAAGTGAATCATGCCTGTAATGCAGATACAACAACAAACGAGCAAACCGCAGTTGCAAACTGCCAAGCACTTACGACCCACACAAACAACAACAACAACAATAAATTAAATATAAAAAAAAGTTTGAAAACACGTTTTTCGAATCAAGGAACAAATGACGCGCTAAAACAAAAGAAACTGCAATTAATTAATAACAAATTTTTAAGACAAATTGCTAAAAAATACTTCAAGCACTATGCTATGCATAGAGATATACATATGTAGATATATATTCATTATATTTTTTAAAAGTGCTGTGACCTCATCTAAAAAGAGTTTTTCTAAACGAATTTTTGGCTTATTCCAGTGGGCAGCTCTATTAAAAAAAAAATAAAAAAGAGACACTTGAAGCTGCCTTTTAAGGCAACGCCTTTGGGCAAGCAAGAGCTGATGATATGAGAGAATAATAGTAGATATATATACATATAAATGTATATTATATATCTATAGATTGCAGTTTTCACTGCGTTTCTCAATTAATATTGGCCCAAGGCACGCACACACACACGCGCGCACACTGGCAAACGCACGCACGCACACTCATGCGCCACTTCCGTTAGGCTCAATTATCAGTACATTAATCCAACTCTATATATGGCTGTGTTTGTGTTAGCATTTGCATATGTTTATTGCTCTATTAGCTGCATAAACTAAATAATTGACTGCTTAAGGCATGGACATGCCGAAACCTTCTTCACTGTCTCACTCTCGCTCTCTGTCTCACTCTCTCTCTCCTTCTCTCTAGCCTACCTGCTCGTGCTCCTGCTTAATTTCTATTGGCTACGCCCACGATTTGTATTTTTTTTTTTTCACTTTTTCGTGCCATAAACAGTGGCGTAGCTGGCGCACATTTAATTGGGGATTGGGTGGGGGTGCGGTAATTAGCTCAATAACTGTTAACTCTTTGGCTGGCGATTTGAATTTTAGATTCATTTCATTTAATTAATTGGAATATGTCGTGGCATTTGTTTAGCACCAGCAGCGAATCTCGTTCGCTCGCCACGATTTTCCACACTCTCTGCGTGTAAGTGTGCGTATGTGTGTGTGTGTGTGTATTTAATTCGTTTAATTTTACAAATTATTGAAAGAGGGGCAACCCCTACACAACCGGCTGCCCCTCCTCCCTCTGCCCAGTCGACCAACCTCTTGTTATTGTAATCGTGAAATGTTTTTGTTATTGCTCTCCATCTAGGCCAGCCAATTGTTTATGAAGTGCACATTGGGTATATAGAGACTATATATATCCACTTATTGTCTATGTGTAAGTGTGTGTGTGTGTGCGTTTCCATACTGGAAGTGAATTTTTTTTTCGGCGTACGCCATTCAGAGTGAGAGAGAAGAGAGCGCCGCATGAAGTCATGCTCAGGCGACTCAGCTTCAGTCCCTCTTCAAGCACATCCATCTTAATTATGACGTTTTTTTATGATGACAATTTCGGAGATGCTCAAAAATGAAGACAAGATAAAACACAGAAACGAGCTGTACTACTAGGGCCATGTTTTCATAATACCCATTGAAAAACAGCGAAACAGAAGGGCTTAATTAAATGGTAGCAATGGACAGAGAGAGGAAGAGCGACGGGGAGCGAAAGGCAGGCAAGTGTAACGAACGTATATACATATGTGTGTACACGTAGATATATGGGCACATATATTCCAGATTATATATAGTCCAATGGACCATCTACAATATCTATATCAAGCTATCTATATATCAAGCACTTGCATTCTAGAGTCGTCAGAGATTTCTAGGTATGGTACAGGGTATACGACGGTACGGGTCTACTCCAGCGCATTCCTGCTTGTTAAACATGAACTGTTTATAATTGCGCACTTGAGCGCATTAAGAAACAAGATTTTGTTAGCTCTATGAAAAAGTGTGTTCGTGTTTATAGTCGACTTCTTCTTCTTCTTCTTCGTCTCTTTCATGAATGCAGTGAACATTCTTCAAACTGTAATGTAAACAGCATTTTTTGCAGCTGTATTAAAAAGCGGCCATAAATTAAATAAACAAAAATTCGCTATAACTAATCAGTTTAATACTGAAATGGCTCAATATATACATACATACATGTATATATGTGAATATGTACGATTGTGCGTGCGCTTTTCAAGTTGGCCCATCTGGAGAGCTTCTAGAGATTTTGAAGACCACGCTGCTCGACTTTTTTTGACACGCCTTTCTCCTTCTCAAAGACAGCGCGTCACGTACAGCGAGCTCGACTCCCAAAATTGCTGACAAACACATAAATGTTTTTTTTTTCTGTCTTTATTTGATACCCTAAAACCATTGAAAATGGCTGATTGGGGTATTGCGTGTTTGTGAAAATGTTTGTAACAGTCGAAAGAAGGAGTAGATGATATTAAAAAGTCTAAGTAAATATCATAATGCATTCTTGATCAGAGTCGATCTAAGAGTATCCTACGGTATCTATCTCTCTAGTTTTCTGTAGCTGCGTTTCTCTTTTATCCTTCCCTCCGTCTGTCTCTTCATTCAGTCATTCAACAGCTCCATAGAGGCCTTCAGCGTATCTTTCAGTCAGACACTCTCCTCTAAAGCACACTTAAATGTTTTTTGTTTACTTATGCGATCCGTGCAATAAACTTGTCATGGAACTTGAGTTGCGCAAAACTTCCTCGAAGTTAGGTAATTATTTCTCAACTTTTATTGCTTTCGATTTCTGTCTGCAAGGAAAACTCGCTGAACAAGTTTGTCCAGCTCTGCGAAATGCAGCTGAGATTGCATTTTTGCAGTTTTACTTTTCAGATCTTAATTCGAAACCTGCCCAGAAGAAGCAGAAGAAGAAGAAGAAGGAGGAGGAGAACAAACTGCTGCCCAATTACTTCATTCTAATACCTTTAGGTCTTTTATTTGCCTATCAAACAATGAATTCTTTTGTCATGCGACAGCTTTAATTGAATTCGCAAACAGCAGCCAAAGGCAAATAGAGCTGGGGCTAATGTGTTGACAATTGTATTACGAGAGTTACCTGAGACATTGTGGAGCTTGAACTTGTAGCTGATTGCTTACATGGGAACTACTTTTGTATTGAATCATGGTATATGATAGATATATGTATATATTTTGGGCAGAGTCCAGACCAGGGCCAAGGTATATTCCACAATTCACTTGCTATTTGAACTTCACTTATAAAAGAAATCACGTTAGATATATTAAAAATATGCTAATTTCTGCAGATTCGTCACGGAGTTTAAGGCCATGTCGTTATTTATTTTCGAGAAAACAATAGTGAGTCACGTTTAAACGCATTCCACAACGCAGCTAATGCTTCACAATTCAGATGTAAATAACTTATAGTTTGTTAAACATATTAACTAAATATTCGATTTTGTGCAGAGCTCGAACTCTCTCCCTGTCTTAAGCTGCCTTTAATTAAGCGGCTTTAACACCTACCAATAAAAGTCTGCCTGATAAATAAAAATCCAAGTTCATAGGCCGTACAAATTATCATTTATCTTCGCTGTAATAATAGAGGCAGCACAATCTGAAAACCCTAGGCTCGCTTCGAATGAATTTAAGAGAATTCGAACCCCCGAATAAAGCCAGCCAATTAGCTGAAGTGATGCTGCAAATAATGCCCGATGGAGTTAACTCTCAAGAGTTGTTGTTGTTGTTGTTGTTGTCTTGTAATAAATAATTTGTAAAAGCTATCAAATGACGACAGCTACTTATTAGTTGTTCGCTGATTACTAATAGATATCCTCTCTTCTTCTGCCTCCGCGTCATCTTCAGCTTCTTCTTCCTCTTCTGCTTGAACTCAGCTGTGCGCTTGATTATATATACAGCAGCTGGGCTATATTCAAATGAGCTCAAGTCTTCGACTCTGCCGTGATTAGCCGATTTCTCACACATATCAAGCGTCAAAACAGATTCGAATTGAATAGCCCCAAACAGACGAAGAAGAAGCAGAAGCCAATCGATGTTGGTTCAATATATAAAGAGTATATTGGCTTTGTCTGTCTATCGAGTAATACACCGTCTGGTTTGGTTTAGGATGAAGTAGCTTAAGTTTACTTCTCTCAAAGTCTTGAAACTTACGATAGATTTCGTATTCGATTATCATCGTAAGCAAGTATTACACATTCAGTTACACCCGACTGTCATATTTTTACGGATTTTTAAATTATATTTTTCGGAATCTTCGCATCGAGCTTTGCGGCTCAAAAGATCGCAAAAGAATTGAAAGCGTGAAGCGCAACAAATTGATTGCTAATTGATATTGATATGTCGATTATTTTATGATTATTCTTTATGATGGTTAGGAAAACGAAAAACCCGATATTCCGCCATGACCGCCAAGTCAGCGGATCACAAGGCTAACATGCGGCCCCGCCCACGCAACCGTTATAATTTCATAAGCAATTAGATGAGAGTGAACCACAGAAAGCACTTAAGCGAAGTGAACGCTTTCTTTAATTGCCGCACAAAATCCAATTGTACACTTATTATCTTGTATTTCGAAATTCGCTTTTGTTTTTTCTATGCTTATGAGAAAAACCTGTAGAGCAGCTTTTGACCGCACAGAAAACGAACGGTCAAGCTACCATCAACACTTGGCCAAAACCCGCCCGCTCCACAGCTTGTGAAAATCAACGTACCATGAAGCGTGTGTCAAGCATCATTCTCTCCCTCTCGCTCTCTCTCTCTCTCTGTTAGTGTGTGTGTGACAGCCAAAAACTTTTGTTTAGCTTCAAGGTTTCCTGCCCCCATCTCGCGTTTAGCATAAATAGAATACTCGTGGCTGGACAAATGCAACTACGCTTCAAATTGAATGTGGGCTTCCTCTGTTTCTTTTTCTGTTCTACGGTATACTATTTCCGAGGGGCATTCGATGGCTGTGCCCATATAAGCAATCTAGACTTTAGCTTCTATATATGTATGTATAAGCTGTACATGTATATAATCTAATATGATACAAGTATCATTTTATGAGCTGCTATGATAAGACACGAATAAATGCATTGTTGAAGGCTTTAGGGCAATTTGTAACAGTGTATATGTATACATATATGTATGTACATATGTATGTATGTATATCAGTAAATATTATCAACATTTAGTGCTCAGTTAAAGTTGAATTCTTACAATCCGAAATGGATTTTTAAAGGGCTCATTTATAAATGAAATTTATTGTTGACTGTGATATTGATTATGTAAAAAATGAATATATAATTTAAAAAAAAAGATTATTAATCAATTCTGGGAAATATATTGGTAATGCAGTGATATGTGATTAATCGAGAGCATATAGCCTTCTTTAAAATCATCTAGTTCTATGGACTCTCTTATATACATCTTATACTCACCTTGGGCATTTCCTATTTCAGTTGACATCTCTACCTCTTCCTCTATACGACAACGATGGACTTGACCGGTTGCGGTTTGAGTGATCCCCAGACGCAGCTGGCCGCGGCGCTGGCCAATCGCAATATAAAAGAGTTCCAAGCGGCGCTCCAGCTGGGCGCACAGCCGAATCTGGAGGACGAGCGACACGCGAGCATCTACGAGAAGGCTTTGTCCACGCCGGGCTGCGCGGAGTTCATCGAGGCCTGCCTTGCACACGGCTGCAATGCGAATCATGTGAGTGGCTAGACAGACCATCGCTGAAGCTGGAGATAGCTTGAACGTGATCTTTCTCTTGCGCAGATCAATCTGAGGCACAATAAGGCAGCTATTAGCTATGTCTGCGATTCCAGAGATCCCTTGAATTTGGCGGTGCTGCTGCGCCGTCCCCAGGTGCTGGTGGATCGCAAGTATGGCCATCTGACTCCACTTCACTCGCTGGCCAAGAACTTGAAGCCAGAGAATGTGGAGCAGGTGCACAGATGCATGCAGCAGCTGCTCGATTACGGTGCCTCGCCCAATGTGGTGGACCAGGGCGACCAGACGCCGCTGCATTTGGTGCTGCGCAACAATAGGATACCGCCTGCTGCCAAGCAGGAGCTGGTGAAGCTCTTCTTGCAGCAGCCCAATCTGGACATCGATACCTATCGCAACGGCGAAGTGCGTCAGATGTTGACGGCGCAGTATCCAGAGCTTCAGCTGCCCCCGCAGCGACCGGTGAACGACGATGGAGAGATTGACTTTGAGAGATTGCTGCGGCAACTGCGGGATGGCGATGAGTCCCAGTTCGAGCAGCTGCTCGCTGAGCACAAGTTGAACATCAGCGACCAGGAAAATCAGCGCAATGTACAGCAGGAGCAGTACCTGCCGCTCCTGATGGAGTCCATCAAGCTGGGCAAGCAGAGCGCCTTCGAGGCGATACTCCAGACGGGCATCAACTTCAATCAGAAGCCATTGGGCCAGGCCAGCTCAGCTGTGGAGCTGGCCATCATCTGGGGCAATTGGCGCGCCCTGGAGACGCTGCTGCAGCATTCGGAGCTGAGGCTGGAGCCAGGCAGCAGGCTGCTCAATGCCGTGATCAGCAGGCTGGGGCAACAGCCTTTGGACAGTTTCTGTGATTACTCGCGCTGCTTCGAGCTGCTGCTCGATAGCCCGCTGGTGGAAATCAACGAGCAGGATGCCAGCGGCCAGGTGCCGCTCTACTATGCGGTCAAGTACCGCAACATGCAGGCGGTGCAGACGTTGCTCTCCCACGGCGCCTATATCGGCGCGAAGAGCATCTTCGGCGAGCTGGCCATCGAGGATATGTGGCCGGAGCTGCTGGAGCAACATTTCGACTCCTGCATCACGACAAACGCCCAAAAAGCGGGCGACCAAAACTTTGAGATCATCATCGACTACAAGAACCTAATGCGGCAGCAGCCCATTCTCGAGCAGCAGACGCTCAAGGGGCGGCCCATGCCCGCGCAGGACGAAATGACGCCCATTGCGTGCATAGCCAAGTCCAAGGAGCTGCGTCACTTGCTGCAGCATCCGCTAATCTCCAGTTTCCTCTTCCTGAAGTGGCATCGGCTCTCGTTGATCTTCTACATCAATTTTGTGATCTACGCCTTCTTCACGGGCTCCATCATCGTCTACACGCTGCTCAAGTTCCACGAGAGCAGCCATTCGGCTCTGACGGCGCTCTTCGCCATCTTCTCGTGGGTGGGCATATGTTATCTGATTATAAGAGAGCTGATACAGTTGCTGATGGCACCCAAGTGGAGTTACTTTCGCTCACTCACCAATGTGCTGGAAGTGGCGCTGATTGTCCTGTCCATTATGACGTGCAAGGAGTCGAGCTTCGATAGGGAGACGCAGCGTGTGCTTGCTGTCTTCACCATCCTGCTGGTTGCCCTGGAGCTCTGCTTGCTGGTTGGCTCGCTGCCCGTTTTGTCGATATCGACGCACATGCTCATGCTACGCGCTGTTTCGAGCAGCTTCATGAAGAGCTTTGGCCTCTACTCCATCTTTGTGGGGACCTTCAGCTTGTGCTTCTACATACTGTTCGGAAAGCCACAGGAACAGCAGGAGCAGAAGGAGCCGCAGGAGCAACAGTCGAAGCCCGGTGCGGAGGAAGATAGTAGCTTCAATAGCTTCTCGAAGCCCGTCGAGGCCGTGATCAAGACCATAGTCATGTTGACGGGCGAATTCGACGCCAGCAGCATCAAATTCGACAACGCGACCACCTACTTCATCTTCCTGCTCTTCGTCCTCTTCATGACCATCGTGCTGTTCAATCTGCTCAATGGCCTGGCCGTATCCGATACTCAGGTAAGCCCGGCTCTGAATAAATTCTTGTTTTCACTCACTTTACACTAATTATGATTCCCATTCCTGCTCGCTAGGCCATCAAAGCCCAGGCGGAGCTGAACGGCGCCATTTGCCGCACCAACACGCTGCTGCGCTACGAGCAAAAGTTAATGGATCGGAAAGGACGCATCGGCTACCTGATGAGCACCAAGCTCCTGCGCTGGACGTATGAGCGCTTGATTCACGTCTATCCCAACTATCTGGGACTGCGTCAGATCTCGGTGCTGCCCAACGATGGCAACAAGGTGCTCATACCACTGGTCGATCCCACCGAGATGAGGCAGCGCCACAATGCCACCTTCCAGGCGGTGCCCACCAATCACGATTACCAACAGAAACTGCTCGATCCGCCCCTGAATCTGTTGCCCTGCTGCTGCTCGCTGCTCAAGGACAAATGCTCCCGCATCGATAGTCGCACCGTCAAGCTGGCCCTGGCGATCATCGAGCAGCGCTCCAGCGGCGAACAGAAGCGTCAGGTGGAACAGAACACCGAGAGGCGTCTACAGCATATCGAGCAGAAGCTGGAACAGCTGCTGCAGCTGCTGCAGAAGTAATGTGCCTAGCGAGGGTAGCCTACAAAATGTGTTGAAACTTAAAAAGAAACTAGAATAATAAAAAATTTAAATTAAATGTTAAATAAATATTAAAATAGAATTTCAAATTTAATAACTGATTGGACTACCCTCGTATACATACATGATCACACTCGCCTCCTGCCTGTTTGCCGCCTCCTGCTCCCTCCACTTGGCTGTTATTTTGTAGTTTGGAAATTATTTTTATTAACATATGAATATATAAATATAATGAGATTTAACAAAAACCCTTAAGAGTTATTAACCGAATGGAAATAATCACTATTATTTAATAGTTACGATCAGCTCCATAAATACATATATATATGTATATGTATTTGGAACTTTCAACTGAAAACAATTTGTTCTGCTATTTATACTGTTATCAACAAGTTTGTTTTTTTTTTTTTTTTTTTTGTTAATTTTTTATTTATATATAGACTATATGTTTTGCTCTTAACATTGTTCACATACACCTTGCAGCGTGTTTATTCAATATTCTCCTCTATTCCTTTCGCTTTGTCTTTTATGTTTTCAGTTTTAAAAGTTCATGTTCATTTTTGTTTTTCTTTTTCAGTTAATAAATTTCGACTTTTGATAAGTTATACGTATGAGAGTATTTCATTTTCTATAAGTATAATGATTATATTATATTTCGACAGTAAATATTGTATAAACGACTGTCTTTACTGTACCGATTTGTACCCGAGTAAATACATATGTATAATACATATATATAGATGTTTTTTTTTTTTATTGCAAATGTTAATTTTTTTCCTTTTGTTTGTTTTGATATGAATTCGGTTCAATATGTGACACTATATAAATATATATATTTACATTTATAAATATATATTTATATATATATATCTTTAACTAGGGCTATGAGCGTTGCGGATCAAAGCAAATCAAATTGGCAAAGAATTTTCATTGAAATTAATCGTTTAAGAAATGTGCTGAAAATTTGGAACGTTATAAATATATACATATACAGTTATTAATTTATCTTCGATCCGTTGCTATTTGAGCGCAGCTATATCTATATATAAATACATGTATTAGTATGATTCGAAGCTAAGTTTAATATATATTTTTATTATGCTTGGAATGAGGACTAAAACGCGTTTCTAATATACAAAAAATGTTTGCTTTTTAATACTTAATGTTTTTTTTTCGCTCTATTTATACTCGTTCATGTTGTGTAAAAAGGGAGTATATTGAATTTGTGCTTTGTACAGCTTAAGGCCATTTTTAAGAATGTAAATACACAGAGTCTAACGCATCATTCCCTTATAGTGATGGCCTAAATGGGAATTTCCGTTTATAACATATACATACATAAAATAAGAAATATGGTTGCGCTTATGAAGAGATGTAAAAAAAGAACTGGAACATTCTCTATAGAGAGTTAAATTGAATTTGCATACATCATTTCACTTTTGGTTTGCCTTTTTTCGCTTCATGAACGAGTATTGCACAGTCGGTTATACACGACTGCAATAATCTTACTTATTTTTTTATTTTTTTTTTTAACGCAAATTAAAAATAATTGACATTGTTTGCAGAGCATGTGTTAAACAATTTCTATGCTCTTATATATATATATAACTTACTATATATAATAATAATTATAATCATTATTATTAATATATATTTTTTGTTTTTTTTTTGTCTTTTTTTTATATATATATAATATATATGAAACGTTAACTTGCTTTTATTTTATAAATTTACTTTGAACCTCAACAAATAAAATCGTTTATACTGTAAGGCATGCCTAATCAAACCAGCTGTACTTAATTGTTTTTAACTATATATATGTATGTACGCATATATACACTATTTCTTTATATATATATATGTATATATTTTAATGTATCTGCATTGTTTGACGATTCGTTCCACTGCTATATTAAATGCATAGGACTGTTTTTGTTTTATATTTGGTTGGTTCAATATTTTGGACTAAGTTGTGGTGTTTTAGCTATTCTTTTTAAATGGGTTCTTTGGAATTCTTGAAGCTCTGGCCCGTCTTTATTTAATTTATATTTAATATTAATATATGCCTCATTCGTTTTATTGTCTTTATATTCTATGACTAAATCAAATGTTGCCTTTTCATTTTTTTTTTTTTTTTTAGTTGTGAATTTAAAGTTTTGTTTTACATTAGTTTTAAGCGATTATTTGAATGAAAAAATTAAAGCTTTGCTATGTAATTTAATAATAATATATGCATATATAACATATATATGTATATTTACAAATTGAAAGATGGTACACTCTATTTTCTATATGTATGTTGTTTTTGCTTTCATTTTTATACGCCTATATAAGTATGTACCAATTAATAAATATCACTTAATTGACGAGTGTTTTGTTTTGGTTTTTGGTTTTGTTGTTTTTTGGTTTCTGACTGCTCGGTATTCAATAAATTATTACTTAAACATTATTTAGCAATTTGTTAACAATTCTAATTAAAAGTTTATTATGATCTTAAGTTTTGTCGTTTCTTTTGTTTTCTTTCGTTTTGTTGTGTAAAAATTGCAGTTTAAAATCACAAGTGTGTACGTCTTTGTATTTGTTATTTGTTCTGGAGAAAACGATTTGTAGTTGGTACCATAATTTCAATTTACGATCAATCGTCTGTCTGATTGTCTGTTGTATATAGATAGATAGATATATATATATATAGTAAATGTAAATGTAAATGTATATTTGATGAGTGGGCGCGTGTAGGAGGGGGCTCATTAAAAACTTAACATATGATTGATTGCATGCAGCTAAACTAAACATAATTCACTTTTGTTTCTTCGAAACGCGGCCTAGGCCCAATAAAATAGTATATAGTGTATATTTTAAATGTATAGTCTATCATATACATATACATGATATCAAATGTCATTTTGTGGAAGCTTGTATAGAAGAGCATTTATGCAAATTTTGATTTCACAATTCAATATATATATATGTACATATAATAAGAGTTTTCCTTTTCTTTTTTTGTTTTTTAAATACTAAATAAAATCATGTTATGCCTTAATGGTAGATATTCGATATAGCGTAGGCTCTATCAATGCACATTGCTTAGGTAGGACTGCGGTTCGAGCTGGCCTGCTTATTTTGGTTAGAGAATGAAGAGAACATTATCAGACAAGTGTTGCTGTGTCATAGATATCGTATGTGGCATATGGAATATGTAATAACACCCGATTGGGTCTTAGCTATTAGATGAATTTGTTTAAATTGCTTTAGTTTACCTTTTTTGGAATTCTAAATCACTTGACATTATTTGTATTTGTTTTGGCTCTTTTTAGTTTTGAGTTCTGGAAATTTCTGAGATCTGAGAAATAATTGTGAGATTGTTTGCAAAGAGTATTGAAAACTACAATTGTTAATACTTCTCCTTTGTACTATATGCTTAAGCTATCAAATCAAGTAAATAAACACAAAAAATGTAGGGAAAAAGTAGGGAAATTCTTTCTTGCATTTCTCATAAATATTTCAATTCAATTCTCGCTAACTAATTCTTTTAATTAATTACTATGAATACTCTCTATATAATTAGCTTTAAAATACTTCCTTTGGCATATGTACAAAATATATACACATATCGTGGTATACAATATGTGTATATGTATGTATTGCATTGAAGAAAAACAAACTCTAAGCCTATGTCTACAACGCGATTGTTAAGTTATGTATGTATAAATAGATATATACGTATGTATATATACCTTTGTAAGAATGTTTCGTATCGTATTTGCATTTGTATTGTATAATTAAAAACAACCTTTAAAATATCTTTCGAAATCGGCTGATAAAGCCACTTGACTGACTGACTGTCATAACGAAAATCCAACCGTTTTACTAGTATCTAATTATACATACATCTATCATATATAATGTTAATGTTACTGTTAAGTTTTACTGTTTATGTTAATGTTAATGTTAGTGTTTTCTATTTGATTTGATTTTTGAGTATTACAACGTGTACGCACTTGTACGGTATAATGCACGTTTTGTTAACACAGAGTTTATATTGATTTTTTTTCTTTGTTAAAACTAAGCTAATTCTAGTTCTAAGACTAGGCTAGGCTAGACTTGGCTGGACGCACAGCGCACTGTTGCCAAGACTTAAATATATATGTATATAGAATGATGTAAACATTGGATAGTTCTGTCTAAGTATCTTATAAAGCAACTTTATGTATGTATGTATATAGTCGACTAGAATAACAAGTGGGACAAAAACGTTTGTCCCGTTCCTAGGTCTAGGCATTTATAAGTACTCTTCCAAAATGCACGTGAAAATTGCTCTCAGACTGGAGTTTGTCAACTTGGACGCTGTCCAGTTGACTGGCTAGCTGATGAGGTGCTGCTGCTGCTGCTGCTGCTGTTGCTATTAATGCTGCTACAGCTGCTCGTTTTACTGCTGCTGCTGCTTGAATGCTTCTCCCTATCTGGCTCGGCCACATTAACTGAAGGTCATCTCAGCTTGTCTTCGTTATCCGGCAGCTTTGCATCCATGGGCTGTATATCATTGCTATTATCCACATTCGACTCGGGATTGTATTCGTAAAACACTTGTGATGTATCTCCCTGTACATTCACGTCAATGGGCGCATCCACGTCGACAGTCGGCGTATAGGCAGCACTGAAGTCGCCGCGAGGCGGCTCCTTCGGGCTGTCGACCATTATCTGCACTGTGGGCATTAGGCAGGCATCCATTCCACTCTCTATCGAGCCAGTGTTGATGCGTATTTGCGGCGGTTTGGGCTTGTCATGGCCACTGCCATTAGCTGAGCCCTGGCCCTGGGAGGAGAGGCTGCATTCATCCTCCTCCTTGTACTCCTCGCTCTCGCGATGCACCAGTACATGAACGAGAGTCGCATTGTCCGGCCGTAGGCTGAGCGCATGGACATGCGGATGAGTTTGCTGCTCTGGCGATGGCTTCGTCACAATCACCTCCGGTGCCGGGGCATCCGCTGCAAGGTTGTCAAAATGGGAGAAATTACATGAGTGGAGCTGATCCAGAGCATAGATTGGGGATTCACACATACAGACATAAGCGTTCTTGTTAACTCTTAAAGCGCTTTGTGCTGACAAACCTCTTTCTAGGGGCGGTTTCTTGCGTATAAAACTAGAGGCGCGCTTACGCGTTGGAGTTGGCGCCATTTGTTGATGGTGTTGCGTTTGCTTGTCGCTTTCACCGGTAGAGGCGCTAGCAGAGACGAAGGCAGAGGTAGAGGCGGAGGCAGATGTGCCAGATGTGGAGATTGAGGTTGTGTTGTTGTTGCTGGTGTTCATTGCTGCTGTTGTAGGTGAAATGCCCAGCATTAGTGTATAACGATCGTGATACGAATAAAGTACAGAATACATAGAGGATCGTGTGACAAAAGACGGCAAAGATCAACGGGGTTTAAATTGTAAGTAAAGTTGGTAAAGTAAGTGAGTTGTAATTAGATAGTAAAAAAAAGTAATCAAATAGACAGTAGATCAGTTTTAAGTCGTATGTAGGGCTGAATAACAAGTAGTACGAGTTAGTTATTTCGAGGTATGGGGCAAGAAGTCGAAAAGTAATCGCTAGGCTAAGAAATATCGGTAGGTAAGTTGTATGTAAACAGTCGAGAAATAAAAGTAGTAATAGCAGTACTAATAGAATTATTAGTTGTAGTATTAATAGTAGAAGTGGTACTAAATAGATTAAAGAGTATAAACGTGAAGCGTCTCATATTTAAGTAGATATCAAGAAGTCGGTATATGGAGTACATAGTAGTCGTTAAATAGTAGTCCAGAATTTGGTATTATTACAGTAGAACGTATAGTCAAAAAGTAGTAGAAAAGTGTACTTAAAATACTAGTAATATATTCAGTGGTATTTTAGTAAAAGTTAGGATATATATTTATATATAGAGTATGTTATGATTAACAAAATTTGTGAGTGTGTTTGTACAACGATGATTGATTTTGATTGGCAAAAGCAACGTTTGATGTGCGATTATATCGTATCACAATGATAAAAACTTTGTTGAAATTGAACAGAGAAAAACAGCGAGACAGAGAGAGAGAGAGAGAGAGATTTAGGGACTTTAAGTCAAATGATGATGATAGATCTATATACTGGAATGGTATACGTGATTGGCTTATAATTAATTGTAAGTGCAGTCTATGGTTGCGGCTATGTACAGGAGAATATATACACAAACATATTGATTGATTGATTGATTGATTGATATAGTGATATAGAGTGATTGGGTGTTTAGGCACTTGTCAATAATTACTTTTTCTATGTACTGAAGGTGAGGTTAAGCTGTCATCGACAGCATCCTGATGACGCAAAAAGAAATTATAAAAGCTTCGGCGACGAGTTGCTCGAGGCGCTTCCACAAATATGCTACCGCTAATGATTATAGATTGATAGAAATAATAATGATCCAAAGAAAATAAACCAATAAATTTTGTTTAAATATTTTGATATTGATATGGTCAAGACTGTAGATAGATAATAGATACAGATAAATAGTTTTCTTTTTTTATCAAATTCTCTGCAATTTTTTGACGAAATTACGGATTCATAGTTGTTTTTCATAGAACTGTACAAAAAAGCTGCAAATTCAATAAGCTGTACATTATTATATTACAGGGTATGTGAGAGTGTGAGTGTGTCAATAATTAATTTGCTCAATTTCCCAGAGATCGAATTTTGAATTTTTTTGCATGTGTTTCGGGCTGTATATGATAGAATAAATGCTGCTACAGTAAAAAAAATATATATATATTTTAAACTATAAACGGTATTAAGATAATCGTGTCATAGATCGGGCAAGCAGCGGCTAAGCAACTGAGCAGATAAACTAAACTTAACTAAACTAAAATTTACGCATTCAGACGAATTTTGATTTCCGAGTTTCAGAGCGTTTCTAATGTCGAGAGAGATCAACTACTTACAAATTAAAAATTTAGATAAATTCGTTTCATAATTCTTATGATTTCATAATTTAGTTTTACTGCATAAAGTTTGGGGTTTGAGTTTTAGAGTTTAGCATTGGCAGCAATGAGAGAGAGACTTTGAAACGGTTTTGATATTGGTTTTGCTTTGCTGTATGAGTATGTTGAAACTATGTAGCTAGATAAGTCGACTTGTACGAGTTACTGGGTAAATATTATTAATATTATTATATATGTATATATATTTGTTGAGAAATAGGAGGAGAGAGAGAGAGAGAGAGAGAGCGGCAGAGAAACGTATTTATATATGAGTGAGAGCTGGTGGCGGCGAGTTATTGAAGACAGAACTTAAAACTTTGACAGATATTTGCTAGTTTGTATTTTTTGTAGTTTATATTGTAGTAATTGTAATAGTTGTTGTTTTTGTTGTAGTTGTTGTTGTTTTAGCTAACTGATATAAGCATTGGCTTTACCTAAATAATTCAAGCCATTAGGCTGCGAGCCACTTCTTAAAACGGCTGTGACCATATCGGCGAGCAAGGACTCATAGTTTAGGGAGATACAAGAGGATATGCTAAAAATAGGGCTCAATTTTTTATATATATTGATGAAACACAAAAGACGTTAAAGAAATTTAATTTTTTTTTTTTAGAATTTCTTCGTTTTATCAATGTTGTTGCTGTTTGCTGTTCATGATTGTGAAAGCCTTTCGTCTAAAAATTGCATTTCGAATCATGTTTAAGGTATATATATATATAGAATATTATATATATATATATATATACACATGTGTGTGTGTGTGTACTTGTATATGCATCTGTGTGAGCGTGTTAAGTATAAGATTAAATACCGTTTGCCCAGCTCATCGCTTTGCTGTTTGATATCCTTGACTACATCATCTGCTCCAGAGACGAGCATCAAAGGCAAATTTAGCCAAGGCCCAGCGAGTTCACTCAGATCGGAGCCATCCGAGGCGCGTGAGGACTTGCGCGAGGAGGCGCGACTGGAGCAGGCAGTGCCACGACGGCTTACCTATAGAAAAGATTGATTAGTCAAGTGGAACTGATGGTATTCATTATATATCAGAGACTCACCTGCAGATGGAAGAAGTTGAGCGCGGAGAGCTTCGATTGCCAGCCGCCTGGACTAGAGTTTTGCGTAGCGCTATCGCCCGAGTTGGAGCGTTCCTTTTCACTTTTGCGCCTGAAATAAGCATAGAATCATATGAGAAATGGATTTATAAAGAATATCAATATTATATATAGTAAGGGATTGTGTTTTTGGGCTAGCTGCTGTTAGTACCGCAAATAGTCCTTCCATGCGGTCTGTATGGTCTTTGCTGCCTTTTCCTGGCGCTTCCAGATCCGTGTCGATGAAACAATTTCCAATTCTTTTCGTGTTGGAAACTGTTTCTTGAACTTGACATCCATTTGTTCCTGCAACTGTTTGAAGTTATCGGTCTCCTCGACATGACCTAGCACGTGCTTAACTAGCGCGTGCAAAATGTCGAGACAGTGTATTTTATTACCCTTCGAGATGGGTAGATTAAATGACACTAAAGCGACATTATTGGGCTTCGAGATGCCCAATGGTGGATCGAGTGAGGCAATAAAATCGGACAGTTGCGAGAAGTGTATAAATTGGGTGGCATGTGGATCATATCTGTAACGAATTCAAGTGCAAATTTCATCTTAGTATTCGGACAGTTTCCGTGCCTGTTGCCGACTCTAGATCGAGAACCTACTTGGACCAGCGTATGTAAAACATTTCCAGATCGTCTTCAACGATGCCAATCTCCTCTTCCTGATGCGCCTGATTGAAGTTCTCCAGAATGATGGCAATGTACATGTTGATCACAATCATATAACTGATTATAATGAAGCTCGTGAAGTAGGTGATCGCCAGCAGCGGATGGCCGCAATCGCCGTTCGTTTGCCTATTGAAGAACGGATCACAATCCGGCGGCTGTATCATCAGCGACTCCAGCACATCATTCCAGCCGGCCGACGTCATCAGACGGAACAGCAATTGCATGCTACGGCCGAACGTCTGAAAGTTCACCATGTCATCCAGTGCGCCTTGCAGCTTGACATGTCCAAACAGCGACATGCCCAATATGGCATAGATGAATGTGATGAGGCCGAGCAGGGCGCCAATGTTGAAGAGGGCGGGCAGCGAGACGACCAAGGCAAATAGAAGCTTGCGTATGCCTTTGGCCGCCTTGATGAGACGCAGGATGCGGCCAATGCGAAAGACGCGCACCACACGCAGCAGCGTCGGACTGATGGGCAAATCAATCATGATGTCCTCCATGAGTATGCCGAAGATGGAGGCCAGCACCAGCAGAAAATCAAAGACATTCCAAGGCACCGTGAAGTAATGATAGCGCAGACCCACAATCTTGACTATGGCCTCTGTGAAGGATTGAATGTAGTATAAGTGTGAGTATAAGAGTTGATATGAGCATAACAGTTCTTATAGGCCTTTGCCTAGTTACGGGCACTTACCTAGTCCAAAGACCGTGGTGAAAAATGCATTGCTCACTTCTAGTATAAAGAACACAGCATGGGGCTGGTCGTAGTGCTCAATGCCCATTGTAAGCATATTTAGAAAAATCAGTACAAAGATCGCTATTTCGAATCTGCATATATGATCGATGCCGATTCAATCGTTTACATACATATGAAATTACAAACAGATATTACATAAGTAAAGAGGTTTCGAACAAATGAGAGAGACACAGACTTCGTGCGAGCCGAAGTGCAGATGCTGCTCAAAGAACATCCAACTATCAAAATATATATACAGATATTTGAGTAGCATACGACTAAGGACTAGTTCTATGTTTATACTCATGCTTATCGATATTATTTATTTTGTAGTATAATAATAGTTGCAAAGATTAAATCAACCCTCGACCACTAGCTCTGTTAACTATTTACTTTACTTTACAGAGTGCATGCCCGCACTTCACAGAGTGCGTTTAGATTTGATTTTTCGAATGCAATAGGAAACATCTATTTATATTAAGATATACGTATAGTAGTAGTAGTAGTAGTGCTCTAAAACATCTATAAACATATCGGATTGGAAAAGATTTGTAGTTGCATTATGGCTTATAGGCGTTTGGGCGACTTCTTCGGGTTGCGCTAAAGAAGCAGCCAACAAAACAGCCAGCGAAACATCGTCAAATGCGGAGAATGTGAAGTGTTCAAATGGATTTTATCACCAAATCAAAAATTATATAGATATATATTTAGAGAGATAGAGAGAGAGAGACAGAGAGAGAATATTCTACATCGTATCGATGCCTAGCCAGTAGTAGAGTATTATGTTTATAGAGCTAACAGTTAGAGTATATAATTAAAACTATATATTTTCAATTTACATAGAAGTATAGATTAAGCAAAAGTAATTGTTTTTTTTTTTTTGTGGGTTTTTGCAGAAAACTTTTTGGTTTTGTTTACCTTCTCGAATTGGATAAATCATAAAACATAGCTAAAAAATGATTTATAGGTCGCTTAATAACTTTCTGTGGTTTCTTTCGTCCCAATTTTTTCATAGCGGTGTAATAATGTTTTTGAGATTCGGTGAGAAACATTTCCAACACTCCTCCTTCATACTATATAAAAGTGATGAGAATAGAATGAACATTTATTTATATATACAATACATACAATACACACACATATATAATTATATCGAAAAACAATATAGGAAAATAAACACCAATACACACACTAGTTATTGAACACCGATAACTGAATGAACGAAGGGGGAATCAGGGTTTATACATCGATTGTTTTGTACATGATTTTTTTATTTTTTTTGGTTTTTTTTTCAGGTTAGGAGGATTCTTGTTTAGAGTTGCTTTTATATTTATAATATATACAGTTGTTGCACAGTTAGCGAGTATTGATTAGTCTGGTTAAGAACTTAGGCCATATGGCTTACCTTCTTCTTGAGCATATTGAAATTATCAATGATAACTCCAATGAATAGATTGAGTGTAAAGAACGATCCGCACACAATAAAGATAACAAAATAAATATACGCATATAAATTGGCCTCGCGCTGAGGCTGCAAATCGACGCCTCGCGCATCCACAGCATCCGCCATCACCTCCATCCAGCCCTCGAAGGTGGCCACCTGCAGCAGAGCCAAATATCCCATGCCGACATGATCGAAGGTGATCTTCGAATTGATCCACGTATAGTTTTGCTCAATGCAATCCCATTTATCGTTGACCTCCTACAAGGAGAGCCAAAACAGAAATATGTTATATCAAACTTTCGATCTATGCATATGCAGAGGAGAATATAATTACAGATCCTGATATGGGTCTTGGCATACTTACAGTAATCGGCAGCAATTCGCCCAACTCATTGACGCATTTGAAAAATTTACCACCAAAGAATTGTACACCCATTATTGAGAAAATCAACCAAAAAACTAAACAAACCAAAAGTACATTGAAAATTGATGGTATTGCATACATGAGAGCATTTACTACAATCCGCATTCCTTGCCACCTGGAATAGAAATGTTTTATGAAACGCTAAAAAATCTGTTACGGATGGGATAATTTCTTTTTGGGAAGGGTATACAGCTACAAAATACAGTTTAGGGCCGAATTATAATATTAGGAATGTGCTTTTCTCATCTGCTAAAAGAACTACACAAAATATATTGAGTATACATATATATATATTACAAGTGTTGACTGCTTATATACAAAGGATAGTATTGATACTATACGAGTCGTTGACTATGTACATTATGGATATATGGAGTTATGGAGATATGTACTACAAAAATCGATTTCTATTCGAAATTCATAAAGAAGACGAGATTGTATTAAACACTGCACAGCTCATTTGGCGCTGATTTCGATTCGATTCGATTTAATTTGATTTGAGTTTTAAAAGAAATAAGAGTTATAAGAAAGTAGAAACCTACGTAGAGATAGAGAGCTTACACTTGGATTAGCATTAGATAGAGAATTGAGTCTCTCTTTCACAGATTCAGCAGTTAGTTAGGTGCAACCTAAGCCTAGAAAAACTCGGTCGGCCACTTACCTAGAGATGGCTCTCAGCGGACGTAACGCGCGCAGAGTGCGCAAGGAGCGCAGAACCTTAAGATTCTCATTCTCCTCAATGAGTAGCGAGAAAACAGAAACCTGAAACACAAATAAATACACATAAGTATATATATACATCTACAGAGTCTATCACTAGAGATCTTACAAAAACTATAATGAAGTCGAGTATAGTCCAAAAGCTGGTGAAATATTTGGAAAATCCCAGGGCCAACCACTTGAGCACCATTTCCACGACGAAGATGAGACAGAAGGAGAAATTGGTCCAATAGAGCACACGCTTTAAAGTCTTATTGCTATCCAAATAGATATCCTCGAAGCAGAGCGTAATACTAGACGCAAAGATCAACACTAGCACAAACCACTCAAAGGCTGGAGTATCGACAACCGTCAAGACAGCCGTACGCACGCGTGTCCAATGCTTGGCACTCGGCGTATCCATGCAGGACATGAACCAGGGGCAACGGAAATACAGGCTGCAAAACAATAACAAAAACATATGAAAATATAGCTAATATACATATTATATATTGATTCATTATCACTCACTGCTCGTAGCACTTTTGTGGAAAACAATCGTCTGGCACTTTTGGCGGCTTTGCCTGGCCAAAGCTCGGAAAAGTCATGGGATCATTGTAGGCGCCCTGCGAGTTACGTCTCCCACCGACAGTGAGATCGTCTACGTAGGATACCAGACAATGCCATGGTTTTTCGGTGAGTCGTGCAAACGTCGATGGTTTGCTTAACGACGGCTCAGTCTTCTCGCTGCTCGAAGCTCTCAGCAGCTCTTGCTGGCGACTATTGGTGTTGTTGCTGCTGCCCATTCCGGGCAGAGCTAAATGTGAGGCTGTGCCGGAGCTGTGCGACTCGGTGCGTGCCGATTGAAAGGAAGCGGCTTTGTCTAATGTCGATTGTGGATGCTCGGCACGGCGTTGTTTACTACTCACGGCCGTGCTCGCAGCCTTTGTTGTTGTTGCTGCTGCTGTTGCCGTTACGGCTGTGGCAGCTTGCGTTGTGGTTTGCTGTATGCTTGTCGCATGATAGTGCTGCTGGTGCTCAGTTAGAGCAGCCAGCGGCGGTGTTGCTTTCAGCGATGAAATTTGCGCCAGTGTCGGCGGCTCAATGCTCGATTTAAGAGACGTGGGCGGCGTGGCTGGCTGCTTGGCAGCATCCCTGCACATCTGCTTCTGTATCAGTAGGTTCTCATACGAATTGGTGCTCTTCAGCGAGAGGCTGTCCATGCGCAGTTTGTCGCTGTTGAGAAACTTGCGCGGCATCTTCTCCGATTCGATGCGCAGCGTCGATATGGGCTTATCCTCCTCGGGCAGCTCCTCGACGCGCTCAATCAGCGACAGCCGCTTGAATCGATCGAACTGCACGCTAAACGGATCGTTCTTCCGTCTCATGAACGGCGACTGGCTGCCGGATTGATGGCTGCCACTGGTCGCTGCTACAGCCAGCGCCTCCATTGCTGCAAAGGGGGCGTGTATTTGATCACAGATTTTGCGTATTTCATTCGATATGCTAAAGTCTTCGTCGATCTTCCGCTGCTTCTCTAAGCTACGCCGTTTGAGCTTTACGGATTGACGCTGGGCGGCAGCGCTGACAGATTGAGAGCGTCGGGGCACAGTGGACAGATCGTAGCTATCGTAGGGATTCAATGGATGCACTACCTCATCGGCAGCTGTGCGCTCCGAGGCGCCAGTTATGATCGCTATGTGATCCATGATCGCTTTGGTTGCTTCATCCGCTGCGGGCGAAGGCTCGGAGAGCGTTGAAATCTTTCTCTCCAGCGAGCTAGTCGAGCGCTTAATCTCTTCCAATTCTTTTTCGAAACTCTGTATGATATTGTCGAATTCAGAGTGCTGTTCCATCAGTGGCTCGCTTTCCTGCTGGCCATTGGAATGGCTGCCGCTGTGCCTCGAGTCCAGGGTTTGCATTATGGAATTGGAGATATAGCTAAGATTCGACTTGATGCTGCTTGTCGTCGTGGGCTTTTTCTTGCCCAAGAGCTCTTCGTCCTCTTGCAGAAACTGAAATAATTCCTTCTGATCGCAATTGAGCAGCTCCTCGCGCAAATTCGCCTGCTGTGACAGCAGCTCATCCTGCTCCAGTGAAATGGAGTTGAGCGAGTGCCCACTGGAGTGTCTTCGCATAGCACTCTCTTCGGACTTGAGACTGCGCGAGGGCAACAGAGAGCGCTGCGACTGCCCGCTGGATTGCGATAGGCGATCGAGGGATTTCCGATAGCTAGGCGAGCGTGTTAGCAGCGATTTCTGATACTTGATGAAAGCTTCGTCGGTGTCTTGCAGAGAGCCGCTGCGCTGATCCGCTGCATAGGCGTACGGATCTGTATCTGTGGAATTGTATTGGCCCAGCAGACGCAGCTCTATGGATTCCGTATATGTCGCCGAATCGTTCTGCAGCGAATCATTCTGTTGTGTGCCCACGCCCGAGGACATTTGATGCTGTAATCGGCTGCGTTCAGCAGCCGCCAAGGGCGTTAGATTTGAGGCAACGCCATTGCTCGAGGCATGCAGCATGGCGCACTCATATGTGGGTGGCAGGGAATCAGCTACAGGTTGCTGCGGATGCTGTGTTGCCGGCTCCTCATCATATTCCAGGCCATCGACTATGGTGTGCAGGCCATCGTTGAGTGGAATTTGAAAGCCAAAATCGGAGCCGGAAACGGGACGATTCATAGATTCCTGTGGGCAACGAGATAACTGTATAAACTAAACTTTTCTCTTTGGCTACTTCAGCTCAACTCACCTGATAGCTTAGTCTATGAAATTTGGTTTCCTCCAGCAGACCTGGCTTATCAATCTCTCTCACTGCCACCGTTCCGGAGTGCGCCTGCTGCTGTGCCTCGAGCACGATTTGCTGAAACTTTTCTGCAAATTTACGCTCTTTACGATCCTTGCGCTCCTGCCGCTTCTTTCTTATCAAATCACGCACGCGTTCTATGCTGCGAGCCAGCTTTGACTCCTCGCCCACCTCCTATACAAAGCAAAGAATTGGCATTAGATTTAATTGCTTTACAGATGGGATATGCACAACTAAAGATTACACTACTAATAATCATTTTTGGTTTTGTTTTTCAATTTACACACATATATATATATAGAATTAGTTAGTCCAATGCAACAATTTACAATCTAACAGCCAAAAAGCTAAACATTTAGAAACACAAAAAGAAAATTAGTTGCATATTTTTTTAACAAATACAATTAATAATTGGTTTTATGTACAGGCGTTTTTTTTTTTAGTTCACTTTTAGCATTTTAAATAAAATAAAAATAGCAAACAATTGGTTTAAGTAGGTTTTTTAAAGTTTGAGTTTGAAAAAATTACCTTTTTCTTGAAAATCTGTTTAACGGTTTTTTGTGTGTGGTTTTAAATATTGGGTTATTATTTTTGTATTTTTTAGGTGTGTTTTGTGTGTTTGTGTTTTAGTATTAAAAAGTTTTTAACGCATTGTGCAAAAGTTGACGAACAGAGTTTTAGTTTTTTAGTTAATACAATTAAAGTTTTAGTGCATATTAAGACTTAAGACACTGAGACTTAGACAGGGTTTTGATCATAGGAAATGCAATAGACATACGTTCAAATGATATACCATCAACGAAATTATGAAATTTCGTACAAAGCCGAAATTGAATAAAAAATATTTAGATTAAGTACAAAAATTAATACATTAACAATTTCAACAATAGGTTCGGTGTTTGAGTGAAGATGAGAATTTAAATAATTTTACTTCCGTGTATGTTACACCTTTTTCGGTTAAAAAGTGCTTCTCTTTCTCTTTTCAGTGTATAATTCAATTGGGCATCAAATGTATTATTAATGCATTTTGTGTGGAATGTAGTATTAGGTACTTAATCTAGTTAATCTAGTTACACACGAATCACACTCAAACGACACGCATACAAAGTGCAAGGCAAACACCATATAGATGTATATAGAGTATATATGTAGAGATATATAGGTTTTATATTAGTAGTTGGTCTTAGTTTTTGGATTTTAATGACAAGCTTTCCGCTTGTGCTCAAGACTCGGTTCGGTTTTTAGCTTAAGGGTTTTCCTTTTTTTTGTTTAAGTGGCACACACACACATACACAGTTAACGGATAGACATTTAGACATTCCACATAACAATAGATATGAAAAGCATTTCTCTTTCCAAGTGGAAAACGCATTGGACTTGCCTCTTTTTTCGATTTCAGCTCCTCGGAATTGAAGCTGTTGAGCAACAGAGCCAAGAACAAATTTAAAACCATAAAATTTCCCATCACCAACGTGGGCAAGAAGATGGCAAAGCATGTGGAAGCACCTTGCTGTAATGGCAAAAATATGGCATAAAGTATACAACTATAGTTATATATAACTAGAAAATAAATCCAACCTCCTCTTCGGCACGCATACAATCCCATAGTGGTTCAATCCATTCGCCGCACAAAATGCGAAAGATCATCATGAAAGAGTGGAAGAAATCATTGAAATTCCATCTATAAGAGAATAACTTTATTACATACATTTCCATATGAGTGGATATAGAAGTAAACTTGCCTGGGCACCGGATCTGGATCAAACTTTTCGGGTGTATAATCTTTGGAAAACAATTGCATGCCAATCACAGCGAATATATAGATGACTATAACAAGGATCAACGTGAGGTTGCCGAGCGCACCAATTGTCGATATAATGATGCTCAACAGCACCTTCATCGTCGTCCAAGACTGCGCCAGTTTCAGTACACGCAACTGCAATAGAATTTAAAGTAGTTAATAAGCTTCTGTCAGTCTATGCTAAAAGTTTTCTTACCAAGCGCAGACCGCGCAGCACACTCAGCCCATCAACTAGCTCGAAAATGATATCAAGCAGGCTGGCAGTGACAATGATCAAATCAAAGATGTTCCAACCACATAGAAAGAACTCTTTGGATAGAGCCATCAGCTTCACAATGCACTCGAAGGTGAAAATGGATGTGAACACCTGAAAAGTAATTTCAATAAGACAATTTCTCAGATTTAGCTAGTTTCAATTATATCCACCTTGTTGCCCACATCTAAGGCATTGCGAAAGCTTTCGCTCATGCCATGATGTTCCATGGCCAGAAATGCGGTGTTTAGCACAATGCACAGCGTAATAGCCAGCTCGAAGAGCGGATCACGCACTACCTTATAAAGGCAGTTCTGGAATTGCAACCAGCTCTCGTAATCCGCGCAGCAGTGCACGCAGCGATCACAATTGCGATCAGGCAGATCATCTGAAAAGAGCATAAGCTTTAGTGTTTATATTGAAACTAGATAAATTTAGTTGTTGTCTAACCAATGACGACCACTTCGGAGGAGAATTCCTGATGCAGCGCATATACATTGTGATTTTTAATGCGCGCTATATTGCCATTGCACTTGATAAGGCGCACCTCGCGTGGCGATAGAGCCAGCTCCACTGTAGAGACATGCCCCATTTCGTTGGCCGTTTCCTGTTCGTCGTGATCGTCAACCACGCCCGAATCATCTTGAGAGGATTCTCGATTGACGCCTCCACTTGAATTGGAGCTCGTCTGGCGACTGCTTGTGATTAGCTGGCCCTTATAGTCCGAGGGATATAGCATATTGGGATTCTTAACGCTACCCTCTCTAAAGCTGATGCGTGTTCGCTGCTGCGATGTTGCAGCTGCTTCGCCTTGGACAAGCTGTTTCTTTTGCTGCTGCTGCTTCTGCTGTTGCTCCATTTGCTGGTATTGCTGCTGTGCTTGCAGCGCCAAAGCCGAAGGACGATCCGTGGTGCTGTGCCGCGGACTCAGTCCTGGACTAGGCGTAGCCGAGTGCACTTTCGATCGCTCATGATCATTGCCATTGCTGCCGTTGGCATTACCATTACCATTGCCATGATCATTGCCGTTGCCATTGCCATTGCCATTGCCGTTGCCATTGCCAATGCTGATATTGTCTTTGCCTCCCTTTCCCTTTTTTCGCCGCGTCTTCTTTTTGCTGTAGGAGGCGAGCAGCACGCCCTTGCGTGAATCAATTTTCTTCTTATTGTTTTTATTGAGCTTCTTAACATTCAGCACTGAAGGATCAAAGCTAAAGGTGGAATCATCTCTATGATCCAGCAAATCCTTTTTGCGCTCCTGGAAGAGTAAGATAGGATTTAGCACAGCTCTTTCTTTGCTTATGGATAACTTACCTCATTTGTAATTTCCGCCTCCTCCTCGTAGCTCAAGGCCACAACAGCCAGCATCAAATTGATTAAATAGAAAGAGCCAAAAAACACAACCACTGTAAAAAATGTAACGCTCATTGGACCACACGTAGCTAAAACCTATAAGAGAGCAATACGTGAGACAAGACGAATATCTGAAGAATTTAGGAGTTTATTTACCATATTGTATACATTCTCCCAATAGTCCAACGTAATCAATTGAAACGTTGTCAGCATGGACCACATAAAGTTGTCGAAATTCGTATAGCCATGATTGGGATTATCGCCAACACAGATGCACATGTAGCCCACCGGACAATGACGAGCGCCTGTCAGATTGCCACACAACGTCGGCATCTCTTCCTCATCGTAAAGCCAATTGTCCGTGTCATTTACCCAGCTGGAAAAGAGGATTAACATGTGGTTAACTGTATGAATAAATGTACATGAACTCTTAATAAATACCATAAATCGCATAGCATTTATAATCGTGTTATTAAAATAGCTTACAAAATGCAAAAACTGCATTTGAATAAAACTAAAATCTTTATGTTCACACTTGTGATAGTATCAGTTTTAAGGCTATTTCTGCACTTACATTTTCCAATCCAGATGCGATATATTCGTCCAATCTGTGGGCACATTTCGCACGCACTTGTTGCGCAGTTCGCCCATGTAAACCTGCAAGGCGAACAACGCAAAGACCATCAAGCAAAAGATGGTCAAGGTCATGACCTCTGCCAATTGGCGAAACGAATGCAACAGTGCATTGATAATCGTTTTCAGGCCCGGCATAATGGATACCGTTTTAAGTGCGCGGAGCACACGAAATGTTCGCAGCCCGGCCAGATTTCCCACTTCCATGCCGATGGTCGCGTAGCCACTAGTGATGACCACAAAATCCAGCCAATTCCATGGATTACGCAAATAGGTGTATTTGTTGAGCAAAAAGCCTTTGGCAATGATTTTGATAACCATTTCAATTGAGTAAATGGCCAGGAAGATATATCTGCAAATTTAAAAGTAGTATCGATCAACGATTGTAGGACCATCAAATCATCAACGAAAGCTGACTACTTACTCCGCTTCCTCCACAGTCTCTGTCATGGCTAGGAATATACAGTTGAACAGTATAGTTGCCATTACACAGTAGTCGAAGAATTGATTTGTTGCTATATAGACACAGACTCGTCGCCATGGACTCCATGGATGGAAGAGGAATAGGCTTTTGGTGCCCGTAAAACGATGTATATAATTCTTTCGGAAACGCTTCGACACCACACAAAATGTCTGTAAAGAAAAAGTTAATATTGGCGCCATATTAGGGTTGCTTTTAACATTTTATCGTTGGCAGCACCAGTTAACAGAAGTGCTCCCCAATTAACAGAATTGCTCGCTATGCAACAGCAATTTTTCATGTTAAGCAAATGTCATGTGACCTATCGATAACTTGTGAACTGTCAAAGTCGGGCCACGCGAAGCTGCCAGCTAGATTTCCGTTCGACTGTCGTTCTTTCGTTCTCAGGCCGTCTTCGTAAGCAGAAGGAAAATGAGAGCTAAGGTAAAATCTCGAATTTTCTCCCAGTGATGGAAAAAATTGTGTATTAAATATTTAAAAAGCAATTACTATATTGATTGTGTACTCTTGTGTATTTACAGTGGCGTAAGAAGCGTATGCGTAGGTTGAAGCGTAAGCGCAGGAAGATGCGTGCAAGGTCTAAGTAAACCTGCCATTCCGCTATCGACCATTTTCGTGGTGAGTACCGCTTGTAGACGGCCGGCGGAGCGCTAGCGCTCCATTTGCTGTTTTATTTGCTTGGCTCTCATGTGATACTGATATTCTGTTTTTCTCTTCCATTTCAGGAACTTCTGACGTACAAAAATGAAAAATACCGACTGGGCAAAATGAAGCCCGAAGTAATTTGCAAATTTAGTTTTCGACAACCAGAAAAATAAATGTGCTTACTAAAATTCACTTTGAAATTTCCATTTGAGAAAACTTAAATAAATTGCTGGTTTAAAAACGTTCCACAAAAACTAAAAACAGAAAATTTTGTGTTAATATTAGTCGAAATCGGTATCAGTTTTAAAGTATTTAGAACGTGCTTTTTCAACATAACCAAATATTTGTACACATGTGTGGGTCGACTCTCGCTTGTATATGCTTGGAACTGAACTGTGGAAGCGTGAGTGTCATCTGAAAGGCTGCCAAGAAGTTTTTGGAGTCCGCCCACAATGCGAATTTTATTGTATTTAGAATAAGTACAAAAACACTGCCGGAATATCCATCGTTTTGGTTGGATTTTACTAAAACCTTATTTGGACTTTTTTTTGCTAACAGGACAACGGCAACGGCGCTACGCTGAATAAAGATGAGAAGGGAAAAAAAGGTGAGTAGCAGACAAATGGCGAACACCCAGCATATGATCAGTTGGGCAAGGTCCATCAGCAACGTCCGACGGCGGAAGCGTCTATTGATTTGTTAGCAAAACATTCTGATTGGCATTGCCTGTTAGCCCGCCTTATGCTCGGGGCGGGAATGGCAGGTTCATTAGCGCTGATTTCTTCAATTAAGTGTGCTGAGGATAATCAAATGCTCTCTCCGGCCCCCAAGGTCGTTTACCGTTGAGCCGTGTAAGCAGAAATTTTAATGTAACAAGCAGAAATTACGATTGGGGGCGGCAGTTTGTTCTTTCTATGGCCCCCAGCTAGCTGTGGTGTGTGTTTGTATGCGTACTCTGTAAATTTGCATGCTCTGGGCAGCTGTATGCAAGTGTGTGTGTGAGTCAGCTTAAGAAAAAGCGTGTGCGCAAAATGAAAAGTTGTGTTAGCACTTGTAACCAGATAAAGTGTAAGAGGGGAGGAGGAGGAGGGGCGAAATATGTTCTTAGATTGTGTACATTTTGGCAAACATGCTGCTGGTCTCTTATCACATGCCACTGCAGATGTTTGCTCTTGCTTTTGGCTAGCTTAGTGTGCCATTAAATGCCATTAAGCACTTTGATTTTCCGTTTCCCCTTTTAGTGTACACCGACGCACAGGCACACACACACACACATACAAACGCCTTGGCGTTGCCATGCGTGCTTGCGCTCAAATGTCTGGCAACATTACGTTACACTTACGCCAGCCCTGATGGCCATTTGAATGCATGTTTACGCTACGGCCCAACTCAGGCCAGTGGAATTATTTGGTCAGAACACGTTTACGTGTGTGTGTGTGTGCTTTTTTTTATGGAATGCCGCCAAGTCTTGAGTAAACTTGCATGTTCACCTATAATTTGTCCGGCTCGTTGGCTTGCCTGCTGCCTGCCTGGCTGGGCTGCTGTATAGCTGCTGGCTCCACCTGTCGGCCGTTGGCAGTTTGTTTAAGTTAGCAGTCACGTAAAAAAAAAACTCACATTGCTGCTCGGCCATTTTTAAGGCAAACTCTCTGCCTGACCCATTTCCTGTTTGTATATGTACATGTGCTTGCGTGTGTGTGTGTGTGTGTGTACTTGTATTTGTATTTCTTTACTTTAGCTGTTGCTAAATTTACTCTCACTTTATTTGCCCTTTTTTGTGGCACATTATGCTGATATCCGTGGCGCTTATTCAAGTGGCGGCCCCACGAGGGCTGCTCTAGCCGTTTTGCATTTACATTAACCTCAGTATTCTTTTATGTTGCTACTTTTTTTCTATTTTGGCATCAAAAAGTGCATTCATTTTCATTAAGTCGTTGCATTTTGCACTTTTGAACAACAACAATGGCGACGACAGCGCGTTCCATTTCCGCTTGTGCCACTTGCTGCACACTGTGAATAGGGGCATTGAAACGGTTTGGGTTTGCCCTGTGTACGTATGTATGTCGTGTGCTTGTGTGTGTGTGTGTGTGTTTGTTTGAGTTTGTTTGTTTGTTCGAGTTATTAATTAAAGGCTATGGAAATGGCAATGGGCCAAATGCAGCATTTTAATAAATTTTGTTGCCTTTCTTGTTGTAGTTGCTTCGCTTTCGTTTTAGTTCTCGCTTTGCTTCGTTTGCCACGCTAATATGCAGATGAGTGTTGTGAATACGTGTGCGTGTGTGTGTGCCCATGGGAACTTTTGCTTACCTCCTCATATATAAAGGTGTCAATCTCCTCGAGCGGCTTGCCGTACATATCCTCCGGAAACGGCTCAAACTTTCGTGGCAATACATCGCCATCCTCCACGGAGGCCTTCGTCCGCGGATGGAAGCCATATTCGCGCACCAGCTGAATGTGCCGATTCTCGTGCTTGACCTGCGACTTTTGCGTGTAGGCAACGACTTGCTGTTTGGCAACTGCAACCAGTGCGAGAAAGAGAGAGAGAGAGAGAGAGAGAGAGAGTTGAACTTAAAGTTAGTAAATGATTAAGCACATCACACAGTGTGTCACATAAATCTTAGTTAAAATAAAGTGTTTTTCTCTTTCTGGGGCATAAATCTGCCATCCATCGTGGAAGGCAACTTGAAAAGTACGACCCCAATACACAGGCTGTCGTTTCATATAGACGAGGAAATTATAATAAAAGCTATACCGCCCGTAAATTCCAAGAGAGCACAGTTTCAGTTAAGTCTTGGGTCTATTTCTATATCGAATCGAGCACAGGGTGCAAAAGTTTTGATCATTTCTAGACTATGTAAAACAGAATAAACTAAACTAGTTTAATATAAACTTAAAATTCAACCCTCGCAGGCAAGCAATTCGAACTCAGCGAAAGTACAAATGCTGCAGGCCCTCGGAGGCGGCGTTTCAGGTGCATTGACACGATTCGTAGCGCACCCGTTCGACGTGCTGAAGATTCGATTCCAATTGCAGGTGGAGCCACTAAAGAAACGCTCTAACGTTTCCAAATATGCCGGCATGCTGCAAGCCTTCTCGTCCATCTTCCGGGAGGAGGGTCTGCGCGGCATCTGGAAGGGCCATTTGCCGGCGCAAATGATGAGCATCACCTACGCCCTGGTCCAGTTCTGGTCGTACGAGCAGCTGCACACGGCCATGTTGCAGTATAAATTTGGCCGCGACAATGTCCATCTGTCATATTTTATGTGTGGCGGCTTGGCCGGCTGTGTGGGCACGGTGGTTGCCCAGCCGTTCGATGTGGTGCGGACACGTGTGGTTGCTGCCGATCCGGGCACGACTGCCGGCACTCTGAAGCCGCTCTCCGGCGTGCACAAAGTATTCAAGCGTGAGGGACTGCGAGGCGTCTCCAGCGGCATGATGATGACCCTGGTGCAGATCTATCCGCTAGTGGGTGCCAATTTCGTCATCTACAAATTCTTAAACCATTTTACGTTCAAGATCATCAGCCTTATACGGGAGGAGAAGCATGTCCGGCGTGAAATACCGGGAGCGCTGCTCTTCATGAACGGCGCCATCTCCGGCGTCCTCGCCAAGGTGCTGGTCTATCCGGCCGATCTGATCAAGAAGCGCACCATGCTCAGCCACTTCCAGGAGGACCGCAAGAGCTTCGGCGTCAATCCGCTCTGCGACACGATAATGCTATGCATACGCAGCACCCTGGAGAAGGAGGGCGTGCGCGGCTTCTACAAGGGCATGTGGCCCACTCTCTTCAAGTCGGGCGTCATGTCCGCCTGCTATTTTACCATTTACGATTACTTCAACAACAAAATCACCGTGCCCTACAAGCAGTACGAACGTCAGCAAAATGAGGAAAAGAACAAAGCGAAAAAGTAAAATTCAAAGTAAACGGATAACCAAAGCGCAAGCAATCAACGAAAATCAAAATCAAAATGAAATTGAAATTGAAATTGATAGGAAGAACCTTATGTGAGTTCAAATCAAATGAAGTGAATAGGATAGTAATACTACAAATATGGAGCTTAGGGGAAACTCAACAATTTTCGATAGCAAAAAAACGCAAAGGAAAACCACAAAGCAAAGCAAAAAAAAAAAAAAAATCAAACATATACAAATTCGGAATTTTCTTGTCCAAAAATATTTTGTCATTGTTTTCGTTTTTAAACATTTTCGACTTATCCATGCATCAAATCTCTCTTAATTTATACACAACGAAAATAAATTTTAAGTTTCAACAAATTAATAATGTCATATATATACATAGAAAATAAATTTGTAAATGGAAAAAAATATGGGAAAAAATTGATGAATTTGTATTAAAATTATTAATAATTTCTATAGAATTCATTAGACAAAAATAATTTTTATTATAATTATTAATAATTTCTATAGAATCCATTAGACAATAATAATTTGGTTCGTATAGTTCCCAAGTCTTGCAGCAAGTACGCTTAAATCATAAATTTAGATACTTTGCCGATAGATAGTTTTATTTATGCGTATGGTTATTGGATACTGGGCTGACAGCTTAATAGGTTTATATATGATATATATATAAATATATATATGAAAAACGAATTTGAACATCTGTCTAATACCCTAGAATGACATAGGACCTATTATAGTATGTAGACATTATGTATATCTATACATAGTATATTATTTCTTCAAACCCCTGCTGATCAAATTTTTTCGTCATTTCAGATAATAATTTATCTAATTAAAATGAATATCAAAAATCCCAATTTCTAACATTGCCTGACATTATTATGCACATTTCATCTACAAACTCCAAATTTCGTTTGATTGTTACATAAATCAACTCTATAATAATGATAATTAACATAATTATCATTGGCATTAGCACTAATAATTATGATTGCTCTTGAATTTGCATTGCATCATCGCGTCTTACGTCTTCAACTTGATCTTCAGCTCATCGCTAAACGGGCATCTCCAATCTCCCACCTTCCATCTCGTATCTCCCATACCACCTACTTCTTCTTCGTCTTCTTCTTCGTCTCTTACACTTTCACCTCGACTGACATAATCTCTTGTGGCTTTGACTTTTGGATAGACTCAAGTTTGTCAAGTTTTGTTTTTGCTCTTAAATTATTACACTACATACTTTATTTTGTACATGGACATAACATTTGGGTTAATCCCCCTTTTATGGGGGCGAGTGAAAGGGGTCGGTTACATAAATACGAAGAGTAAATGTTGCAAGATGCTGAAATGGATGCTGCGTATGGGTATGCTGATCAGTGAGTGAATCATAACTTATTATCTCCAATGGGGCGCGGGGGCCATGAACATGAACATAGACTAGACGACCAGGGTTGGTCAGCGCCGGCCGTTGGCCTAGGCCCAGCCGGAGTTGCCGCCGGACCAGCCGCCAGTGGGCGGGGAGTAGTTGTAGCCGCTGCCACCACCGCCGCCTGAGCCGCCAACTGCTGCTGCCACAATGTGGCTATCATCGTGGCCGCCACTGTAGCTGCTGCCTCCACTGTAGCTGCTGCCGGTGCTGTAGCTGCTGCCGCCGCTGTAGCTGGAGCCGGTTCCTGTCCAGCCGCTGGCTGGCGCTGCATAGCTGCTGGCTGGCGCTCCATAGCTGCTGGCTGGCGGTCCGTAGCTGCTGGCTGGCGCTGCATAGCTGCTGAAGCCTCCACCACCGCCAGATGCGTGCGAGGAGCCCGAGGACGCAGCAGTCGCCGCTGCCACGGCAGCCAAATGGGCATCATCGTGACCGCCACCACCACCACCGCTGTAGCCGCCGTAGCCGCTGCCGCCATGCGATGAGGAGTCAGAGGTGGCAGCAATGGCGGCGATTTGAGCCGCTCCATGTCCACCACCGCCGCCGCTGTAGCCACCAGCGCCGTGTCCACCACTGTAGCCACTATAGCCGCCGCTGCCATGTGAAGAGGAGTCCGAGGTGGCAGCAATGGCCGCGATGTGTGCGATGCCGCTGTCATGTGAGCCACCGCCGCCGCCGCTGCTGTAGCCATGGCCTCCACCACCACCGCCATGTCCGCCGGCAGCGCCTGCAGCAGCAGCGATCACAGCCAGTTTGCCGTCGTCGTGTCCGTGACCGTGTCCACCGGCGCTGTAGCCACCGGAACCACCATAATGACCGCCGCCTAGCGATGCGCCGTGATTCTCAGTGATGACAGCAAAGGTGCTCACATGAGGAGCACCGCCGCCGCCAAAGCCGCCACCGCCGCCATATCCACCGCCGCCATGACCCTGATCGTGTATTTCATAAGCGGAAAAGTCGCCGCCGCCTCCGCCATGGCCATGATCGTGGCCACCGTCGCCGCCACTTTCCGGCAGGTGGATGCGTATGTGCACGTGCTCACGTCCAAAGGTTGGCTTGCTCCATGCAGCGGGACTGCCGAGCAGCAGAGCGCTCAGCTACACATGTGAGAGATAGAGAGAGGGGGGAGGGAGAGCGAGAGAGAGATAGCACTAGTTAGCAACCACAGCGATGGGCTGCAACAGCAGCAACAGCACAACAACAACACTCACTATGAAATACGCCGCCATAACGCTTCGATTGACTGGATAAAGGATATGGGCTTTGTTTTTGCTTTGTGTCGTCTGCTGGAACAACGACAAACTGTAAATGATTCGGCTAACGATGCAGCGGCGCGTTTTATACACGAACCGAACTAACGGAGCAGCCGAATTGAGCAGCGCTCGGGTTATGTAAGCTGGCCAGTGGCAAGTGCAAGAGCTTATCAACAGAGCACTGAGAGAGAGAGGAGAGAGAGATAGAGAGAGCGGGCGGGCGCGGCAGAGGGCAAGCAGAGCAGAGAGTGCGTCTGCAGGCAGGTAGTCAGGCAGTCTGCAGACGAAGTCGGCTCACTGAAGGCCGTCGCGTATTGCTGTTAGGTGCTTTCGTTACATTTCGTTCGTTTTCATTTTCGTTTTCGTTTCGTTTTTTGAGTGTTGTTGACCTTTTACACGAGACGAGGCGCCCTTTGCAAAACTTGTGCGCGAGATCAAGATCGAAGAAAAAGAAACAAAACAAGAAAAGCATAAGCAGCTCTTCCGCTCTTGCAGCACCACGCAGAAGAGGGCCGGCGCGGGGCCCATTGCTCCACTTTCATTGACTAAGAGTGAAAATCTGGTTTGGTTAAAAAATTTCAAATTATTTAAATCGTATATCGAACGGAGCACCAACAACAACAATAACAATAACAAATTAATATGCAAGTTGTGCAGCTGCCCTCGCCGCGCTTGAACCCCTCCTGTCGACATTTTCATTATTTATTGTTGTTGCCGTTGCTCATGCTGCTGCTGCTGTTGATGCTGTTGCTGCTGGCGCCCAGTGCTGGCTGGACATTAACTGTTATTTTGATTGTGTTTACGTTTATGCTTATGGTAATGTTGCCTGCTGATATGAACTTCCTATTGGCAATTCCTTTTGTCACATTGTTGTTGCTGTCGCCGCTGCCCGTGAGCCTTAGGCAATAAACAGAGATGGCAACAACAACAGAAGCAGCAGCAGCAGCAGCAGCAACAACCGTTACTTGCATAACGGCCCCGTTGGCTGGCACTGGAAATTGCTTTTGCTTTGATTGGCCAAACCCTTTTTGCTCACGGGGTTTTTTTTTCGGCATTTTTGTTTCATTATGTTTTTATTTTTATTTTTTAATTCGAGTCTTTTCGCCTCGTTCGAACTCGTTGTTAACCCATTAACATTTATGTATGAAATGTCTCTCTTCAAGCAATGATTAAGCTGTCATCAGCCTGGCAACATTTCAAAATTATTTCATTTTAATTGCCGCCAATTACAATTGCTTTCAGACATTTCAAATAAATATATATATGCCAGTGTGTCAATAGATCTATTTAAATGTGCTCGAAATCATTTAGCAAATTATGTTAAATTCATAATTTGATTGCCAATGTGCAAATTTAATGATATGCTGGACTTGTTATTAACGAAATGTGTCGAGATTTGGATATGTTAAGATAGAGGGCTATACAAGAGTATGTCAATATGTGTGTGCATATTATCGTATTATTGAATGTTATATATGTATGTATGTACATATGTATGTATGCATGTAGATATATACAATGTATATAGGGTGTAATAAACACATATGTATGTATGCATATAATTTATACATGTATGTATATATTATATAAATATGATAAATAATGTATATATTATATAAATTTATGGAAACGTGATTTATGATTAGATTTATAAATCCAACTTTTATATCAAATGTATATTTGAATGACATAAAATAAATTAAATGCAATATTTATATATATTCTAGTCATGCTTAAATATTTTTAGCACATTATCAAACACATTTTTAATCAATTTCCTGCGCCTTGTACCGAAATTATGTATATCTTGCATATTTTCACATACAAATTTGCGCTACATTTTAAATCTAGCCTATAAATAGAAGCTGTTATAGAAGCTCTCAAATATATTTTGATATACTATGTAAAATAGGCTCTGACTATTTAGTAATTGTTGTTGAGTTTCTCTATAAAGTCTTTGAATCAAAGACTTTTAAGTATTTAGAAATATGAATATATTATATTTTCTATGAATAATTCATTTCTCAACTCAGTCTTTATTCAATTTAAACGAATTTACAGAGTTTTTGCCACACGAAGCGTAACAATTGGAACAGCATGAGCAAATCCTATTTAAATACAAGTCTCTTCTGCTTCTGTAATTTTGCTTTACATAGAATGTCTACACACACATGCATACATATATACACAGGCATATCGATGTAAACATACATAGATACGTAAGCGGATTATTTTGGTGCATGACAACAAATTCGCATTGCCAGTTTTTTCTTAAGTAATTTCTCTTGTCTGATTTCGTAATTGGGTTGCCATTGGGTTAAGACTTGCCACTGGCTGCTGGTTGCAGCCAGTTGCTGCCACACAGCGACTGCCAGTGCCACTGCCACTAGCAAAACCGAAAACATCAGCAACAACAACAACAACAACAACAACCATCATAACACGCTCTGCTGCAGCGTTGGCGAAATTGTAACGCAAATTGTCTCGATTCGCCGTTCATTTCTACGCGTTCTTACATCAGAGACGAGGTCATGGTCACCGAGCCCGCATCCCATCTTTGGTCAGCATCTATATGTAGCTGTAGCTGTAACTGTAACTGTGTATGTATCTCGCTGAGCGTATCAAACTAAATGTATCTGCATAAGACTTTATATGTGTGTGTGTGTGTTTATCTGAAACTTTTGCCAAAATATCTGTAACTATTGCGGTATCTGTATCTTACTAAATGTATCTGTGAATTTGCTCAGCATATACATATACATGTTAACTGTAATTATATCAAATGTATCTCTATCTTCATTAGACTGCATGAATTTATATCTCTAGGGTTTCTCTGTACATCTGCAACTGTTCGCGTGCAATAAATGTATCTGTGATTGACTAAATGTATTTGTATCTTAATTGATTTTGATGTTTATTTATTGTTTACTTGTGTATCTGATAATTTTTATCTATGTAGGACAATTTGAATATGTGTAACTCACTTCATTTTTATATGTAACTGAATATATACTATAATAAATTAAAGTGTATTCATTCAATGGGTAACATAAGCCGCATAATAAGTAGCTATATCTCCATAAAAGTATCTCTCATTTGATTAACTGTAATTGAATATATACCATAATAAATTTATGTGTACTCATTAAATGGGTAACTTAAGTCGTATAATGAGTAGCTATATCTCCATAAAAGTATCTCTGATTTGATTCTCTCATTTGATTAACTGTAACTGAATAAATAAATACTATAATAAATTTATGTGTGCTCATTCAATGGGTATTATAAGTCTTATAATAAGTAAATATATCTCCATAAAAGTATCTGTATCTGTCCTAAACTATCTAGAGCTAATTATTTGCTTATGCAATTACAATAAATATATGTATATAGGTCGCTATATGCAACTGTACCTGCGCATATACTCTATCTGCATCTGTACCTTGCTCATTGTAGGTGTTTTTAAGTATACCTATCCATCAAAATGTATCTGTATCTTTTCTTCTTGTATCTATTTCTCACTATATTTGCATTTACATCTTAGTTAACATATTTTGGTATACAACATCTGTATCTTCAGCTCACCAAATGTATCTATAACAATCAGCACCTGCAATTCAATGTATCTGTATTTCGTCTTACATCTTACTTTCGCTATCTCTCTAAGTATCTGCAGGTGCTCTTATTGTATCTGCATAAAAAATCTCTGTGTTTTCATTTAAACATACATATGTATCTGTATCTTGCATCTCCCTAAGTGCCTGCTTGTACCCCCCCATATGTATCTATAGCTTATATTGTGTATTCTCTATCGTTATATACCTATATATTTACATCTAACCGCCAAAATGTTCATTTCTACATATGTACTTCTATCTCACATCATATACATATATATAAAGTATATGTATCATCATGCTCATGTATATGTATGTCTGTATATATGTATGTGGCAGGCATCTACATGCGCCTTCCATGTCAGTTTATTTAACAATTTGTATCTGTAAGTATCTTGCCAAGTATCTGCATGGTTTCTCCATGCGTCTGTATCTGACATTTTGCATATGTATCTGCAGTTTTCTATCTGTATCTTTCTGCTCTCTATGTATCGGTATTTGCATATTCTCAGTCTCTCTCTATCTATCTAGCTGTCTGTCTGTCTGTCTGTCTCTCTCCCTCTGTTGCTTGGTCTGTTTTAGTTCATGGTCCTGTCCATTGTTTGGCTTTCGCTGCTGATTAGTAATCCAGCTGCTGCTGGCCAAGTGGGCGGCAATATTCATTAACCGCTATTTCTTTTTTAGATCCAAGAGAAATGGCATGGCGATGGGCGAGGTGGGGCTGACACACACACACATATATATGGTATGTAACAATGCAAATCAACAGATTAACATTTCTCATACGGTGTTTCGTTTTGTTGTGCAAGTCTGTCCGATCAGATTCCATCTATTGCCAAATTAATTAATATACATTTTGATTCACTCACGAGGCAACATAAATGTGTAAACAAAAGACCTATCAAACGCCATCAGAGGCAGCCGATTCATATTATATACCTATATATATATATATATTAATATCATCAAACCAGGTGCTTACATAAACTCCACTTCACCATCGACTAGCAACAATGGCAACAGCCAGAGCCAGAGCAAACAGCAATGAGGGCAGCTGTTACAAATATAATAAGAGGCGGAAAAAGTTTTCAATGTCGCACCGTTGGCTCGGATGCCCTTAATTCAATTAGATCTTGGATAAAAAGTGAGAGTTGTTAATTAGGAATTTATGTAAACGATGTAAAAGCCATAAATGAGCGTGATTAATGTGTATACTGTCCTAAACGGTGTTTTAAGATTGAAGATATTTTGTAATAGCAGTAGCGATAGATAAGCAAAGAGACCTTGTAATCGATATGAATATTTACAGATGTGGAGATACGAAGATGGGTAGACAAATAGATATAGGGTTGGATTGCGAAAAGTAGTGATAGATAGCGATCATTGGTAGATGGATAGATAAATTGGTAGAGAAAGAAGACGAGGTAGAGAGATATGTCAGATGGATATATATGGATAAGTAGATAGGTAGATAGATATACAGATAGATAGATAGATAGATAGATAGATAGATAGATAGATAGATAGATAGATAGATAGA
>NW_022045872.1:143504-190380 GCF_001654015.2 Drosophila navojoa | reverse complement strand
AAAAAAAAAAAAAAAAAAAAAAAAAAAAAAAAAAAAACAAAAAACAAAAAAAAAAAAAAAAAAAAAATAACAGAGGCAGAAAAACAGCAAAACAGAAACGGAAAAACAACAAAAAGTAAGGCAATGCCACAAGCCACAACCGCAAAGGCCGCAATAGGGTACACAGCAAACGCCACGCCCCCTCGACCATTCGGCAACACATGTGCAAACAAACGCATATACAAACACACGCCACCCACACACACACACACTCGTACACCCAGAGACACACACGCACACATATACATATATGCTGCATTGAAAATGTTCGCTGATTTACCTTAAAAGATGTTTAATTGCTTTTTATTGCATTTGTTTGTCGCAGTTGTTGTTGCTGTTTTCTTTATGTAATCGCTGAACAACGCACAGGATATGCACACAGGCGCACGCACACGCACACGCATATGTGTGTGAGTGTGTGTCTGTGTGGGTTTATTTGTGTGTATTTACATTTCAATTTGCCCAATGCACTAGTTACTATTTATATACATATGTATATACACACCTGCAATATATATACATACATATGCAGGCTGCATTCGATTGTTGCAATTTGCCCGTCTGCTCTCCGTTTGCTCCCTTCTCCTTTTACAGCGGCTACTTCAATTCGCCGCAGCTGGGCACACTTTTGTTATTATTATTGCGCTTTCTGCTAGTGCTGCTGCTTCTTCTTCAACTCTTGTTGCTGCTGCCTCTGTTGTTGTTGTTGTATGTATGTATGTATATATTTTACATTAATTACATTTTTATTTTAGTCGCAACTCTCTATGCAACAATGCTGGCCAAGCAAGCACAGCGGCGCTGGCAAAAGCAACAAAAATGAAAACAGCGCTGGCACGCACATTGTTTGACACACATGCACACACACACACGCATACCACGACAAATGGCGACGACGACGACGGCGACGACAACGGCAACAACGACGACGACGACGACGACGACGGCGGCGGCGTTGCACGCACACACCTTAAGCCGAGAAGTGTTATTACAATTTACTGTTGATTTCTTTTTCTGGTTTGAAGCGCGTGCGAGCGAGCGCGCAACAGCACAGGCGTCACAGTTACTGTATGTGTGTGCGTGCGTGTTTGTTCGTTCGTTCGTTCGTTGCTGTGTATGTGTTAGTTTGGTCTTGGCTTGTGCGAAAGCGTGCGAAAGAGCGCGAAAATGTAGGTTAGTTTCCGTTATATCCTGCTTTACAACAACAACAATATGCACATTTCACTCTATTTTTGGGCGCAGAAGACTTTTTCGCTGCTTGCACTTGTAAATCTCTGTTTCTCAGACTCGCTAAGTGTGTGTGTGTGTGTGAGTGTGTGGGTAGGAGTGTGTACGTGTGTGTTTGTCCCTCAGTCTGTGTGTGTGTGTGTGTCAGTGTGCTGTCTTTTCTTATATATGTATATATATATATATATACGATTTTTTTTTGTTTTTTTCTTTTTTTTTGTATTATTTTATTTGTTCCTTTGTATTTGTGTGGCTCGCACTACGGACGCGTGCATTGCAATGGCGACTGCTCGGTTCTAAGGTTCGTTGGTGACTGACTGCGAGCAAACGGGTTTTCCTTTCCGTTTGACGTAATCTGCAGAGCAACCAGACGATTAAGTACCAAAGAAATTTCCCCCTATTGCGCACATGCCAGGACACGCGCGCTCTCTTCGCGTTCGCTCTCTCGCTCTCTCCCTCTCGCTCTCTGTGCCAGTGGCGTGTGCCATGTGCGTGTCGCAGCGACCCACGGCGTATGTTTTGGCCAAAATGTCAGAAGTAACCGACCAACCAGGCTAAACAGTCGAAGAAGACCAAAACGTGGCTTGGACTCGGCCAAACTCGTCATTGCCAGCGTCGATTTGGCACAGTTTACTTCTTTTCTTTTACTCCTGCCGGCATAAACAAATGCGCTGCTGGGCATGACGAATTTCCCACTATTCTGGCTTCGTGCTGGCGTTGTTGCTGCCTCTGCTGCTACTGCTGCTGCTGCTGTTGCTGCTGCTGCACCGCAGGCCGCTGTCTAAAAACGTCAAAATTATTAAGCCCCAAATATGGGCCACTGACTAACAAAAGATGAATTGGATGCTGCGACGCCAGCGCTTCGCTCGCCATTCAATCGAAAGCCAAGTTAACTGTAATTCTTAACCGGTGTGTGCCACATGGCGTATACTTCATTTCATTTTCGGCCTTGAGAGACGCCAGATGGTGAGATGGCGAGAGCGAGAGAGATAGAGAGAAAGGCAAGAGAGAGAGAGAAAGGTGAAGTGTTTGGCAGCGACTTCTCAATGCAATTGCAGCAGAGCGTATAAATAACGTTTTATTCATTATTTAAATAGAAATTTATTTAAATTTAGGTCTGTCTGAGTGTGAAAGAGAAGTGTGTGTGTGTGTGTGTTCGTGTAGATGTGTGTGGGTGTGCTTGAGCACGTGTGTTCTGTGATAGCCAATCGGAAAACAGACAAAGTATGCCTGAAATGAAACGTTTTTCTTAGTTGGTGCTCTCCTCCTCGATTCTCATGAATTCAACTAGGCTCATGAATATCGTAATTGTGTTTCTTTTGCTGAAGTGCGCCTATTTCTACATTTCTATGCTTGCCTTCATACACAATACAGCAAATGCAGCTCAAGTTCATATAAAATGTTTGTTTGGATTGCGTTTTCCTCCCCAATTCTCATATATTCAAATTAGATCTGAAGGTTTCGCACGCTATATGTCAAGGCAATCGGCGCTTTCTGGATGCCAGCTGAGCTCGAAACTGATAAGAAATGTTGCTCAAGATTATTGTAAAGAGTGGGCAGTAATAAATGTTGTGGTAAATGAAAAAAATCAGATTTATTTATTAAAATTATTGCTGATTTAATAAAAAAAACATACAAATATATATTTGATTCAATAATTTTTATTAATTTTTAAACGCATACGAACTACACACATATATGCCAACTTCTTTAGCAACCCTCTCGCTTGTTTGTCTTACGCCCTTATAGGAATACACATATTCAAATCACTCGCTCAGTGCGCAACTGGAGCTCGTACAGCTCGCAGCTTTAGAAGATCTGGAAGCCGTGAATAAACCCCGAACGAGAGAAAAACATAACTGATAAGCCGCAGACGAATTGAGTTGATTTATCGGCAGGAAATAAGCTTGAAGCAGGGCAGCTCTACTCAAGGCCCCGAAAATACCCCGCCCAGCCATGCTCTGGCAGAAGCTGCTGCCACTCCTGCTCCTGGCGGTTGCTCTGGCTGCTGCCACGCCCACTTCGAATCATTCAAGTCAATATGAGGCGTCGACGCAGCGTATACTCGATGTGGCCACGCAGCGTATGCGCGTCATTTGGGATATGCGCCGACGCATCTTTCTGCAGCTCACCTCGAAGGGTAAGTCGCCGCTGGGTGTGCAGGCGCCCAGCAAGCAGGAAGTGGAAACGGAGACCTACAAACTGCTCCACGAGCTGGCGGCCAATCTGAGCGTGGTGCCCGTGGAGCAGCTGCGCGATCCGCTGCTGCGTCGTCGCGTTCAACGCCTGGCCAAGCTCCAGCTGCACGGTCTGCGGCCCGACGACTATGAACAGGCCAAGGATCTGCTGAGAACCATGCAGAATTTCATCAGCGGCCCCCTGGTCTGCCCCAATGCCAATGACGATTGCCAGGCGCGCCGGCCGTTGGCCATGTACCCGCAGCTCTACAATCTGAATATGCACACGAAGGTGTACGACGATCTGAAGCTGAACTGGTACCGCTGGCGCAGAGCCATCAATGACAAGGATACGGCCAGGTCGACGTTCATCGACTATGTGCGCCTCCTGCGCATCGCTGCCACCTACAATGGGCATGTGACGCCGTCCAGAACTTGGTATTTGCATTACGATACGGAGAACTTCCAGGCGGAAATGGAGGAGGGTAAGAGAAATGGAAACTTAAAATCAAATATTACTTATTAGCGGTAGTTCAGCTATATATATAGATAAACTGAATTAATATATCTAACCCACTGCTTAGTTATCTGGGAGATAATGCCGCTCTATAGAGAGATGCACGCCTATTTGAGGCACTCGGCTATGCTGGCCTACCCCAAGGCCAATTTCAAAGATGACGGCGCCATCTCAGCGCCCGTTTTCGACCAAATGCTGTCGCAGGCCTGGTACTCGCACCAGATCTTTCGCACGCCCTATCCCAAGGATCAGTTGCCCTCAGTGCATCATCGTCTGGAGGAGGTGCTCGTCACACCTGTCAAGATTAACATCAAGGCAGCCGAGTTCTTCGAGTCGCTGGGTCTCAATCACATGTCCAGGTGAGATTTAGCGTAACCCTCTTAGTAGGTCCATCTAAACTCGTTTCCCTTACAGCAACTTCTATGAGCGCTTCTTGCGGCGCATGAATGATGATGAGGGCGGTTCGGATTGCAAGTCCCAAGTCTATTACTTTCCGCCAGATGTCGCGATGCGCTATTGTCCCAAGCCCAACTACAAGAAGCTGATGCAAATCCATGGCACCATGGCCGAGCTGCAGTACAATATCTACAAGCGTGAGCTACCGTTTGGCTTAGATACGGAGCCCTGTCCGGGCTTTGCTGCCGCGCTCGGCGAGACTGCGGTGCTGGCCTCGGGCACGCCGCGTCATCTGCACCGCCTGCACATCCTGTTGAATGAAAGCCTAACGGAGAATCAATCGCTGAATCGACTCTTTCGTATGGGCGTACACACGCTCTTGGCTGTGCCGCAGTATTTCATCAACGATAAATTCCTTGTGGATGTCATGGACGGTCGCATTGGCGTACAGGACTACAACTGCGCCTATTGGCGTCTGCAGGATAAGTTTGCGGGCGTGCAGCCTCCCGATTGGCGTACTGCTAAGGACTTCGATTTGGACTATAAGTTTTATCGTGGTCTACAGCCAGACAAATCCAGTACAAGGTGAGCGAAAGGGGAAGAGGAATGCTGATACAGAATGTCTTATAAACTCTTCATAGTCTTCCTTATTTCTTAGTCTAAACAATCTTTCTTTTCTTAAATAGTAGTCCTGGTTTTTTTACAATCTGTTCAGTTCTTCTTCTGTCATACAACCCTCTAGTCTTTTCAAATAGGCCATATATTCGTATTTTGCCTATCTTGCCTTATAGCGTCTTCTCTTTTCCTTCCCAGAAAATTCATGGCAGAGGTGCTTGGCTTCCAGTTTTATCGCTCCTTTTGCATAGCTAGCCAACAGTATAAGCCCGGAGATCCCAACTTTCCGCTGCACAACTGCGATTTTCACAAAAGCACTGAGGCGGGTGACTTGATGCGGTACGTATAGCTGCTCAGCTTAGTTCTATATGCCGTATGCCCTATAATTTTATTTGCATAGGGAAATGATGAAGTTGGGCGCCACTAAGCATTGGCGCGACGTCATGTTTATAGCCACAGGTGAACGCAAGCTGAGTGGGCGTGGCATCTTGGAATACTTTGCCCCGCTTTTCACCTGGCTGAAGGAACGGAATATGCAACTCGAATTGGAGCCGGGCTGGGAAGCAGACGAGTGTGAGTAGTACAAACTGAAGAATGTATATACCTATAGCTATTACCATACTTTTCGATCATCTCTTACTTCTAGTCTGCCGCAACGAATAACAGCAGGATTATACCAATCTCACATCAATGCCTAAAAGTCTATAAATAAATATCAGGCTTTTTATCGGGTCTACAGTTTCTATGGCACGAGCTACAAACTATCTATGCATTCTTACTGATAAGCGAATGGTATATACATATGAGTCAAGTTTCTTCAGTTATAATCGATGTCTATGCCTCTACACATATCTCTATCTATGTCTATATCCATACCTATAAATATATATGTATATTTTTCAGTATATATATCTATATCTAACCATATCTGCATTGCCTTACTGTCAAAAAGAAGAAGCGTAAGTTCAATGTCATATAAATGTCAATTATTTTCTATATATCTATCTCAATTCTCATATCTCTCACTATCTGAAAACACACCAAAATCAATATAAAAGCCATACATATTCTCTATGTGCTGACGAATAGAAATATGAAGATTAGTTTCCAATATCTCATCATCTATCCAACATAATCTACGCTCTTATCTAAATTCATAATACTGAGATCTGACATACAAAAGAATCGTTTATTTGTTGTTGTTTTTCTATATATGTATGTATATACAAAGGCACTTTGGTAAAACGAAAGAAGCTTAAAATCTAATTTAGATTTAGAGTTAAATACATTTATAGATAATTATATAAGATATAAGTAAACAGTTATCATGTAATTTGTAGGCGAATTGTTTACAGTTAACTTTGTATATATTTATAGCGATATAAATAGTGTTCGATTCGAGTCAATCGAGATCTTTGATGTAGATGTGATTGAATGAGCTCATATGAACATTCGATAACTTATTAATGGTTCATGTGATGTCAATAAGTCATTGAAAGATTCATACCTTGGAATTCAAATGATTCAATTTGATATCTCCGAGTTATTGAATGTTCCTACCGTATGGAAGCATTATAAAGAAGTTTTTGAATGATGTGAATAGGTTATCAAATGATTCGTGAGTGATTCAAGTGGTTTTTATCCACGATCCAAATGATAGCTTTAAGTTAATGAATGATATTTTCTTATGATCGTTATAGGATGACTCGGACAATAGTTATTACTTTTTGATTCATTAGTTAGTGAACGATTCATATGCTAGCTATAAATATTAGTTACTGGTCCTTCACATGGTTGTCTCGGAGTCGGGCGGCGTATGATAGTTAAGATTATAGGCAGGCGGTCCATTGTTCAGGAAGGCCATGGAGCGTATGCTCTCTCTGGAGGCAGTGCGCTTTGAGAAGTTCATGTGCGACTGGGCACTGACGTAAGCTGGCGCTGGCTCTGGCACAGGAGGCGGCAGATATTGTTGTTGTTGTTGTTGTTGCTGCTGCTGTTGGTGTAGCGGATGCTGCTGGTACAGTGGCGGCGTGCAGGGCGGCTGTGGCGGACTGGCGCTGGCACCGCTCAGACCCACAAAAACATTCTCCGCATTGTTGTAGGCGGTGGAGAGTGGGCGTGAGCCATGGAAATTTGAGTAGCTGGAGCGCACAGAGGGCGGACGGTTGTTGTACAGCTCATCGCTGGCGTGGCCAACGTCGTTGAGCTGCGTGGTCGAGTGCTGGTAGCTGGGATTATAATGGCCACCGCCCAGTGGCGCCGGTGGTGGCGGCGGCGGCGGCAGCGGCGGCGACGCCTGCTGCTCCAACAACATGCCCTGCCCATTTGTATTATAGTAAATGGGATCGAGTGGTATATTCTTGCGATAGCTGTGATACAAGTTGCTGTTGCTCATAATGTTGTTGATGTTGATGTTGCTGTTGCTGATGTTGCTGCTGCTGTTCCTGTTGCCGGCGATGTCCGCATTGAGGCTCTGCAGATTGGAAGCTGTCAACGAGCGCTGACGATGAAATGAGCCCAGCTGTGGCTGCTGCAGCTGCTGCTGCTGATGTTGCTGCTGCAGTTGCAACTGCTGCTGCTGCTGTTGTTGTTGCTGTTGCAGCTGCAACTGTTGCTGCTGATCCAGCAGCTTGGTCACCGGATTCTGTTGATACTTGCGCCGCGAGCTACGCGTGCTGCTCCGCACATAGCTGCCACTGCTGCTGTCCCCATGCCCATGCCCATGCTTCGATCTCAATGTGCTGCTGGAGCCATGATGCGAGCGTCGCGTGCTGCTGCTGCCGCTGCCTCCAGCTCCACTCGATTGCCTGCCATGCGAGCCGCGCGCCATGACCGAGCGCCGCTTAACGCGACGCGGCGTCATGGGCTTGGGACTCAGCTCGCCGCCATCCTGGTCCAGATCCTGATCGTGTGGATCGCCAAAGCCCAGCATCACGTCGCCTCGATGCCGTATCGTATCGCTTATATCGATGGAGTACAGCGACTGGCGATGCTTCGACTGCTTGCTAATGTGCCTCACTGTAGATGACGAAATACAACAAATTAGTGCAACAATCGATCAATTGTACTCTGAGGCAGATATAGCTAGCCAAGTTAACAGCAGTTACCTGAGCATTGTTAGATATTGATTTTGGTTTTTGGTGTGTTTTGTGTGATTAAAATGTATACAGGATTAGCTACGAGAGAGAGAGAGAGAGAGAGAGAGAGGGAGAGTGAGATACAGTTAGAGGATAGCAGCTACATGAAGCCAGTTAACCAGATTATATATAGTCGATAACTATCGATATCGATATCAAAAAGCCAAAAAACATTTTGTGTAAATGAACATTTATTATTATTAATATTTTTGTTTAGAGGGTTAAACGCTTTGCAGAATATATATTGGCACGCAATCAGCTCGTAGAACTATATAGACTCTATAAGTAGAACTACATACATATATATTTATATATATACTATATAGATCGATCGTTCTGCCTATTAACTAATTAGCGAATTTCTCTTGTGTAAAGCTTAATAACTAGTCTTAACAATTGATATATATATATATATGTATAGAGATAAATCTATATAACGAATCTCGCTTCAATTTTTCTTGAATTTCATTTTTCTTTCTTTTATATTTCTCAACAAAAAGTTTTCTTTCGTCTTAAAGGCATTTTGGTTGCATTGGCAAATTGAAATATTTTGATTTGAATTTATTTTTTTTTTTTTTAACAACTTTTGTGTGACATTTGTTTGTGTGTTTGTTTTAATAATTTGTTATCGTTATGTAGTATCACAGTTGAACATAAAATTATGAAGGCATTTGGACTTTCCGCTTAGCGTTACGTTTCTCTTCCCATTTAGTTCCCATCCCAGTTTATAGTTTTTCGTTTCATTTCGTTTCGTTTCGTATCGTTTCAGTTTTTGTTTTTATCGTTTTTTTTTTGTAACATTTTCTATCACATTTCATAATGTTGTTTGCAGCCATTATGGAAAGTCTCATATGAATGAGAGCGCGTATGTATGTGTGTATGTATGTCTGTCTGTATGTATGTATTTCTTGTGTGTTTGTCACATAATTCAGCGAATGACTATCAAGGCATCCAATATTTAGCTTAAATCTAGTTATTTTTTATCCACTTCAAGTGCTTTGCAAGGCAAATCTAGACGCAACAAATTCTTTTAACTTTGTTAATAAAATTTTGCTAGACTAAATTTCTTTAAGTGTATAAAATTGCAACGATTCTGCTTGAGCTGCAGTTGGAACAGTTGGCATTGCACTTGCACGGTATATGTAGACAGCTGTTCCTGGGAACACTCTTAATTATTGCAACATTTTCGATTTAGGTTTCGTTTTAGTTTAGTATTACTCTGATTCTATAATATAGTCTATATTCAAACTGAAATTCGAACTGTGAACAACATCATATAAACAGACAACAATTGGGTACAGATTAGTAAATTACTTTTATATGGCTGCAAGTGCGAACAGCTGCACAGTAAAAAGTCGAGAGTAATTCTTTAGAGTAGAGCTAACTAAAGTTGTTCCTAGCTGGGAACAGCATAATATATGTAGTTAACAACTGTAAACAGTCGCCTATAACTGTTCCCACTCATCAATTGAGACTGGGAACAGTTCGTTCAAATGAGCACAGCTCAGTATATGCTTTTGCCTAACGCTTTTTTTAGGTTAAACTGTAACTGGGAACAGTTTAGTCGTTCAGTTTTGTTTTGTTTGGGGGAAATCGAAACCATTCTCTTGCATTGCACTCAAAGCCAGCACTTTATAAACTATCTCTAACTATAGTGTTCCTAGGTCCTCGTGCTCGTAGCTTGTATTAAGATTAAACTCTGTTAGCCACAACAAAAATGGATGACAACACATACTAAATCGTAATATACAGTTAGTTAGTATGGACAAACACATGAGACACAAGCGGCAAATCACGCCCAGCACCCGCAGTACAGATTTATAATATATATCAGAGTGTGTGTGAGAGAGAGAGAGAGAGAGATGGTTATATAGAGATACTAAAGGAGCTGAACATACGTGAGTCAAAGAGAGAGCGTGAGAGCGAGAGAGACAACTGGAGCTTCGGTTGGATTATAATCTCTAAAAGTCTATCAGATTTGGTCAAAAGGAATGCAGCTAAATGAGGATCTGTGTGTGAAGGGCCTTTAGGCTTGGGCGCCCACAATGGAATTGCAAAAGGAGCGCGGGCGAGCTTTGCGTCCGCTGCGTCGATTGACATGCGGTGCCGACTGAGATGGCGACTGCGACTGCGATTGGGATTGGGACTGAGCCGGCATCGGCTGCTCCTCCAATCGGTCTTCGCTGTGGGCGCGCAACATGTAGCCGGGAGGCGTGTCTCGGATCTGATCACAGAAATTGGCCGGAGCTGGGTGTGGACGCGGGCGACGCTGACTGCGACGCACCATGGGCGAGCCACTGGGCACATGCTGTGTGGGCATGGCATATTTTTCGGCTATTTCGGGCGAGAGATCGGGATAGGGTGCTTGACCCAGACGTGGCTGAAAGATGTGCGGCCGCGGCACGGGAGGAGGAGGCGGCGACAGGGTTAGTTCCGATTCCGGATCAGCCTCGACATGGCAGCTGTGTATGGGCACTGTGGGCAGTGGTATCTGTGTGGGGCGTGGCAGTTGCTTATAGCTCGAAATAGTGGGTAAAGACAATGGCAAAGGCAAGCCATGCTGTTCATATGGATAATGATTATTGTTGTTGTTGTTGTTGTTATTGGCCTGCTCGGGATGGGAGCTGAAGGCAATGTGCGGCGTGCCCACATTATTGTTCTCAACAAACAGGCTATTGGGTGTGGGACTCTGGAAGGGCACATAGGTAACGCCATTGTCGCCATTGGGCGACAGATTGTGCAGCGAGAAGCTATCCTCATCCTCTTCCAAATTGCGCGAAAGTCGGGCTAGAGCCACCTGGGCATATTTGATGTCGGGCAGGGACTTGGGAGCCTTCGGCTTATGATGGATGCGTGCAAAGTGTCCACTGGACGTATCGTTGCAAATGCTATAGTTGCTGTTGCTCAGCTGGGGATTCGAGTTCTGCAGCGAGGCATACGAGAGCGAGGAGGTGGTCTGCGGCGACATGGACATGGACATGGACAGGGACATGGGACTGACTGAGTTTAAAGCCGGTGATTTGCTTTGATAGAGGCGCTTGCGCTGCGGTTGCTCTTTGTTTTGGCTCTCAATGTGGCTCAACTGTGGCTGCTGCTGCAGCGACCTGCTGCGAGTGTTCTTGCTGCCGCTGTTGTAGCTGTTGCTGTTGTTGTTGCCACTTGTGTGGGTTAAATGTGGTTGGTATGCATTAAGGTTATTTGCTTGCTGTGCTTGTGGCTGTTGATGAACATTGCTGAGTGTATTATTGTAGCTGCTGTTGTTGCTATTGTTGTTGTTGTTGTTGCTCGATTTGTGTCTGTGTTGATGATGGAATTGCAGTGAGTATTGCTGCTGCTGTTGCTGCTGCTGCTGCTGCTGTTGTTGTTGCTGCTGCTGCTGCATATGCTTATTTGATTGCATGGTTGCGCTTGCAGACGTTGTTGGTATACTTGTATAGCTCACGTACATTGGATGGACGACGGTGTGCTGTGGACTCTTCGCATCGCCGTTCATGAAATCGACTGTAAACCAGAAATTGTTTAAGATGCTTTAACATTATAAATAAAATACAAATCAAATGTGTATTATGTGTGTGTGTGCGATTAAACAGCAAAAGCAATTAACAATAATTAAATAACAATCATAAATTTTTAGCTCTTCTCATTGGACTCATGACATAAGTATAACATAGATAACGTTTACGAGCATATTTATAAAGGATATGATATATATGATATATGATATAAATGTATAGAGTATATATATATATGTGGCATATGATTGTTTCTGGTATGCATAACATTTGTTTTTTTTTCACATTCATTTTATAAACATTTCGCTTGGTTAATCAAAAACAAAAAAATTAGAGGAACACATTCCGGGCAGGTATTCTTTTTTCTGTATATATCAAAGCATTGAAATTCATATAACATTACACAGTTCACTTCGTTCTGTTTTGTTTATAAATAAATATATAGTTTAACAATTATAGATATAAACACATCAGTCTTTGCGTACATAAACATTCAGCTTAATTTCTTTCGGGGAGCTTTGGGAAATTATTAAAAAAATATAAATATATATACACAAAAAGTTGGTTAAATCAAAAGACAAAACTACAAATTGTTAGAGACCAATTACCAAGGAGTGCTTCACTTTTAGACAATATTTATTTATATAGATAGATGAATGTGCTTGAAATTTGTCGAGCTTTGCAGCAACTTACATCTGTCGTCCTCATCGAGAAATATGCAGCTGATTAGAATCGCACCAAGTATGCCCAGCAGCTAAACAAAGAGGGGGAGAGAGATAGAGTCAGACAATTGATGACAATTCGTAGCACTTAAAATTGATTAATATATACATATATGTATGTATATGAGTGTGTGCACATATATATATATATATATATATATATATATGTAGTTTGCTCACCGCCAGCGCGCATTGTACACCCGAATGGATGACCTCAACGAGCGTATAGTCCAACAGACAATCCTCAACACGCTCCGGCCTCAAAGGTCGAAACGGATCATCCGAGGTAATGTTATAGGTGGGCTTACAGCCGTAACCATTCGCCTCGAACCAGGAGACGCTACCAGTGCCCATGTTAAGCAAATCGCCATCCTGTAAAACCAAACGAAAGCAGTTAATAGATTGTCTCGATAAACAACTATATATAAAGTAGTCAAAAAGTACTACAAAACAACCCCACAACAAACACATATATGAATAGATTCCATTAATCAGCTACAAGAAGTTCTAAAGCTGTTAACTCAGCGTAAATAAAATCATTTAAAATACAATTCGCTGCCTCATAAAAGCAAAGCTCTGTTCGTTCTATATATACAATGTTTTATCAGGCTAAACCCTATTTCCCACATGTTATTTGTGTTTTGACCTCAATTGGCTTACCTTATCCAGGCTGCCGACATTCAAATAGAAGCATATTAAAAACGCATTCCAACCGATCCACACAAAGTTCCATAATAAATACTGTGAACACAAATTTGGGTTATCATCAAATAGTTTGTTATCTCTGGCCGCTTGGGCCTGGAGGGTTTGGGTACTTACGGTTATAATGTACTTGATTCTAAAATGATATGCACCGTAGAAGCCAAATATGATGAATAATATTTGAAAAAAGTTGACCAATATGGGCGCCCACATGTATCCGAGAAAGTCGAATACCTGGCGTTCGATAATCGTTATCTGTCGATTGTTTGGCAATTCAGAACAGATATCAAGCATTGTTTGTATGCCCATAAAAAGTAGGGAAATGAAATAAAATTAGGGTCAGCCATATGGTACTCTCACACACACACACACACACTTACCATTTGCAGGAAGCATGTTGACAGCAGAAAGTGTCGCCGTGTACACGAGCACGAGCCCATCACAACATAATTATTCCATTCATTCAATTTGTGCCAAAGATTATGTGCATGTGTGTGTGTTGGGGTATCTGTATGTGTGTGTGTATTATCTGCAGTTCCAGTGCAGAAAGCTGCATTGATTTAGTTCAACTCGCTCACACACACACAAACACACAGCACACAACTCTCAGCGCTGGTTCTTTTATGTTGTTTTGTTTCTTAGTTTTTTGTTGATCGCTGCTTTCTTTATGCAGGCGCTTCTTATCTGCTTCTGCTTATGGTCGACTTTTTTCTATTGGCATTTCCGGGGGTTGCGTTCTCGCATTTAACCTGTCCAGTCAGGCACTCAGGCAGCCAGGCAAACACTTGTTCTCTTTCGCACCTTAGAATAATATGCTTAAAAGGGAGACGAAGAAATGTAATGTAATGCAGCTGCAGCGAGGACAGGCACTTGATGACTGGAAAACCTGATCTGTGTGAACTAAAAGTAAATAAAAAGAAATTAATACGAAATGAGCAGCAGCTACCGAGAGAAACTTTGTTGGTCTCTCCCTCTCTCACACACACACACACGCACGAGCCAGCACATACTCATGCACTGGCAGCATATTTATGTAGGCATGCATGTATGTACATATGTATGTAAACAAGTATTACGTGCACATGAACTTATTCACTTTTTTGAACTATTCCATTTTCTTAAAGTACGTTTGCAAGTGTATACGTCTAGGTATATATAGAACTTTAAACAATTCTTCAGCTTTAACGCGCACATTGAGTGACCGCTTAGGTCAAATAATTAATTAATTAATAAAGGCGAGCTGCACCAACACTAATACACACACTAACACACTCACACACAGATTATCAGTTCCCATACACTGAGTACATACAGTTAACGTATGAGTAGCTGATAAATTGTTTATTGTTGTTATGCATACTAATTGAATTAACCAAATTGATGCCTATGACAACACACAATTCAACGTATTTTGATACCACAGACATGACGCGTTCTCTGCCTGGCTTATGACTCAAACTTAAACTCAATTTATTTCCCGTTTGTAGCACCTCCTGCACACACATGCACATCACTAATGCACACACATAGTAGATTACACTATTTCACCAGTTATGCTGCCACTGCAGTCACTTCCATATGTTACGATATATGTTTATTATTTATAATTTGTTGTATTTCGATTTACATAATACTGCGACTACGTTTTCCATTATCAATAAATTAACACTTTTTAACTTACGTAGCAAGGTGCGCGTAGCTTCTATCTATACGCCGTGCACGCAACAACTACTACTTCAAGTGGAGTGCATAGTGTGGACGTATGCGGAATAGAAGAAAATACCAACTGATAGTATTTTTAGCGCTTGGGAACCGAGCCGGCGTTCACTTGGGCGTTTATTTAATTTCACAATATTGTGTTAATAATATGCTAATAAAATGAAGCTTTTAGTTTTTATTTATCCTTTTAGCTTTATTAGTAATGGTAAAACTATATTTGGTTTGTAATTGCTAGCATTACTGACGTGAATTTTTGTTCCTTTGCCACTAGTTCCGAGTCCGTGTGCAAACCAAAACAACAAACTTTGAAGTGAAAAGTGCAATTTCGTTGCGGCATTTACAATTAATTAATCACAATCATTTACGCATGTCTGCGTTAAGAAACCACGAGTATGATTGCACCGCCAAGTGCCGTCAGCGACAGCATGGCAACTGCATTACTGCGGCACTCACTAAACGCTCCATCGATGATCAAAAGTTGGCGACTTTTATTGCCAAAACTTGTGCAAACTTTTGCAATATTCCGGACTATTTGGGTCGCACCGCCGTACATATGTGTGCTTCCGTCGCCAGATATAGGATACTGGAATGGCTACTGAATCAGGGTGCATTTGTTAACGAGCGGGATTGGGAATCGGGCTTTTCGCCACTGCATAGAGCTTTATTTTACGGCTCCATCGATTGCGCCGTATTATTGCTGCGTTACGGTGGTAGCTTGGAAGTGCTGGATGAGGATACACGTTGTCCGCTGCAGGCCATATGCCGCAAATGCGACCAAGAGCAGCAGGTTGAGTCGCAGTAAGTAGCCAAACCAGTTGTCGTTACCGTAAGCCCTAATCCGTGATCCTTTCCAGAAACGAGGCGCTCGTTTGGGGCTCGAATAGAAACTATAATCTGGGCATTGGCAACGAGCAGAACACACTGACGCCACAATCGCTGGATTTCTTTCGCAAGTCGAATCTTTGGCTGGAGCAAGTGGCTCTGGGACCCTTTCACAGTCTCTTTCTGGATAAGCGCGGACATCTCTATGCAGTGGGGCATGGCAAGGGCGGCCGCTTGGGTATTGGTGTGGAGAATAGTCTGCCTGCGCCCAAACGTGTCAAAGTGCCACTCAAACACAACGAGGAGCGCATAATAGGCATCAGCGTCTCGCGCCAGCACTCGTTGCTCCTAACCAATCGCTCGTTGGTCTTCGCCTGCGGCTTGAATGACCAACAGCAGCTGGGCGTCAGGGATGCCGGGGACTATTTAACCACATTCAAAGAGGTAGTGGCTCTGAGGGATAAGGGCGCGAGTCAGCTGCTGCGTGTCATTGCCTGTGATCAGCACTCGATTGCGTATAGCTCGAAGGCCGTCTATGTCTGGGGCGCCAATCAGGGGCAGTTTGGCATTAGCGCCAATACGAAAACCATTGCAGCTCCCACACTGGTAAGTGAACCCAAGAGACTTGCTCAACGTATCTAAAGTATTCTCGTTTACCTTTCAGTTAAAGCTAGCGGATCGCACCTGCATACGCTTCGTGGAGGCGAACAATGCCGCGACTGTTGTCTACACCGAGGAGAAGTTGATACTGCTCTTCTATATGGACAAGCCTAGGACCATTAAGACTCCCAAGTAGAGGCATAAAGTGTTATATCTTAATCACCCTTAACTACTGCTCCCTTACAGCTACGAGCACTTAAAGAGCATCTCTGTTATGGGCGGCCACATAAAGAACTCCACCAAGGGCTCTGCTGCTGCCCTGAAGCTGTTGATGCTAACTGAAACGAACGTGGTTTTTCTTTGGTACGAGAATACGCAACAGTTCTACAGGCAATTATACTATAACCGACTTTCGCTCCGCAATCGCTAATCAAGTTGCCTTTTTCAGATGCGTCTTCTCTCCTGTTCGCATGCCACAAATCAAGCGCATCTTGTACAAATGCAATCAGGTGCTGCTGCTCTCGATGGATGGCTGCGTTTATCGTGGCAAATGCCATCAGCTAGTCTTGCCCGCCATCTCTCAAGAGAAATCGAAGCCCAATTTGGATATATGGCAAAACAACGATCAGCATCGCACAGAGATCTCTAGGGAACATTACATTCGCATCGATTTGCAGCGTGTGCCAAATGTGGATCGTGTTGTGGACATTGTGTGCGACGAGAGCTTCGCCTCGTTTGCTGTGCTGCAAGAATCGCATTTCAAATACTTTCGAAAGCCCGCGTTGCCACGACGCGAGCACAGCTTCAAGAAGCTCTACCATGACACGAGCGAAGCGGACGCTGTGCATGATTTAGTCTTCCATGTGGATGGCGAGCGCTATGCGGCGCATAAGTTTATCATCTTTGGACGCGCTCCGGGCTTGAGAGAACTAATTCGCAATTATTTGGATAAGGATATCTATTTAAATTTTGAGAATTTAACTGGCAAAATGTTTGAGCTGGTGCTGAAGCATATCTACACAAACTATTGGCCCACAGAGGAGGGTAAGTAGGCCTAGGAATATTATAAGCTGATCTTACTAACCCACCTTCCCTTTTCAGACATTGACTGCATGCAGCAGAGCTTGGGTCCAAGCAAACCTGCTCAGCGCAGTCGTGTCTGTGAAATGTTTCATGCACATCTGGAAAAGTTTCAACTCCATGAGCTGGCCAAATATGTCAACAAGTGAGTGAGCATGAGTCACACCTTAACACTCCATTTATTCCCTGAATCTTCTCCAGCTACCTCACCGAGCAGCAGTTCCCAATGCCGCCTCGGCTACGTTTCCATCGTCTGCAGCGTTCGCAATATCCAGAGCTCTACGATGTGCGCATTGTCTGCGAGGATAATCAGGTTCTAGAAGCTCACAAATGCATCCTCGTGGCCCGTCTCGAATACTTTGAAATGATGTTCATGCACTCGTGGGCCGAGCGCACCACAGTTCACTTTGATGGCGTGCCCTTTGAGTATCTGGAGCCGGTGCTGGACTATCTCTACAGCCTCGACACGGAGGCGTTTTGCAAGCAAAACTATACGGAAACGTTTCTATATAATATGATAACGCTCTGTGATCAATACTTCATTGAATCGCTGCAGAATGTCTGTGAGTCCCTGATTCTGGATAAGATTAGCATTCGGAAGTGTGGCGAGATGCTCGAATTTGCCACAATGTACAATTGCAAGCTGCTGCAGCAGGGCTGCCTCGATTTCATCTGCCAGAATCTGGCGCGCGTACTGTGCTATCGCAGCATCGAGCAGTGCGATCCGAATACGCTGCAACGTCTCAATGACCACTATCGAAGGATGTTTCAGTCGGTCTTCGACTACAGACAGATCACGCCGTTTTCCGAAGCGATCGAAGATGAGATGCTGCTCAGCTTTGTGGACGGCTGCGAAGTCGATCTGGATTATCGAATGGATGCGGTTCGTCTTGTACAAACCAAATGAAAACCCTAACTAACCTGAGCACTTTATATTCCTTAGGAGGCCAAGCTAAAGGAAGCTACGAAGCAAAAGCAAAAGGAGTTGCACAACAAGCAGGATGCACGCCATTATGAGCAGCAGGCAATATCCAGCATGATGCGTTCGCTGAGTCTAAGTGAAACAGCTGGACCAGCACCAGCAGCAGCAGCCACACCAACCTCCCCCGAGTCAGCGCCAAGTGAGACTAAAAATTGGTCGCGCGTCGTGGACAAAAAGGAGCAAAAGCGCAAACAGGCCGAGACAGCGGTCAAGCTCAACAAGGTGCTGAAGCAGGAGGAGCAGCCCGCACCGGAGCTTGTGCCCATATCGCCACGTGCCATGCCCGCGAAGGAAGCAACGCCACCACCGCAATCCGCCAGCAGTTCAGCCGAGTGCAGCACGCCCTTGAGCAAGAGCTACAATCTGGATCTAAGTTCCTTAATGCCGCAGTCGGCCAAGCTGTCGCAGAAGCAACGGAAACGTCTCTCCTCTGAGTCGCAGAGCTGGCGGGCGCCAGTGGAGCTGAATAGCTCCACGCCTGTCGCTGTGCCCAATGCTTGGGGCGTCACGGCCAGCTCACCGAATTCATCATATGCCGAGCCCTTCAGCTCTCCCGCAGCTGCTCCCACGGGCAGCAGTGCAGATCCCACATCCTTTGCCAATATGATGCGTGGCGGACAGGTAGCCAGCCCACCAGAGGCCGGCAACAGCTTCTCGCAGATCCTCGCCGATGAGCGTCGTCAGCGCGACAGCTACGAGCGCATGCGCAACAAATCGCTCGTGCACACCCAGATCGAGGAGACGGCCATTGCAGAGCTGCGCGAATTCTACAATGTGGACAACATAGACGATGAGATAATCACCATCGAGCGCAAGTCGAGGCCCAGCAATATTAATTTTACCACCTGGCTGAAGCATTGAGTAGTTGCTAATACATTTATTTAGGTGTGAGTGCGTGTGTGTGTGGAAGTGTTTGTGTGGAAGTGTGTGTGTGTGTCTTAGATGAAATTAAGAGCTAGCCAGTTGCTTTGAAATTCGTCTCAGATGTAGAATTCGGAGCCACCTGCAAAGGTGCATTAAGACTGCTTCAGCAATGCGGATTAGGAGAGGCTAAGTCTAAGGAGTGGACAACACATCAGCGTAGAGTGCAGTACAGTGAACGCTCGGCATGTTAAACTGCCCGAGAGACATACGAATTTTTCGTACGAACTATAATTGTATTTAAGCATAAATTGTTTGTGAATATCTAGGTCTGACTATATCCTTCTAAAGGGTATTCAACAATGCATTATCTGACTAATAAATGTTAAGCAAACTTCATGTATATATATCTAGAGATATATATATTCTTTAAATGTAATTGAGTTTGTAATTTAAGCCATATATCTTATCTTGATTGAATTTCGAATTTAATCCCAAAGATTTATGAAAAGTTATGTAAAATATTTTTCTAAAATGGGCCAACAACATAACTGTAAACAGACACCATTTGGTTCACCTTAGCGAGCGATCACTGTACTTAGAATTTTGATAATCAGGCTTAACATATCCCGAAAGACAACACAACAACAGCTATACGGCCTAGCCATAGCCCAATCGCAGCCATTAACCAACATATAGAGTAACAAATTTTTTATTATAATGCAATTACGTATACAGATATATGTATGTATATAAAGAGATATATTTACAGGCTGGGACACACGCATAGCGAATGAGGCAACAAAACACATGGACGAATAAATAGAAAAAATAGTAAACAAACCCAAAACCTAATTGAGATGAACATGAGTTGAGTATTGAGAAAGGTTGGGAGGTGAGGAGGGAGAGGAAATTAAAGATGAAGATGAAAGTGGAAAGTGGAGTTGGATAAGGACAAGGCAATAGGAATAGGCATAGGGACTTCGCTTGGTATAGGAAATGGACTTGGGAATGGGGATGAGGATTGTTGGCGAACTCAAAAGCACTCCTTACGAAAGGCGAATCCGTATTGATCACACTTGACGCGCAGCGTCTTGGCCAGCTGTGGCGGACCGCAATAGAAGACGGTGACCTTGCCCTTCTGCTGTGCCTGGAGCTGCTTGAAGACCTTGTCCCAATTGGGTCTGCCTGCATTGGTGCGGGTTTTGAGGCCCGTAATCAGGTCCCGTTTGCCCTGTAGTGGAAGAGTGGAGTGGATATTGGATAATAGCTCTACAGGCTGAGGACAACTCCCTTACCTTCTCGTGCAGCAGATCGAGCGCCAGCTGCAGTCCAACCGCCTTCATATCTGTGCGCTGCAGTGCGCTGGTTATGTACATGTGCATGTCCAAAAAGCTAGCGGGGAAGAGGAAGTGAAGAAATTATCCATTAATATTGTACTCGGGCTGGACTCTTTGCATGCTTACCGCTCCATGGCGCCGCCCAGCTCCGCCTGCTCTATCTCCAGCTGCGAGAGCAGATTGACGAACCACTCGAACGAGCGCTGGTCCCGATTGATCCAGAAGAAGTCCACCTTGCGCAGATTCATCACAGACTTGGGTATCTCGCTGGCCCACTCGAAGTGGCATCTCGGGCAGCTGTGCCGCGCCTTCCAGTAGCGGTGCATGATGGACTGCAGGATGGAGGCGAAGGGCGTGACCCCGATGCCAGTGCCGATGAGCACCGCATGCTGGGCGCCAAAGATGTGGCTCGAAGGGGCGCCGTAAGGGCCATCTATGAAGATCTGTAACGGAGAAGGGTTTAGCCAGGGATTGGGGTTAGTCTAGCGCGTGTGTGTGTGTGTGTGTGTGTGTGTAGGTGTGTGTGTGTATGACTCGCACCTCCATGACGCCTGCATCGAGTGTGACCTTGCTACCGCTGTTAGTTGTAGTGCTGCCGCCGCCGCCACCTCCTCCTCCTCCTCCTCCGCCTCCGCCCCGATTAGTTATGGAGGTGGACAGCGTGCGCAGAAATGTGGGACGACGCAGGCGTGACTTTCGATTGCCCGTGTTTGTGTTATCCTTGGAGAGCAAGCAATATAAGGTAAGTTAGTCTTAAGTATTAAGTATTAAGATTAGTCGGTCAACTGCTGCCCACCTCCAGCGGCTTCTGCTCTGCGCCCAGGCTGAGCCGCATCAGCTGCTCCGTGCTACTGTCCGCCCGGGCTGCGTGGCCCAGCTCCACGGAGTTGGCCTCCATGCTGCCATTGCTCTCGGCAGCTCCGGCTGCCTGCTGCGCCTCGCTCAGCTCCAGGCTGGGCGTCTTGAAGGCAATGATGGTGGGCTTGTTGCGCATGTAGCGGAAGCTCTGCGCCAGCGACTTGTTCTGCGGACTCAAATAGGCCAGCCCTACGCTATTGTTCCGAGCACTTCTCAGGCGCTGGTCATCAAAGGCGCGCTCCGACTCGGAGCGACCCAGGGCGCGCAGTCTGCAAAGGATTGGCATTAGAGGGGCAAAGGATTACAGTAAGGAGAGGGAACTCTGTGTCTAGGTAAACTATGGGAGTTCAGTAGCAGGAAGAGTGACATCTCTAAACGATCTCTGTCCAGGCAAGGATTCTATTGCTTACCTAGGCAGAGGGAGAGAGGGAGAGGGGGCTACTTTTTCCTATACACTTACGCCTTAAGCCGACTGCGCTTCTTGCTCTTCATGCTAATGTCCGGCAGCGAGATGCTCTTCTCTAGGGGCCGCTGCTTGCGCCTGGATTGCTCGCGCTCCGTCTCAGCCGTGAAGGCGCCATTGGCTATGCCCGAGTTCTTCGGCTCCGACTCCTTGCGGGAGAAGGTGCGCTGCAGCGTTTTCTTGATGCTTCGTATGCGATTCACGCCTGTTGTGGTGGATGGAGCCTCGAGCGGAGCGGCGGCGGCTGCCTTGCGGTGCTGCCTGGGTGGACGCGCCGGCGGCAGCTGCTCATCCGGAGTGCCGCCCCTGCTGGCCATGTTGCGTGCCAGGAAGTCCGTCTGCGGCGTCGTCGTGCTGGACTGCCGAGACATCTCGGCGAGCGCCGGATTGCGCGCCTCGTTGAGCATCATGAAGCTGGGCGTGGGAATCGCATGCATGTGCGTATTCACTTCGCCTTTGTGCAGCTTCTGCTGCTCCCTCTCGAAGTAGCGGTAGAGGCGATTCGTCCACTCGCCCACGGTGCGTATGTGGAGCCACATGTAGTCCTCCTGCTCCGGGGCCGAGCTGATCGTGAACGGATGCCACTCATAGTTCGCAATGGCGGGTATGTTGACGAAGACGTAGTCGCCGGGCCGGAAGTTGAAGTTGAAGGGCCGCTTGATGACCAAGTGAATCACCTTCGAGGGGAGCAGCAGGCCGGAGCTGATGTAGGTCTTGCCGTGCTCTCCGCGCATCCACACGAAGCGCAGCACGCGCTCCACGATGTAGACCAGGCCGGGCAGCATGAACCACTTCCAGAAGTTGGGCCCGTGAAAGAGCGTGAGTATCCAGAAGGGCACGTAGAGCAGATGCGTCCAGTAGAACACCTCAAAGCTTCCCTTGCGCCGCACGAACGGCTGCGAGCAGACGAACATGACAATCAGTATCACCAGCAGGGCAACTCCGGTGGGATTGGCACAGCCCGGAATGAGGCCAAACAGGCCGGGACGATCGGTCAACAGCCATTCGCCTATCGTGTAATGCCCGGCGTTTATCTGCGGATCGTTGATCACAATGATGGAGAAGTTGAACAGATGCATTATCGTGTGCACCAGACTCAGCACCGCGATCGTAATGCCCGTCAGCTTGTGCAGATAGACATGGTGGTCCAGGGGCAGGAAGGAGGACAGGCCACGCGAACGGAGGTAGGTCAGCGAGTGCCGCAGCATCAGCACCAAGACCCAGGCGCAGTTGAAGTTGAGGCATTGACCTGGCCAAAAACGAAAGCTGGATTACGGCGAATGGATAAGGTAGAGTCAATCTCTACACAGGAAGCATTCAAATGGACCTCAATGAATTCCAGCTGTACTCACCACAAGCTCTGGCTATGATCACGAAGCCATTGCTGGCGCGATACTGTATGGCACGGGAGATGAACAGGCAGAGATTGACGGCGATGTAGAAGAAGAGGTAGCTGACAAACACCTGGTTGTTCTTCATGTAGGCCAGCGTCAGCTGGTGAGGTATCGTGTGCCAGAGCCTCGACCTCTTGCTGCTAGACGGCGGCTCCTCCGCAATGGGCACCAGCCAGCGATCAATGCTGCAAGGTAGGGCAGATTTTATACATATAATCATTGTAATTATTGAGCAAAGTCTCTATCTACGTAATGCTGAGATTCTCGAGCAGGCCGCCGTGCTTGTGCAGTTGGTTTTTGAGCGCCTCGTAGGTGATCTCGCCGCTGTTATGTGGATCGGCGTCCTCGAACATGGCGCTGGTTAGATCCTCGATTTGGTCCTCGGAGAACTCCATGCCGTTCTCCTTGATGCAATGCCGTATCACGTCGTGCAGCTCCTTGTGCTGTATGAGGCCATCACCTGGAATACATATGTATATCATGCCAATTAGTTCTGGATTATCGTAGGCCTCCCACTGCACACACCATCTATGTCGTAGACCTTGAAGAGAAACCTTATCTTATCATCAGCCGATTGTCCTGAGAACTGATGTATGGCATCTATGAACTCCTGCAGCGATATGGACCCAGAGTTATCCTTGTCGAATATTTGAAACACGCGCTCCGTAAAGAAGGGCTGCAATGGACATTCGTTAATCTGCATTCGCCTGACTGTTTACTGCATTAGGTGTCTTACATTCTTGGAGGTAACAATCTTTTGGAACTCCTCGCGTCGTATCTCCTGCTCATTGCCCACAGTGTTGCGAAAGAGCTGCTCCAAGCGCGCCAGGGAGCTCTTGTCGAAGCCTGTGCGGGGTCTAGATGGTAAGAATATGGTATATTAGTTTACTTACTCTATCTCTCTCTTTTAGTTTTATAATCTCTGCACAATATTACCTGGAGTTTGTTAGATGTGATATAAACTCCATGACCTGGTTCGTTGAGATGAGATTGGTGCCATCGATGTCAATCAGGCGGTACAGCTTATCCAATATCTGCAAGTAGCTCGAGTAGGTGAGGATCTTTTCTTATGTGGACTGTGACGAATACTTACACCTCTCGTATGCCAGATATCGCGAAAGTTCTTGAAGTTCACTTGGCTCTTCTCGCCGCAGATGACATAGGCCACCGACTCGATTTGCTCCGCAAAGTCCATTTGACGATCATCGCTGTGAGGTAAGAGATCGAGTATAGAGAGTATAAATAGTTAAACTTTGCTATTGGCCTAGCGAAAAAGCAAGCTCAGTCTTCCCACCTACAGTTGCCTTCTTTATCTTCTCTCCAGGCAAGGCTGGACTAACTTCGAAGTCTAGATCCTCGAATAGGATAAAAGATCTTGTACTTTAGAGAGCTAGAGCTAGAGCTTTGGTTAGAGTTTTTCACCTATCTCCTTTAATATAAGTTTCCTTCCCCTTCCCCTTCGACATGCTTCCAACTTCCTTCTTTATTTCCTCCCTCGACATGGTTGCCCAGTGCAGCAGTTAAACAAGGCCAGGTCTGCCAGCTACAGCCACAGCTGCAGCTACGAGCCTTCCAGCTTTCCAGCCTGGCTGCTCTATCGCCTCCCTCGACACGCTATATTTGTATTCTGAATGACTTCATTACGACAGGCGGGCCAGTGACAGTCGGAGCTGCCAGCGCAGACGTGGATGGAGGGGGGGTCAGGGGCTGGCAGCGGGCATGCGGACTATGTTAGCTGTTGTATATGTTAACATACAACACAGATAGCATCACCATCGGCGATGGCATCGCCGCGGCAGTTGGCGTGCCAAGTGCAGCGCAGCTGGAATGCCAGCACAAACGAAGCTGGAAATGGAAATGGAGATGGAGATGGAGATGGGGACGGTGCTGTAGCTGTAGCTGGAGCAGGGCAGCTGGGTTCGGCTCGGGCTGGGTTTGGCTAAGGCTGCAGCTACAGCTATAACTATGGGTATGGTATGTGCGTGTGTGACATGCTGCGATCGCGGATTGTGGACGGGGGGGCGAGGCCAGTGAGGAGTGGAAAGAGAGACAGCTCTTTTGCGTGGCATCGAGCTAATTGTTTTGGCACCGCTTTGAAAGAGGCAAATGAGATGGCTGACAAAAAAATCGCAAATCTGATCTAGTTCCGAGTGAACGAATCATGAATACCCTGGAAAATACAATTGGGTCAGGCGAGCTTAATCGAAACCAACTCAAAATTTGCTTGGCAATATTTATATTTATATATATAGTATATCTATATGGTATATAAAATTATGATATATGTATATAAGTAAACAGCTAACGAAAAGCAGAGACTGAAGATCAAATATTATGTGGGTATATTTTTAATTTATTATAAATACAGGGTATGCAAATAAATATATATAAATAAATAAAGGTTATGCAAATTTTACTTATAAGAAATGTACATATTTATTTCCATTTGACATCTATATTTTTACTAAAATCCCTAATTTAAAAATATTCTTCACTTATATACACTCTTGCAAATATATACAGAGTATAAAATATGTGTTAAAGTTCCTTCCCTTAACTCTAAAATATATACCCGTTTAATCATTATACCACTTTACAGGGTATATAGCCTGCTCTGCAACAAACACACACACACACACACGCATACATATGTAGCTAAATATATGTTAAGTGCCATACTCACGTTAGTCGTCCCTTGAGATGCTCGATCCAGCGATCTTGTAGCAAATATCCATTTCGTTCCAGATCGAAGAGCTGAAAGAGCTTCTGCTGAAATTCCTATGAGAAGAGAGAAGAAAAACAAAGCGAAAGAAACACAAATGAGCAAATCTGTAAAGAAACTCAATTTATATACATATATAAACAAATATATATATACATATATATGAAGAGTACTACTAAATATATATTAGAGTTTGTTTAACAATTAATTAACGTTCATATAAATTGAGTTTCTTTACAACCTGCTCATTTGCTGTTCTTTTATATATGTATGTAGGTATATTTATCTAGTATATGCTTATAGACAGATGCTGTTTACTCTAGAGAATTTGTTTACAAACTTCTTCGATTTATGCCCCTTTGTGGGCAGTGCGAACATAATTGAATGGCTTTGTCGTTAATTAAATTCTTATTAATATATTTTAATGACATTCAATGGCACGATACTTAGTGACTGCATATGTGTATATATGCATATACATATATACATTCATATATGTATGTATATTTGTTTGATCGGGCGATAGCTGCCCAGCCCGTTGAAAAAATGTGCATATTTAAGAGATGAGCTTGATGCTTGAGTCTGGAGACTGGTTCAACAGCTTTCTTATAGTTCATAAGACAGTAGAGAGAAAGAGAGAGAGAGAGAGAGAGAGAGAGAGAGAGAGAGAGAGAGAGAGAGAGAGAGAGTGAGAGAGAGAGAGAGAGAGAGAAAGAGAGAGACAGAGAGAGAGAGAGAGGAGAGAGAGTGAGGGCTACTACAGAAAACAGCATAAATCAAAAAACCAACAAAATAAACGAGTTTCAATTTTTGCTTCGGGTAAAGGACCACAAAATATGTAGCACAAGGTCAATACACACACACAAACATACGATGCACACATACACACACTCATGCATACATACACACAGTAAAAGCTGCCTGAAGCTAAAAACCCTACGCTTCCAGTTTTTTTCTGAACCAAAAATAAAGTTGTGCCAGACTCAAGAAAAACTCGTCAGAAAATATTTCAATTTACGAATAACAAATTTCATTTGTCATATTTTGGTTCACCTAATCCAAACTTAAGGTAGGTCTGAGGGTCTGTCAGTGTTTACTATTTTAATATGCAATTTTTTCAAAGTTAAGCTATAAGAATAAAGGGACTGTTGACCATGAATCAAGCGACACCAAACTTGCTTAAAGATATTTGAACAAAATAAATGAAGCCATTAAAAATTTTTGAATTAATTATTAATTCAATAAAGTTTTAAAGTTAAATATATTCACTTTTTAAATTATAAATACCACAAAATTATATTTGAGTCAAAAAAGCATAGAAAAAAAAAATAATAATAATAATAATGAATACTAAATCCTTATACTAAAAGGCTTTGATACAAATTTGCATACAAATTATAGATTAGTATTTTTTTTTAAATTTATATTAAGAGATTTCCTCTTTTTCAATATAACCTTAACAATTTTAGAAATATCTAATTTACATTAATTTTTCAATATAACCTTAACAATTTTAGAAATATCTAATTTACATTAATTTTTTTTTTATAATACAAATCTGATTTTTTTTTATTTATTTAAAATTTAAAAAAAATTTTTATTTATTTTTTAAAATTTATTTTTAATAAAAAATAAATTTTTTTATTGTTTTCTTAGACTTCACAATTATTTAGATTTTTGTGTTTTATATATATATTTTTTTTTAATTATTTAAAAAAAGGTATTTTGTTTTGAATAATTGTTTGTCAACTTTTATATATTTTTATTGTGATTTTAATTTTTTTTTATATATAAATAATAATTATTTCATAAATTTTTTTAAAATGCTTGTTTTTGTTTTTGTACAAGTTTACAATTTTAAATTTTTTTAACAAACAGTTTGGTTAAGTCTTTTATTTTTTCAAATTCTGCTTTACTTAAATTTTTTTTTTAGAACAGTGCACAATCACTGAAATATAGCTAAAATTTTTAATTTTTTTCACTTTTCCTTTTCTGTTGAATTTTATTCGCTGCACAATTTTTTGTTTACTTTGAAAAATTCGTGAGTAATTGATATCATTTCGAACTAGGATTTCAAGAAAAAGCACTTGCTGTAAATTTTGCAGCAAACTTGAATGATCTCACAGCTGCAAAATGGCTTTCAGCAAGTCGAGGTTCGTTATCAGAGCTTTCACTGTAATTTATCTTTATCTGCCATATAGACACAGTCACTTTGTATAGTCCCTTTACATAATATATCGCATGTATATTTGACGTCTACGGTAAGAGTAATTAATGCAACTATGGATGAATCGTACCTCATCGAGGAAGAGTTTGCGAAACGCTTCGCGCGTGTGCTTGCCCTCGCCGAAGCGGGCGCTGCATTCCGATATCAAGAGCCAGCGCTGCTTCTCGCGTCGCGCCTCCAGCTCCATGGAGCTGCAGTTTTTATCTAAATGAAGCTTGTATCGCTCCATGTACAAATTCGATTGCGGCTGATCATACGGCACTTCCTGCTTGCCATTGGCGTAATCATTGCCATCGTCACCAATCAGAATGCTTGGCGAGGCAGCAGCGGCAGCGGTAGAGGCAGCGGCAGAGGTAGAGGTATTCGCTTCCAGCTGCACCGATTGCGTATCCAATTGCAGCACAGCGGGCGGTGGCTCAACATCCTCGACTGGAAAATCGCGTGCGCCGTGCAAACGTTCCAGATACTGCGAAGCCTGCTGGAGCACTTGGCTAACGCCAGTGGGCTCGGATTGCACTTGGCTGCCGGGCAGCTCGTCGGAGAAGGACACCTTTTTGGGTGAGCGTGAGGGCGTAACAGGTATATCCAATGATTTACTGGAGGACACCGAGCCGCGGTGATTATCCTGCGTATCCATATTCAAAACACAACACAGCACAGCACAGTAGAGTAGAAAGGATCTCAAATTTAATACATTTTTGTGCGCGCTATCGATTCGGCTTGGTTATCGAGGCAGCGTTTTACCGTTGGCGAGAGAGCAGCTCACGGCGAATAGCGCGACACGGCGAAAACGACGAACGGCGAATGGCGAGCAGCGAAACGGACAGCGAAGCTGAAAGACAAAACCAATCGGACGCAGCAACGAGCAGCAACTGAAAGCGAAAGCCCGTTAAACACGAGCCGCAGCCCCCCAACGAGCGAACGTGCGTCGGCCCTCGGCTCGACTGTGTATTGTTGTTGTTGTATTTGTGAGTGCCTTTGTGTTGCTGTTGTTGTTGTTGTTGCGGGGATATGGAACTTGGAACGCGTTTTAGTTGCGTTTGACGTGCTAAAAACGCTTTAATTTCCAAGATTTTGGAATTAGTGAACAGAATGGAAGCACGCTGAATATGTGTGTATATGCAGCTGTGTGTGTGTGTGTGTGTGTGTGTGTGTATGCATGTATGTCGTCAGTATGTACACCGATCGATCTGTGGGCAGAGAGATGTTTACGATATGCTCATAAGATAGATATTCTAATTTGTGTGTGTCTGTACTTTATTTGATAAGGTGCAAATAATTCCAGCTGTACAGGTAGCAAAAGCTCCCTCGGTGTGTGTGATATTTCTCTTCTTCTTTTTTTTTTTTTTTCTTTACAATGTCTTCAATTTTTAATTTCAACGGCCGTGTTTCGTAATAATCAAACTTGTTTAGTGCGGCGAACGTGTCTGTTTCCGAATTCTGCTCTGACTGCATTTGTAACACATTTAGCACGAATTGTCATGGATGATATTATCAATATATGTATATGTATTGTTGTATTTATATAAGGTATTTGAGCTACCGTTGCTTTGTTCTGTGAGTCATGTCTGCGGGAGTTAGAAAACAATGCAAACATTATGCAAAGCGCAAACAGGAAATGAAATTGAAAATGACCGTTAGCACCATCGCCCCCCCTGTTCGCCTCCCTTTGCTGCTCGTTTTTCCGCCTCTTTGACAGCTAACATGAATCAAATCTTGTTAAATAGTTCATTTGCCCACGAATTTAAATCAAGGCCAAGCATCAAACGCAGACCCTACACAGACAGACAGACAGACAGACGGACAGTCAGGCAGACAAGCAGACGGACAGACAGGCCATTCACAGCTTTTTAGACACCTTTCAACAATACACAGACACACACACCTACACACATACAATATCAATCTCTTTTGAGTCATTGAACTTGGCTTTTTGATTGCAGCGCCTTGAATCATAAAAAACGTGAAGTTGAAGCTGAAGCTGAAAAAAATGAAATATATGAATAAATAAATTGAATCTCAGTTTCTCAGCTTCAGCCAAAGGGCAAAGCGAATCAAAACAAAAAGATTTTTGGAGCAATTTGTAGCTGGCAATACGCTGTAATTTACATAAATGGGGTATGCAAGGCACATTGGCTGCATAGCATAATCTGTTAGCGATAATAGCAATGTAAGATTGCAGCACTAACCAGACTGTTAGCTGTTAGCTTAAAAGAGCTTCTTGAGCTGTTAGTTTACATAAAGACCTTTAGCAATGGAGCTTAACATTTTTAGCTTTAACAGCATATTTAATCGGCAATCAACAGGCATATTTACATATTTGTCTGTTATGTTAGCAAATATTGAAATTTAGTATTTAATATTTTTATATATCTAGTTAACATTTGTCAAGCAACACTCATTCGCCAACTGCGCTTTTTACAGGGTATCGCCTAGTTGCTCATCTAGCGTGCTCACATTTTATATTTATTTATCCTAATAACTGCATAAACAATGGCCAATATATGAATATGATCTGTTGATTAATGTGCGCCATTGGCCTTTGGCTCGGTCAATGGTTGGCACGAACCGCGCAGAGCGCAGCTACCGCTTACTTTTACTCCAGCGCACAGCGCAAATCCAATAAGAAAACAAAATGGCGTTGCCCAGTTTCGAAAATTCATATTCAAATTGGAGATCGTGCGAGCAGTTAAAGCTGCACACCAATTGCCGTTCCAATCAGAATATTGCAAGTGGCTTTAGCTTTAGCTGAATCGCAAACGCATCTCAGTCTCTCTCTCTCTCTCTCTCTCGCTGGCTGCTGGCTGCTGCATTTCCAGTCAGTTTATGCGTTTCACGCATTTATGGCCATTGTTGTTAATTGCTGAAATTGGCATTCCCGTGCACAGCGGGCGACTGCGCGACTGCGCGACTGCGCTGCTGCGCTGCCCCAGCAGCAAGTCACATTGCCAACTCCCAGGGGAGTCAGTGAGCTGGCAGCTGCAGGCGGCGTAGGTTTGCCATTAATTGAGCGCTGGCGCTGCAATTGACACCGCAGCGGCCAATTATAAAGCACCTGGAATTGCAGCACTCACAAGTACACAAATAAATATGTATATATGTATGTGTGTGTGTGTGTGTGCATATATACATACAGTCGCCTATCTGCCGGGTGGTCCAGTGTCTTGACACAGTTAGCCGTCGTCGCTGACTGCTGGCATGCAGATTGATTTGCTTGGCCAAAACGTTGCCAACTTTGTACGCAATTTTCCGAATGGCCAGCGCCGAGCGCAGTGTCTCATCAATTTCAATTAAGTTCCACTCTTTATCGCCATCGTCGCTGGGACTCCTTCTTCCAATCCGTTGCCCGTCATCATTATCCAAAACATGTCATTAGCCGACTTCGACTTCGACTCCAACTAGCAGCGAGCGAATCCAGAATCCTGTTCTGACACCGCTATCAACTCTGGCATTCTGGCATTCCAAAGTCGGGCAGCGACGCCAGCGTCAGCGTCAGCATCGCCGCACAGTGCTTAGCAACGTGCGACTGTGTTTGTTATGCAAAAATTCGTGCAGGGCAGTGGAGTGAAAAGTGTTGGCACAGGGTGATTCAAGCAAGAGCTGTTAATACTGATTTTATTTATGATTAAACTTAAATATATTTGTATTGCTTTACATGGCAAATTATAACTGTATGTGTGTGCACAGGTGTTTCACTTATACCGAAACTAATCTTTTACCTTAAAATATTTGTAAACAATATATGCAACTATATTGAACGCTGGATCTTCAATGCACTTTCAGACGGAAACAAACAATATTTTTTCTTAGTTTTCTTCTTTGTAGTCTATTTGATATAAAACGGTTGCATCCGTTCGTGTTTACCTCTTCATTTAGTTTATGTTTTGTATGGTGCATTGTTTTGTCTAGAGTGAGCACAGATTTGTGGGCTCGTACAGGGTGTTTCGTAAACTCTTATATGACATCCGTGCAGCCATGGCCATTTGGCCAGCTTCTGCTTTATGGACTGGGATTAACCGTAAATGGCAATCGCTTACAAAATGATTTGTTTGGCTTCTTAAGCTGCGCTCAATTGTCTGCACATTCATTTGTCCATAAATGCGGGCTGTTAAAATTTTAATCTTTTTGCCACGCCATCCGGCCAGACGCGTTCCACTGTGCGGCGGCAGCGGAAATTGGACGCAGGCGCTTAGCAGCGGCAAACTGGAAGACGCTGACGCAGTCGCCATCGCAGACTCTGCGCAGACGCAGACGCGCTAACATCGCCTTCCACGTTCATTCGTTGTTGTTGTTGTTGTTACCTTGTTGTTGTTGTCGTCGCCTAATAAAGCAGCCGCGCGGATCGCAACGCTAATTAAAATAATTGAAATTTCTCACGGGAAACGTCGCAGCTGTTTTGTTGTTGTTGTTGTTGTTGTTGTTTTGCTGTTTGCTGCAAGTGTCGCAGGGCATCCGAACCAAACCAAACCATATCCGTTGCAAGTGCGGCTAATTGCAAATTGATCAGAGCAGAGCAGCGTCGAGTCGTCTCTGCGACTCCTTGGCAACTTTGCAACATGTTCAACAATCGAATTGACAGCCGAGAGAGTCACATTTATTTGATGGACATTAACATGGATCATGGCATCGTGGCATCATGGCATACGGACAACATCCTCCACATTAAGCCCGTTGGCATAAATGCATAAATTTCATTAGTGCAGACAGTTCTTCCAATTGGAGCTCGCCGCTCCAGTTGGCGCTCCAGTTGGACCACGATCTGTACCTGGTGTTGGCACTTAAATTAAATGTCAGCTTAGTTGGGCACGTAAATAATTCAATATTTTTGTAGGAGCTGCTAAAAAAGTGAGACAGGAAATGTGGCCAACAAAGTGAAGTGCCTGCAACATGGGAGTGTGCGTGTGTGTGTGTGTGCGTGTCTTTGATCTAAGCTACAGATAACGTGGCCCAATAACATAAAATAAAATAAGCAAATACACTGAAAGCAAATGGACGATTTTAGATGAGTTTAGTTTTCAGAATCATAAAATATCGAATGGGTTTCTCTTTAATCTCTCAATGGAAATCCAGCTCAAATTTAAGTCATGTTTCTTAGGTTCAAGCCAAGTTCTTAAATTATGTGAATTTTAAGCATAAAACGATTTCATTTTCTTTGAGATGAAATTCCCCTCATCACAAACCCCATTTAGCTCTAGCTAACTTTGGATTGATTTTTTTTGCTAAGAAACTTGTTTGAATTCGCCTTATTTCTCAAGACTTTTACAAAATATTCTTGGTTAATTTTTTTAAGATTTTTTATTTATATAAATTTTAATAATTTGAATAATTATTTCTCAACATAAACTTAATGTGAATATATGAGCAAAAATTAAGCATAATGAAGCAATGATTCTTGAATTTATCCAGTACATATATTGAACATATATATTCATTATATATATTATTATAAATTGAACTATTTTCGACTCCATCAATTGGACTTCTATGGAAATTCGATTTGAATAAAGATATACCTAACGTCAAGCTCAGGTTTAAATGAATATATAATTATTATAAGACTTGTAGGCAGAAGGAACAATTTCGGATTCGTATTTGATCACCTTCACACTTAAACCTACTGCCTCCTCTGCAATCTACATATAACAAATATCCCAGCACATCTCAAATGTTCAAGTTCAACACAAATTGAATTGGATTCGCAGCCTTTGTTTTCGCCCAGTGTATTTAAGAGTTAGGCACGTTTTTGAACGTGTGCGCGGCCGTAAAGTTGTCGAAAATGATTTGCAGATCAAGATTTGTGTGCACAATTTATGTGATAAGAAAACTCAAAGGCTTGCAACATCCACAACAACTGCAGCAAGAACTACAGCAACAACTGCAACAGCAGCAACTGTTCCAATTAGTGAGGCGCTTCCATTTGAAATGCAAACAATTATTAGTGTCTCCTTTGTAGCGCTAATAATGACGCCTTTAAATGCCAAGAGAAACGGAAAAAAAACAGGAGCAGAGTACTCCACTTGCACCTCTATGTGTATGTATGTATTGATGTCTATATATACGTACAGCCATCTACATATATGTATGTGCGTGTGTGATTGGCTGCTTGTAGCTCCGCTCAATCAGCAGCAGCAAAAAAAAAGTCGCCTCATGAGCTACGTGCGACGTTTATTGATGCCAATCAGATGGCTCCACGACGGACGCGCATCATTATGTGGGAGAAGTGGAGCCAAGGAACAAAAAATGGAATTCTTTAGAGCGTCATGCAGCAGCTGGCAGTGCATCAAATACCCTAGCGAACACTTTGTAGTGAATTGCTTATTACGCATTACTATTTTTATGATTAGCATTATCATTAGCATAGTCATCTCATTGTCGTTCTTCTTCTCATTCAGCTTCACGATTGCCATTATCATTCCTGATATCCTAAATAGTCTCGTTCTGTTTCTCAATTTTAATTTTATTCTCATTATTCCTTGTTGGGGTTATTTATGGCCTCTTTCTTATTCTTACTCTCCGTCTCAGTCTTGTTCTCATTCTTACTTTCCCAAAACCTTTTCCTACGCAATTTGATTCGCACTCTCTTATAGTCTACTTATAGTCCCTCTCTTTCCTTCTTATAGATAACCCAACTATATATACTTTGCTGTTCGATCCGATTAGGTATATACATTCATACCAGTATTACACTAATAATAGGTTTCTTTCATAGAATATCCTCTTCCAATCACCCTCTCTCTCTACTCTCTCTCTCTCTCTACTCTCTCTCTCTCTACTCTCTCTCTCTCTCTCGCTCTCTTTACCAAGACAATAATCTATATAAGACATGTAATTGTCAAGCTCAAGTCTTTGCCATATTGCGTATACGCATCGATGACCATGCAGAGAATTAACACCATAAGCCACATATAGCTAAGTAGACTGGTGTGAAGATTAATGTGCAGCTGCGACAGCTGTAAACGAGAAAGAACGAACGAGGCTTTAGAGCCGCAATTGAGCTTAATTGGATGCAGCAGTTAGATGAAGTGCAGAAGCTGTAAAGGTAGAAAAAGTGCAAAATTGATGATATATACACATACATATACATATGTATGTAACTATATAGTTATATATATTGAATTGCCAGTATTATATATATATAATACTCAACTCTAGATATACATACATACATACATATGTATGTATATGTATGTGTATATATCACTTCTGCACTTCATCTAATAATATATATTATCAAGACAATTTATCAGACTTGTTGAACAGTCTTAAGTCTAATTGGAAGTCACGAACTAACTGAATTTGAGAAACTCCCAAATTCATACAAAATGCACTTCCTAGATTTTTATAGAAATTACTTTGAATACATTGAATTTTATCTAAAATGTGCCTATATATATTTCCTCAATTTGACTTTCTTTAAATATTTATATACATATGTATGTATATATATTTTTCCTCAATTTGACTTTTACTTTCCATAATATAAATTCAATATAAAATTTAACTAAAATAAAATTATTATTATTATATAAAATTTAACTAAAATTTGCAAAATTATATACTATAAATATATATTATATCCCACAAATATTCCACATACAAGTAATTTGAAAATATTTTGTAATAAATATTTAAATATTATATTCATATCAATAGTAATAACCCTCACATAATATAGAAGTTCTGCCGCTCCAAAATCTAGTTTTTACAGATCTTAAATTTATGTTTATTTACATATATTACGTATACTCAGTGGAGACTGCATATTATAAAGTTGTATATGTATATGAAAAGTAATTAATATATGTATTGTATATATGACATATTAATATTAACTACCTTTCATTCAATCATAACAGTTAACTAGATAAGCTATATCTATAATATATATTTCTGGTTTGCATATAAGGCTGTATAGAATCTAAGCGAGGGCTGACAACTCGTCTCTCTCTCTCTCTCTCTCTCTCTCTCTCTCTCTCTCCCTCCCTCTATCTCTCTCTCTACTCATCTGTCTATATAATGTTACTGATACTCTTGGAACCGCCCTCTTTAGCGCCAGAGCGAAACTCATTAATCAATTTAGCTGCAGTTGATTAAGAATTGGGCGCACAGCGCGCTACTTTAGCCAAATGAAGCCCTTGGGAGTGAGACAGTGTTAACGAGCGCTGGCCACCAAGGAGATCATTGCAATGCACCGACATGTACGCCGGACAGACAGCACGGATAGCAGGGGCGACAGCTGAAACAAAGTGTGTGTCAGTTGCAGTCAAGTGGAGTCATAAAGCTGCGGCCCAGATCGGTGGCTCGACTCTGACACCTCGATCAGTCAACGGCGTGGCAGCGGGATTTGGCTCTGGGATTGCTGTCGGAGTCGAGGTAGCTGCACCAGCTGGATTTATGGGCTGCCCAGCGTCGGCTTAATGAGCTACAGGCATTAATAAACAGCACAAAGGAGCTCTGAGCGCAAAGGGAGTGGGAGTAGGAGTTGCAGTCTGAGTAGGAGTAGGAGTCGACACTAGATGTTGTTGCAAGACTTTGACTGGTTCCACACACACTCACACACACACATGCGCACACACGCACACACAGACAATCGAGTTGGCAATTGGATTAGATTAGACGTGGCCCAGCTGTCGTGACAGGTTGAGAGCTCAGAGACCCGGCACGAAAACGAACGAACGAATGAGAATTTATGGCCAATGGCCGTGCGAGCCAGCGGCCCCGGTTCAGGCCTGGTCAGGCACGGTGCGTGCATTGGACGCAATATTTTATAATGACTTCATTACAACAAAGCAGCCAAACAGCAACAACAATGCGCCCGAGCGTTAGGTGTAAACGACTGGCAGTTACCCTGGAGACGATTGGCGGGTGAGGTGTTTAAGGGGGGGAGATGCTAAAAGACAGCTCATGGGTCATAGTTGATGAGAGGAGCTGCTATAGTTATCGATTATTATAGATTGCCTTTCGAATCTCTTAGGTATTTGATTTCTTGGACAGTTATCTTTGTCTAGGCAAGCATTAAATGATCTGTATAAGAAGAGGGATATACGCTATATATTAATACAAGTTAAGAAAAGCGCATACCAAATTTTGTGTCTGTAACTCTTATAGTTCTCGAGCTCTAGACTTTTAAAGTTTTTTAAAATACTATATACGTTTCTATACAAGCATATATAGCTTTTGAAGTTGTACTACAATTGTAGCTAATCTCCTACAGCTTTCTTCGATTCCTCCCGCAGTCCGTCACATATCCACACTTACGCACATCATACCCTCTCTCTCAGTTATTTGCCATGATCGGCTGCTGCTGTTGCCTGGGGCCAAACTCTCGAGAATTGCAATAAAAAGCTGACTTTATTTTGATTTTCTTTTGGCCAAATTTGGCTGCTTTGATTCGTCGCATAATTGGCAATTACCGTGGCCAACTGCTACGTGGGCCCACGGCTTCTCGTGGCCCATGGCTCTCTCGTTGCCCGCTGGGTGTACGACTATATATCGCATATAATTGCCAAATCATATTTGTGCCCAGTCACGCGAACCCTGCGGGTTGCCTATCCTGCCTTTTTTTTGTTGTCAGTTTTTAAATTCTTTTTGTTTTGCTTTAGGTTCGGGTGAGTCTAAAGTGGAATTCGTGACACGAGTGGGTGGATGACAGCACGATGAGATGAGAGCATATGAGGAAATATGTTGGAATCGTAGAAATATAGATATGAAGGGAAATTTGAAATTTTTGCTTAAGATAATTCATTTGAAGAATGATTATATTTATATGAAAAAAACTTACATTTATTTTGCACATTCTGGACTTTGGAATGCCTATCAATGGGAATTCGATTTAGCTTACGAGATTGGTCTTCACCTGAGCTCTCGCTTTGATAGAATGCTTTGTCTAGGTTTTGTCTGAGCTTTACATATATGGACTTTTTCTCTATGTTCCCTAGTTTCAATATATGAATTAAGTTTTAATATGGAAAAGCGCTTAGTGTTGAAAATACTATTGAAATTCGTATATATGTATTTTCACAATCGAAACAAGCGCAAGATTAGATCTCAAACCATCTCTTTGAAAATGTAGAGCTATGCTATTTCCGATTTTTAGCTAAGAATCCTCTTCTAAATATTTTGTAAATTTTGTTTTAAAGAAACATGCATATTTCTTTTTAAAGACTATATCAGATGACTATTGAGAGACTATTGAGTATATCAGATGAATTTCATTTTCTTCTTAAATGGAAATGGAATGTCATATATATACAAGTTTTTCAATATAAATAGTTTCGTATGCTTATCAGATTTTCTTTTGATAAGGGTATTCCAAAGGTACCTCTCACTTCCTAATTATCTGTCCATACGCTAAGTGGGATATCATAGATCTCTATCTCCCTCTATCCTTGTATCCCCATATTAATTTCTTATTAACTCCCCTTCTATTAATGTGTTGCTGTCTCTCTCTCTCTCTCTCTCTCTCTCCCTCGTTGTTGCTCACTTTTTATTTTTTTCTATCTCTCTCTCTCTCTCTCTCTCTCTCTCTCTCTCTCTCTCTCTCTCTCTCTCTCTCACATGTTCCGTTAAACAGTTCTCATTATTGCTGTCATGCTTAACATTTTCGTGTCACGCTCCCATCGCTAGCCCGTCTTTAATAGCTGCATAAACCGCTTGCATCTACGCCCAGATGGGCTGGCAGTGTCACATATGTATATTTCATTTTGGTTTTCCTTTCTTACGGCATCCTAATCTCTGACTGCATCCGTATAGCGTAGAGGGATGCGGGGGCAGCGGGGGCAGCGGCAGCAGCTGGCTTCAACTTCTTTTTTTTTATCTTATATTTTTATTTATTTTTCGGCTGGGCATGTCAGCCATTTATTGATTGCTTTAATAGGCGCAGCCGTTCACTTTGCTAAGCCTCTAGCCTTAGCCTTAGCCCAGGTGAATGTGCCACACACACACACGCATACACACACACACACACATAGAGTTTCCTGCACGCACATTTGCATTTTATTTAAATGCATTTGTATGCTAAAATTAGCGTCTAATTGGAGTTTACACGCTGCATTTTTTATGCGCAAATAAATTGCGGCAATCTAGAGTCTAGAGCTCAAACTGCCACGCCCCCTTTCGCGTCGCACACCCGCTGGCCCAACTAGTGGCTGCTTGCTGTAGTTTGCCATTTGCCGAATTTGTCAAAGAGCTCAACGAAAGCAAAAAAAAAAAATAAATAAAACGAGTCTCTCGTATTTTGTGATTACAGAAAAAAAAAAAATCGAAATGAAAAACTAAGCTAAAACTTAAACTAAAAGCCAAAATCAAAATCAACAAACAACAAGTGCGCGCACAGCCATTCACTACGCACACACACACACACACACACACACATATACACGCACTCTATCTCCATCTCCTTCACACTTGCACTGCTCGCTCGCCTTTGGCGGCCAACTTTGCGTATGCGTGATTTTATTTTTCGTTTCTTTTCTGCTCAATTTTATAATTGCACATTACACACACACACACACACACACACACACACTCACACACACATTTTTACGCACAGGTGTCACAGCTGCTGAAGTAGGCGTGTTTATTAGACGGCCTCAGAGCCAGCTTTAAAATGGCGTCCATATAAATAGCCAAAAGCTGCTTGAAATTTCGTCAAGTTACGCGTTCGCTGCTCTAAAGTAGTTTACAGTTAACCTAGCTGCAGCAGAGTCGTAGCTACAGAGAGTGTCAAGTGCTAAGGGGACCCACTGAGAGACGAAAGACTTGCTGTGGCCTTAGATCAGAGTGTTTGTAGTTTGAATATTATAGAATGTTAAGTGTTAAATGTTAAATATTTAGTTGAATGTTAAGAAATAGTTAAAGGTTTACTTTTTTTTCCTCCTCTCTCTATCTGGGTTAAGTTTACTTCGCTAAAGCCAAAAATCCCTTTTTCAGCTCCTGCCCAATTGCAGTTCTTATCTCCACAAAAATTTCTAATAGAAATACTATGCCTATGTCAGACAACATTTATTGTCCCACAGCTTACAAATGAAATCTTCTATATAACAAATAGATTTCTAAATCCTCAAAAGCTTATTCTACAGTCTAAGTAAATTCTATATATTATAATATCTTTATTGTCATTTTAAGCTTTTGAGCTTTTGATATTTTAACAGCATTCTTGTGACACGATATTCAAGAACTCATTCAAGAGTCTCTAGCCAGCATCTAAAAGGAGGATCTATTCAATATCGACTTCTAATATCCTCTTTTCTTTCCTAATCAACAATCAGCTCTACATCTTTCTTTCATTATAGATTACTGTATTATATAGATAAATTAGGTTTAGTATATTTTTTAGATTAAATATTTACTGTATTTTATAGATTAAATAAATACTCGCCTCTATATATGAGTTCTTAGATCATAAGTATTTGTTGTCTAGTAGGAAATCCAATCTCTTCTCTTTTGAATATTCTCCATATCACTATTCACCAATTATTGCAATGCCCAGCTAACTCTTTCACAACTATTCCAAATGAAGTTTTTGTCTGGGTCTTCAGCTGATCTTGTTTCGCAACAACTAATTGAGACTCTTTTATATTTTTACTGATACTATCTAGTTAGATTTGAGTACTTTTTAGCTTTTGACTGTTATTTCCATCGCTTTGAGACGCGGCTTTCTATGAAGTCGCTTCTCTGTTCTTTCAATATGCCAAATGCAACTCTCTTCTACGGCTTGTAGCTGATCTTTTTAAGCAATCTAGCCAGCCTCATCATATCTCGCATCTCCCATCTCTGGCCTGATCTAATCTAGCAACTGTAACATCTGGATTGGCTAACTGCATTGGCTTTATAGCTTTTGGTTTCGGGTTTTAGCAGTTCATGTCCGCTGCCAACGGCAAATGATGCCGCATCTTTGCTGCATTCTCCTTCTCCACTTCCTCCTCTGCTTTCCACCTGCCTTGCAATGTGTCGTCGACTTGGGATGCCTCTCATTCTGATGTTGCTGCTGCTGTTGCTGTTGTTGCTGTTGGTAAGGCTTGTTCAACATGTGCTTATGCCCGCCTCTGCCTCAGTGGCTCGGAGTCCAGTCTGTGCGCCTCTCCCGTATCGGATTACGTGCAATGACAAGTGGCTGGCTACCAGAGCGAAATTCGATATAGCATTTGCTGCTGGCGCTCTTGTAGAGCAGCTGCCCAGCTTTTCGCCAGCTAGGCGGCTGCCCACTTGCATTTGCTTGGCCATTTCTTTTGGTATTATTTTTGAGCTCTGCTTTTTCAATTAATTTCGCATTAGGCGCCGCCCAGCGCAACTCTTCCATATATTTTTTTTATTACACTTTGTATTTATTTTTTTTTGTTTCGTTTTAGACATTTTTGCCGGCTGTCACTCGCAGCTATGTAACGTCATCTTCAACATGACAGCCGGCTGCTAATCCACACCTACCCAGAAACTCCATCTCGAGTGCCTTCAAGGAGCTGCAGCAGCTGCCTCTACCATCTACCGTCTACCATCTAGCAGCTACCAGCTGCATTTGCTGTTTGCATTCGCTGCAGAAAAATTATTAACGCCATTAACGGCAATAGAAATATTTTTGTGTTGTGTGCCACAAGCAAAGCACGCAGATGCTGCCCCCTGGCCCCACCACGCCCCTCCCCATCAACGGGGGCTGTGAAAAACGGGTTGCACTTAGTCGAACTCGTAAATATGCTCGATTCAGGTGTGACTAGCATGGCGTTACCCTAACTACAAAGGTAGCTCAGACTCTGGCTGATCCCTTGATTATTCCTTCTTGGCCTGATCCTTTGGGTAGATATACGATCTTGTATGGCTTCAATATTTAATGGTCAATTCTTAAAAGCATATAGAAGACATGCATAATACCTTGACTTTTCAGTTTCAGAGATCTTAACTAAGGAATTAGCAATTTTTTATCTCTATCCTGGAGTAATCAGAAAAAGGAAATATTTCTTAGAATTGTTTACTTAAGAAGCATCTACGTAGCGAATTTGCAGTCTGTAGCGCGTATAGTTCTCGAGTTGTGGCGAAAAATAAACCAGAAATTGGAGATCTCTATATAGTATTAGGTGTTAAAGCGAATAAGTACATGATTTCATTGTCCTATCTGTTAAGTTCAACACATATAAAGTTCCTGCTACATGTCACATAGCTTGTATCACAGTCAATGTACCCTTCTTAGAGTATTACCAGGGTATGCTTAAAATTACAAGTCATGGTAACAAGCGGCAATTGCGATGCTGTGCTCCACAAATGTGACTAATGGCATTTTTTAATGCAGACGCTGCCAGACTGAGCAGAGGATGGGCAGAGGATGGCAAGGTAGGCTAGGCTAGGGTAGAGTAGGGGTGAGGGCATACTCATAGCAACTCCTCAGCTCAGCTCGATAAGTTTTAACGCCTAGACGCTGGCGCAGGCGCAGGCAGAGCCTCCAGCAGATTCGCCCATTTTAGCATCAGCTTCAAGAGCTCTACTTCTGTATATATGTGTGTGTGTGTGTGTGTGCATTTTCTGCAGCGTCATTAATTTTGCCATGAATTGACAAAAACATCATAAACTACTTGTTGAACAGAAAATCCACTTCGGGCGACAGCCGCTGCCCACGCGCCAACCGTCGCTGGCGACGACGCTAAACAGAGCTCTCTGTGTGTCTCCCAGATGGAGCATGGATGCTGTGGCGGATGCTGCGACTGCGACTGCGACTGTGGCTGTGGCCGTCGATGCGATTGCCGCCCGGCAGGCGCATGTTAAGTCAGCTCCTCCAGTCATCCCCCGCTCCCTGCTGCTCCTCACTCGCCTGCACTGGCCTCATAAATATGTCTAGCGGTTTAATTTCTTCGCTCTCTCTTTTTTTCTTAACGGCTCGCCTGACCTACAGGGCGTATACGTTGCGCAAATTGATGACCATCAACGGATCAGATTATAGTGTACCATATATACAGCTAGTTTTGCCAGCGTGTGCGTGTGTGTGTGTGTGAGTGTGTGGGGCTGTCAGCTCTTGTGCGCCTGGCCCATAAATTGCGAACTTTAGCTTCGTATCAATTACATGCAAACTTGTTCACAAATAATCAAAGCCAATTCGCGTTTAATGTGAGCTTCGCCTGACCAAAACTTATCTTGAAGAAGAAAAATCGTTTCAGATTTGGGTTAATTTATAAAAATTCAAGGAAAACTTTTATAATGGAAATAATTGTTAGACTAGGAAATAATTTATAGTTAGAATATAAAAAAATATTTATATGTAAGCAACAAATACTTTATAAATTGTGGAAGTAAATTGAATAACGAAAAACAAAAAAAAATTTTTAAAATAAATTAAAAAAAAATAAATAAAAATACAAAATAAATACAAAATAAATAAGACAATTTTTATACCTTGATATCCATTTTTCAATGGATTCGGGGCAAAAAAAAGAAACATAGTTTGTATTTATGTAAAATTCGTCTAAAACTTTTGAGGAATTTATCTACAATTTTTTTTAAATTTATTTATAATTCATTAAAAATTCATTTAAAATCAGTAGCTCCATATTCAAATTAGTTTCATGCTATACCGTTATATGCATATGTATATAAATTTATATGTATACAAATTTCATGAATCCATTCAAATCCATTTTCAAATAAAAAATGGCGTTTTTTTTACTGAAAATAAATTAATGCATATTTATTTTCACATAATGATAAACGCTAGATTTTATATATATATAAACATCATTTTCTTTTATTAAAATTGTTGATGGATAAATAATTAGTATATTTTCAATATAAATAAAATACTTAAAGATTTCCCATTAGTACACTTCAACTTAAGTAAAAGGTAAAAAAAACTATATACATATATATCTAGCCTTTGTTGAACATGTAGAAAATGTTATATATACATAAATGGAAAACCGCCTTTTGACTTCTATTCACTCTGTATTCCAAGTACGTGCAACGACGTACTTAACGTAAAGCTCTTCAATTTGAATATCTAGAGCGCTCAAGAGCCCACAGCTAAAGCCAAAACCTTTCACACCTGCTCCACTCAAGTCAAGAAACCTGCACTTTAGTCTAGCTTCTTGGTCTTTAAGTAGTTGACCCGAACGATCCATTAAATTGACCCGAGCTGCCAATTAAGTTAATGGTCGTGTAAGCGATTTAACAAACAGGCGACAGCAATTGGATGTCTAATGAATTGGCCAGGTAGTGAGGCGGAGGACGCAGAGGCAGAGAGGAGAGACTGAGATAGCGATTGAAGCAGTGACTGGAGCTGAGATTGGAGCAGGGAATGGAAGAGGGGCTCGGAGGCAGGCTGAAGGAGAGCTAAGAGCAATGAGCTAGAAACTAGGAGAGAGACTGGAGAAGAAGGAGACGAAGGAGAAGATAGAGGAGGAGGAGGAGGAGGAGTAGCACACATTAGGATAGAGACTAAGAGAGGTAAAGCTGGCAGAGACTGGTAGAAGCTGAGGAACAGACTGCAGCAGAAGCTATATCAGACTCTGGGACAGAGATTGGGGAATCGGCCAAAGGAGAGGCTATAAGAGGGACCAGGGTGGACTGCGATAGCAGCTCGTAGGGAGAGGAGAGGCAGGGATAGCGCTAGAGGCGATGCAGAAGGAGCGACCAGGATGGGAAGGACGGGAAAACGTTTGCTCTGATAGAGACTGGAGCTCACGCTGCAGGCTGATGCCGTAGGTGGGGGAAGGACCGAGGGAGGGAGGAATGTACTGAGGTTCGAGCAGAGGCAAATCCAACAAGCAACTTTCTACAGCCGCAGCAGCAACACGAGGAACAGCAGCTACAAAACGAGTAGCAAAGTTGCCTGCCAAAGGTAAATCGAAGCCAGAGATTAATAGCGATAAGCTATTGATTAGCCAGGCAGCCACTGCCATTAAACGGAGAGGGGCAGAGAGAAAGAATGAGAGAGGAGAGAGACAGAGAGAGACAGAGAGTAAAGCTAAATTGTAGACGATCCACTCTAGATGTTATCAGCGACAGGTGCTTCGGGGGCTGGAGGCTGGGCTAGGTGTTACATGCATGCGATCTAGAGATAATTCAAGCGAATCTTCATAGCCGGATGCCTAAAGATCGAGTGTGTGAGAGAGAGAGAGAGAGAGAGAGGGCGGGCAGAGGAGCCGGGGTAGCTAGAGCTGGATCGAAAATTAAGCGCACGCTGGCAATTTGCATAAAAGCAGTTTAATGTTTAAATGTTTTATTGAATCGACGCTCGATTACAAGCTCCACGAGGATAGTCGAAGGGGGCGAGGGGGAGAGGGGCTGTTGCTGCCGTTTCTAATTTGCATTGCAAATGCAGCAGTCGAGGATCGCAGTGTAGAGTTTCGGGCTATCTGCAGCGTTCCATCCATCGGCCAGCCACGCCGCGGCGTCTGCAATTTGACTAAACTATCTGACCGCATATGAGAGGCCCATTTGTAAGGCGAACGGGTTTTCCTTTTTATATTTTTAATTATAACTGCTGCACGGAAATGCGGCTCAAATAAATTAAAAGAAAAGCACAGTTAGCCGTTGAAGTGAGGCTGATGAAATACCCTGTGAAGATCGAATTGGAGATGCTCGACGGAGGATTTAATGAAGGCAGAAGCGCTTCTATCGCTTCTTAGAGAGTCATAGAGTCATTTAGGGTCATAGACTCTTGGAATCATAGATTGATAGAGGCATATATTCATAGGCTTATAGGTGGATGGAGCCATATACTATATAGCCTCGTAGACTTATAGACTTATAGACTCATAGACTCAGACTCATAGACTCATAGACTCATAGAATCATAGATAGATTTATAGACTCATAGACTCATAGATAGATTGACTCATAGACTCATAGACACATAGACTCATAGACTCATAGATAGATTTATAGACTTATAGACTCATAGACTCATAGATAGATTTATAGACTTATAGACTCATAGACTCATAGACTCATAGACTCATAGACTTATAGACTCATAGACTCACAGAGTCTAAGACTCGTAGACTCATAGATTCATAGACTCAATCGTATACGTAGACTCATAGACACGTAGACTCACACACTCAGGTGAATCTACCCTTTGTTAGTTTCTACAGGTAGAAAAAAAAAACTCTAGATCGATAGCTTATCAAGTTAGCGGCTAGTTACGTGACTAAAAGGATGCCTCCAAAAGCGTTGGCCAGCAGCATTCAAGCATCAAAGCTAGGCAGTCGGCACGTTGCACGTTGCACGTTGCACGTAGCACGTTGATCAGTTGTCAATCAAATGGGACGCAGATGCTTCACACTCGATCTAGCTGCAACTATCATCATTAGTCGACATACAGACACGTCGCTGGCCAGCTCCGACTGGATGGATCGATGGATGTGATGTCTGGCTGGCCTGGCCTGGCCTGGCTGGAGCTGCCCTAATTGCTGGACTGGCAGCTGCCGATCTGGCTGTGGCCAAGGCTTTATCCAACTGCGCGCCCGAACTGGTTGACTCGGCCATGCGGTGGGTCCACTCTCTCAAAAAATATCAGCATGGACAGACATTCACTTCTTTCCCATTCTTTTGACATGGCCCTGCTGTGCGTAGCTGAAAACTGATCGGATCTGTCTCTGTCGATTGTAAATATTTGCATTTTATTTGTATACCTACATATATGATTTTTATTTTATTTGTGTTGCCTATGACTGTGCAGGAAATCATAAATTGAAGTCAATAAAAATAAAGCGGTAAAAATATTTATAAAATAATAATAATAATAATAATAATAATAATAATAATAATAATAATAATAATAATAA